>CAMRHE010000861.1:0-387633 GCA_947044405.1 Leptodactylus fallax | reverse complement strand
TATTCTTGTACATAGGAGGTAGTATTATAGTAGTTATATTCTTGTACATAGGAGGCAGTATTATAGTAGTTATATTCTTGTACATAGGAGGTAGTATTATAGTAGTTATATTCTTGTACATAGGAGGTAGTATTATAGTAGTTATATTCTTGTACATAGGAGGCAGTATTATAGTAGTTATATTCTTGTACATAGGAGTTAGTATTATAGTAGTTATATTCTTGTACATAGGAGGCAGTATTATAGTAGTTATATTCTTGTACATAGGAGGTAGTATTATAGTAGTTATATTCTTGTACATAGGAGGTAGTATTATAGTAGTTATATTCTTGTACATAGGAGTAGTATTATAGTAGTTATATTCTTGTACATAGGAGGTAGTATTATAGTAGTTATATTCTTGTACATAGGAGGCAGTATTATAGTAGTTATATTCTTGTACATAGGAGTCAGTATTATAGTAGTTATATTCTTGTACATAGGAGTAGTATTATAGTAGTTATATTCTTGTACATAGGAGGTAGTATTATAGTAGTTATATTCTTGTACATAGGAGGTAGTATTATAGTAGTTATATTCTTGTACATAGGAGGTAGTATTATAGTAGTTATATTCTTGTACATAGGAGGTAGTATTATAGTAGTTATATTCTTGTACATAGGAGCTAGTATTATAGTAGTTATATTCTTGTACATAGGAGGCAGTATTATAGTAGTTATATTCCTGGTCATAGGAGCAGTATTATATTAGTTATATTCTTGTACATAGGGGGCAGTATTATAGTAGTTATATTCTTGTACATAGGAGGTTGTATTATAGTAGTTATATTCTTGTACATAGGAGTAGTATTATAGTAGTTATATTCTTGTACATAGGAGCAGTATTATAGTAGTTATATTCTTGTACATAGTGGGCAGTATTATAGTAGTTATATTCTTGTACATAGGAGCAGTATTATAGCAGCTATATTCTTGTACATAGGAGGTAGTATTATAGTAGTTATATTCTTGTACATAGGAGGTAGTATTATAGTAGTTATATTCTTGTACATATGAGGCAGTATTATAGTAGTTATATTCCTGTACATAGGAGCAGTATTATAGTAGTTATATTCTTGTACATAGGAGTAGTATTATAGTAGTTATATTCTTGTACATAGGAGTAGTATTATAGTAGTTATATTCTTGTACATATGAGGCAGTATTATAGTAGTTATATTCTTGTACATAGGAGGTAGTATTATAGTAGTTATATTCTTGTACATATGAGGCAGTATTATAGTAGTTATATTCCTGTACATAGGAGCAGTATTATAGTAGTTATATTCTTGTACATAGGAGTAGTATTATAGTAGTTATATTCTTGTACATAGGAGTAGTATTATAGTAGTTATATTCTTGTACATAGGAGTAGTATTATAGTAGTTATATTCTTGTACATAGGAGCAGTATTATAGTAGTTATATTCTTGTACATAGGAGTAGTATTATAGTAGTTATATTCTTGTACATAGGAGGTAGTATTATAGTAGTTATATTCTTGTACATAGGAGTAGTATTATAGTAGTTATATTCTTGTACATAGGAGGTAGTATTATAGTAGTTATATTCTTGTACATAGGAGGTAGTATTATAGTAGTTATATTCTTGTACATAGGAGCAGTATTATAGTAGTTATATTCTTGTACATAGGAGGTAGTATTATAGTAGTTATATTCTTGTACATAGGAGTAGTATTATAGTAGTTATATTCTTGTACATAGGAGGTAGTATTATAGTAGTTATATTCTTGTACATAGGAGTAGTATTATAGTAGTTATATTCTTGTACATAGGAGCAGTATTATAGTAGTTATATTCTTGTACATAGGAGGCAGTATTATAGTAGTTATATTCTTGTACATAGGAGGTAGTATTATAGTAGTTATATTCTTGTACATAGGAGCAGTATTATAGTAGTTATATTCTTGTACATAGGAGCAGTATTATAGTAGTTATATTCTTGTACATAGGAGGTAGTATTATAGTAGTTATATTCTTGTACATAGGAGTAGTATTATAGTAGTTATATTCTTGTACATAGGAGCTAGTATTATAGTAGTTATATTCTTGTACATAGGAGGTAGTATTATAGTAGTTATATTCTTGTACATAGGAGGCAGTATTATAGTAGTTATATTCTTGTACATAGGAGCAGTATTATAGTAGTTATATTCTTGTACATAGGAGTAGTATTATAGTAGTTATATTCTTGTACATAGGAGTAGTATTATAGTAGTTATATTCTTGTACATAGGAGGCAGTATTATAGTAGTTATATTCTTGTACATAGGAGTAGTATTATAGTAGTTATATTCTTGTACATAGGAGCAGTATTATAGTAGTTATATTCTTGTACATAGGAGTAGTATTATAGTAGTTATATTCTTGTACATAGGAGGTAGTATTATAGTAGTTATATTCTTGTACATAGGAGTAGTATTATAGTAGTTATATTCTTGTACATAGGAGGTAGTATTATAGTAGTTATATTCTTGTACATAGGAGCAGTATTATAGTAGTTATATTCTTGTACATAGGAGGCAGTATTATAGTAGTTATATTCTTGTACATAGGAGTAGTATTATAGTAGTTATATTCTTGTACATAGGAGTAGTATTATAGTAGTTATATTCTTGTACATAGGAGCAGTATTATAGTAGTTATATTCTTGTACATAGGAGTAGTATTATAGTAGTTATATTCTTGTACATAGGAGTAGTATTATAGTAGTTATATTCTTGTACATAGGAGTAGTATTATAGTAGTTATATTCTTGTACATAGGAGGTAGTATTATAGTAGTTATATTCTTGTACATAGGAGCAGTATTATAGTAGTTATATTCTTGTACATAGGAGCAGTATTATAGTAGTTATATTCTTGTACATAGGAGGTAGTATTATAGTAGTTATATTCTTGTACATAGGAGTAGTATTATAGTAGTTATATTCTTGTACATAGGAGTAGTATTATAGTAGTTATATTCTTGTACATAGGAGGCAGTATTATAGTAGTTATATTCTTGTACATAGGAGCAGTATTATAGTAGTTATATTCTTGTACATAGGAGGTAGTATTATAGTAGTTATATTCTTGTACATAGGAGGTAGTATTATAGTAGTTATATTCTTGTACATAGGAGGTAGTATTATAGTAGTTATATTCTTGTACATAGGAGGCAGTATTATAGTAGTTATATTCTTGTACATAGGAGGCAGTATTATAGTAGTTATATTCTTGTACATAGGAGCAGTATTATAGTAGTTATATTCTTGTACATAGGAGTAGTATTATAGTAGTTATATTCTTGTACATAGGAGTAGTATTATAGTAGTTATATTCTTGTACATAGGGGGCAGTATTATAGTAGTTATATTCTTGTACATAGGAGCAGTATTATAGTAGTTATATTCTTGTACATAGGAGTAATATTATAGTAGTTATATTCTTGTACATAGGAGCAGTATTATAGTAGTTATATTCTTGTACATAGGAGCAGTATTATAGTAGTTATATTCTTGTACATAGGAGGTAGTATTATAGTAGTTATATTCTTGTACATAGGAGGTAGTATTATAGTAGTTATATTCTTGTACATAGGAGGTAGTATTATAGTAGTTATATTCTTGTACATAGGAGGTAGTATTATAGTAGTTATATTCTTGTACATAGGAGGTAGTATTATAGTAGTTATATTCTTGTACATAGGAGGCAGTATTATAGTAGTTATATTCTTGTACATAGGAGCAGTATTATAGTAGTTATATTCTTGTACATAGGAGTAGTATTATAGTAGTTATATTCTTGTACATAGGAGTAGTATTATAGTAGTTATATTCTTGTACATAGGAGCAGTATTATAGTAGTTATATTCTTGTACATAGGAGTAGTATTATAGTAGTTATATTCTTGTACATAGGAGCAGTATTATAGTAGTTATATTCTTGTACATAGGAGCTAGTATTATAGTAGTTATATTCTTGTACATAGGAGTAGTATTATAGTAGTTATATTCTTGTACATAGGAGGAGTATTATAGTAGTTATATTCTTGTACATAGGAGCAGTATTATAGTAGTTATATTCTTGTACATAGGAGCAGTATTATAGTAGTTATATTCTTGTACATAGGAGGCAGTATTATAGTAGTTATATTCTTGTACATAGGAGGTAGTATTATAGTAGTTATATTCTTGTACATAGGAGGCAGTATTATAGTAGTTATATTCTTGTACATAGGAGCAGTATTATAGTAGTTATATTCTTGTACATAGGAGGCAGTATTATAGTAGTTATATTCTTGTACATAGGAGGTAGTATTATAGTAGTTATATTCTTGTACATAGGAGTAGTATTATAGTAGTTATATTCTTGTACATAGGAGCAGTATTATAGTAGTTATATTCTTGTACATAGGAGTAGTATTATAGTAGTTATATTCTTGTACATAGGAGCAGTATTATAGTAGTTATATTCTTGTACATAGGAGCAGTATTATAGTAGTTATATTCTTGTACATAGGAGCAGTATTATAGTAGTTATATTCTTGTACATAGGAGGTAGTATTATAGTAGTTATATTCTTGTACATAGGAGTAGTATTATAGTAGTTATATTCTTGTACATAGGAGCAGTATTATAGTAGTTATATTCTTGTACATAGGAGCAGTATTATAGTAGTTATATTCTTGTACATAGGGGGCAGTATTATAGTAGTTATATTCTTGTACATAGGAGGTAGTATTATAGTAGTTATATTCTTGTACATAGGAGCAGTATTATAGTAGTTATATTCTTGTACATAGGAGCAGTATTATAGTAGTTATATTCTTGTACATAGGGGCAGTATTATAGTAGTTATATTCTTGTACATAGGAGCAGTATTATAGTAGTTATATTCTTGTACATAGGAGGTAGTATTATAGTAGTTATATTCTTGTACATAGGAGGTAGTATTATAGTAGTTATATTCTTGTACATAGGAGCAGTATTATAGTAGTTATATTCTTGTACATAGGGGGCAGTATTATAGTAGTTATATTCTTGTACATAGGGGCAGTATTATAGTAGTTATATTCTTGTACATAGGGGTAGTATTATAGTAGTTATATTCTTGTACATAGGAGGTAGTATTATAGTAGTTATATTCTTGTACATAGGAGGTAGTATTATAGTAGTTATATTCTTGTACATAGGAGCAGTATTATAGTAGTTATATTCTTGTACATAGTGGGCAGTATTATAGTAGGTATATTCTTGTACATATGAGTAGTATTATAGTAGTTATATTCTTGTACATAGGAGGTAGTATTATAGTAGTCATATTCTTGTACATAGGAGGTAGTATTATAGTAGTTATATTCTTGTACATAGAAGCAGTTTTGTCGTAACTATGTTTTATTTTTACATAAAAGTATTATAATACTGAACACTTCAGCTCTGCTCCAACGTCCTAAATATACATTTTAGTGGAAGTTACATAAAGTTGTGCCATGAAAGTCACTTGCTATTCACTGGCAGTATAATAAGACGTGCCCCTTCTGCATTAAGTGTCTTTATGTCCCAGATGTCTATGATTTAGAGACTTCACTATCGATTTCAGCTCTGACATTTTGGCTGTACAACTCTTGGCCATTTCAGGTGACTCTCTTACATCTCTTCCTTACCAGTATACTTTCACCCACAATTTCTGACTTAATTCACATTTTTAGGGTAGAGACTTGGGCTCACCGTGTTTCTCAACAGTCAGAGTACATATTGTCACCGTGTTATAGGACCGCTATACGTCGTCATGGAAACAAAGCAGGCGTTTTAATTTTATATTATCAGTTCATTAAAGGTAAAATAGAAGAAACTCTCCCTGAGTAAACAATATAATTATATTCTGCACAGAACATTAAAATCAGGTAATGCCAGGAAATATGACAAAGACAATGGAGAAATCTTCTGCACAGTCGCTGCTGCCGTGCTCACATGGGCACTTATCTGCTTCACTTGCTGGAAATCTCCGTGAAGTTTCTGCAGGTGACAAATTTCTGTTGTGTCTGAATAATCCAGCAATTTATAGCCCAATTTACAGAGTGAGAGAAAGGTTGTAAAAAGCTCCTATTCAGGGGTTGAGAATTTCTACAATCCCCATCAGTCAGATATGAAAACATGTCCTAATGGGCGACCTCTTCATCACAAATATATCCACCAAGGGGTTGAAGACTTCTGCAAACTCCTTAGGTCAGTTAGACAAGTATAAGGGGACTCCTGGACATCTCCCTCTATATAAAATTATTACCGTGCCTTATATGAGGGGTTGACAACTTTTGCAGTCCCAGTCTCTGTTTTTTAGGGGTTCCTGTTTTAGGGGCATTTGACATCTTTTGGTATTTCTTTCTTGTTTACTCTTCACATTGTGCCATGTAATATTTCCAGTTCATTTCTTATGGCAACGTCTAGTGACAACTGCCAAGGCGTTGAAGACTTTTGCAGTCGTCCTGCAGATCTGTTGCCCCTGATGATGTCAACTTCACTTACACATGTTTTTTTTTTTCAATTGCATTTAGTTTCTGCTCACCAGATTAAATCAGACCCCATGTCTATAGAGAGTACTCCTATGGTGCTCATACCATGTCTATAGAGAGTATTCCCATGGTGCTCAAACCATGTCTACAGAGAGTACTCCTATGGTGCTCATACCATGTCTATAGAGAGTATTCCTATGGTGCTCATACCATGTCTATAGAGAGTGCTCCCATGGTGCTCATACCATGTCTATAGAGAGTATTCCCTTGGTGCTCAAACCATGTCTACAGAGAGTACTCCTATGGTGCTCATACCATGTCTATAGAGAGTACTCCTATGCTGCTCATACCATATATATAGAGAGTACTCCTATGGTGCTTATACCATGTCTATAGAGAGTATTCCCATGGTGCTCAAACCATGTCTACAGAGAGTACTGCTATGGTGCTCATACCATGTCTATAGAGAGTATTCCTATGGTGCTCATACCATGTCTATAGAGAGTACTCCCATGGTGCTCATACCATGTCTATAGAGAGTATTCCCTTGGTGCTCAAACCATGTCTACAGAGAGTACTCCTATGGTGCTCATACCATGTCTATAGAGAGTACTCCTATGCTGCTCATACCATATATATAGAGAGTACTCCTATGGTGCTTATACCATGTCTATAGAGAGTACTCCTATGGTGCTCATACCATGTCTATAGAGACTACTCCTATGGTGCTCATACCATGTCTATAGAGAGTACTCCTATGGTGCTCATACCATATCTATAGAGAGTACTCCTATGGTGCTCATACCATATCTATAGAGAGTACTCCTATGGTGCTCATACCATGTCTATAGAGAGTACTCCCATGGTGCTCATACCATGTTTATAGAGAGTATTCCCATGGTGCTCATACCATGCCTACAGAGAGTATTCCCATGGTGCTCATACCATGTCTATAGAGAGTATTCCCATGGTGCTCATACCATGCCTACAGAGAGTACTCCTATGGTGCTCATACCATGTCTATAGAGAGTATTCCCATGGTGCTAATGCCATGTCTACAGAGAGTACTCCCATGGTGCTCAAACCATGTCTCTACCATGCCACTAGTAGGCAGCACCATGTATGACATAACCTTTGGGGATTGATGTTCTTTAATTCAGTAGGGGGTGCTCAAGTTAGAAAGAATACAACTCTAGAGCCCCACCGCCTCTCCACTCATTGAACAATCGGAGATGGTCTTGGCTCATTCCCTAAAAATACCATAAGATCGAGGGTCTGACCCAGAATAGTTGTCAGTGGGAATGGTTGTAAAAGTTTCAGTTTTCTGCTCATGTCGGGGGTCAGCACTGTGTAATGGATCGTCCCCGCGCTCGCTCCTCCGCCCGCTTCTCTGGGGTCTCCATGATTTCCACTTCTCTCATTAAGATTCCACTTTGGAGGAGACTTCAGAATTAGTCAGATTATTGTTGTCAGCGCCAGATCATTTATTTCTTTGTGACAATTTGCAGCCTAATTTTTCACAGTGAATTTCTCGGCGACACTTTGGAATATCAATACGCATCATTAATTTTAATGAGCGATTTACAGCAGTAACCAAGACAGAACAGCTGCCTTATTTGTGTGATCCAGACAGTGAGAAGACGGGTGTCAGGGCTCGGCACGTGCCTGCCGCCTGCAGATCCCGCACTACCTGGGACCTGACACCCAATTAACAAGCAGATGTGGCTCACCCCCGCGGGGTCTGGCTGTGATCTCCTGCACCTTGCCGCCATCTCCTGACCCTACATTCTAGGACATGTCCAGTTAATGCGATAACTGGCGCCACCACAGGCAACATACTGTATAATATATCTCAAAAAGTTTCTAATGTTGTGTCACTAAGCTTCAACCACTGCAACAAATATGGCGCAATTCCAGACTTTTTTAGAAGTTTACAATATTAGTCAGGTTTAGTAGATCAGCCCCAATATTTTGTCGTGTCCTGGTATGAACCCTCACCTTGTCCTGGTCATCGTTTCTGGTTCGCTCCTACCATTGCTACCTTGCCGATCTCCTAATATTGATCTCCATTGACCCTTCGTAATCCTTGAACATTTCAGTAACAAGTTGGTGCAAAAATAAGTGCCCCCCCTAAAGTGCATGCACAATGGCCATGTAATGATATATGCTGTGCCTATAGCTTGCCATGGAACATTCTTCACATGCCCTACAGTTCCTCAGGGGTGGGGTCTCTGCCGGTACCTCCTCAGGGGCTTAGCCAGTGGTATACAGAGGAGTCTGAGCCCATGAATACAGGGAGCCCAGATCTGGCACAATGTAGAACTGCTGCACCCTTAGCCCGAGGTCCAGACAAGGTGGCAATTCCAATAGTTCAGAACTTGTTTAACCAATAATCCCAAATCCTACAAAATTCTATAGATTGAGATAAATGAAGTCATTGAGTTCTTGTGATGTCATCAGCTGATCTGTATATACCTGGTAATGCTGCAGGTTATGGATTTGATGGATTGTTCCACTGACTGTCAATTCTCTTACCTATAGTATAATAAATACCCCTCCCCCATACTTCAGCGCAATGTTCTCCTGGCTTGTGTGATGTATAGGAATAAACAGCCGGGGGCGCTGAGCTTTATCATGTCTGTTTCCCTGTTGTGATCTATAGGGAATGCTAGCAGTAACAGGAACAGATGGAGGAAAGCGCAGTATATACACAGATCCTCGTACACACCGTCATATACAGATACCGTAGAGGTCTCCGGTCTGTGCCTCGCACAAGGGGATAAGAACAGAAGATATAAACCAATTATTGAGATGTCCTTCTGATTCTGAGCTGTGTATATAGATATTTTATCATTTCTGATTGTCGCCCTATATAAGGCTGAGGACCCACCATGTGCCCTGGAACACACCTGAAACCTCCTCCACCTGCTGTCGCCAATCTACACATCTTATAGGTGACACTGTGGCTTTAAATTAACCCAAAAGGGTTACAAATAGCAAAAATAATTGTGATCTTGTAACCCCTGATGAAGCTTGGTGTCCGGCCCAGGTGAGGGTCTGCTATATGGTCTGTAAAAGTCAGCAGGATGCGGAGCCGCTGTGGCACCAGACTGGTCGGGTCTCTCCTAAGGACGTTATCTAAGTGACCTCTTTGATCTTTGTCTTTTAAACCTATAGAAAGATCTGGACTTTGCTGCAGGGAGATCTCCAATCTATGGCTGACAACTAGCACCAAAGATCAGGCAAGAGAGTAGCCCGGGTAGTGGCTAAGGTCAGGGCTGGTGGAGTTCAGGAACAAGCAGACAGTCAGGGCAGGCAGCAGAGGGGCATAAAAGCTGAGGTCATAAATGGGTATCACGTGGAGTGGAGGGTGAAAGACAAGGATGTAGATAGGAAATGGGTCAAAGGTCAATACATGGGTCAGGTCACATTAGCAGAGAATACATCAAGACACTAGCAGACCAGGATCTTTGCTCAGGCACCCTGCTGAGGGTGTGGAATATATATAGAGAGACAGGGGTACACAGGGATTGGATGGGGGAAGACTAGTGGGTCCATGCACTGGTCCTCTAAGAAGCAGCAAGAGTGGCACGAGCAGAGAGAAGGCACAGAAAGGAAGGGGCCAAAGCCACCAGGAACAGCGGAACACAGGCGGCCATGAGGTCATTCTGGGCATAGGTCACCAATGTGGGGTCATGAGAAGTCTGACCCTCAGGATCCAGCGGCCCCTCAGACCCCGGCGCAGTGATGTGGCCGTGCCTGGTAATGGATAATAAGATTGGTCTTGCAAATATTCACCAGACTTGTTTGGTCTGAACCAGAAATGCTATTATAATGATGGGGTCTTATCAGGGCCTGGAGTTTAATAATTGGGGGCTCTGCGGAAACCCGATACACAGCTTGTACTCACCTTTACTGATGGGACGTGGAGGTGTCAAGCAATAGATAAAAGTGACCTAATCCTATCTGTGCTGTGGCGCCCCCTGGGCTCTGTATGTGCCACTACATATGGCAGAGGTGGGCACTGACCTTAGTCTACTCCTCCCTGCCGTCTATACATTACTAACATTATCCAGAGCTCCCCCTTTCACAGGGCAACATTCTCTGCCGTCTGGAAATCTCCCTGACAATATTCTTCGAGACAAATTATGACCAGTGCAGAAATGCGGTAGCAGCGAGTAATGTCAGAACCTGCCAATGTCAGGAGCCGCAGGGTGAGGATTCAGGAGATCAGAGGAGCAGAGATCTCTCAGATCCTCCTCCTGCCACTCGCCACATCTATGGTCCTGCTCGCCACATTAGGCCACTCACGTATAGACTCATTGATCACCCGCAGACAGGACAGAGCGCGGTCTCACAGACATTCTTCTTCGATTTCCTCCAGTATGTCTGGGATTCATCTTTAACATTCTGCTGCAGTTCTTGGTGAGGTAAAAAAGTCCAGAAATAAAATGAAAGCAGAATAGAGAGAGCGGAGTAAAGTGCTAAAGAGCAGCCGCCTCTGCAACATGCCCAGTGAGAAAGTGAGAGGTGTCATACAGCGGCTCCAATCTCCAGCCAGGCACAATCCTTTCCTCCGGGGACTGGAAATTAATATACTCCGGTAATTATAAGACTCCCTCATTTATTGTGTCAGTCCCAGCCCCCACACCTCACCCTCTAATACATACAGCATGTTCCAATTTATAATCCGGAGACACATCTGCAGGTGTAAGGCCCAGGGGAGGGCAAAGGAGAGGCTGCAGACCATGCGCTGTGCTCCAACCTGCTGCATCTGTTCTCTTCTAAATTCTGCACAGGATCATCTTGCTCTGTAATGTGGAGTAAAGTTAAAGGGATTGTCCAGGATTGTTTTTATTATGGCCTGTCCTTTGTATAGGTGTCCACAGGCAGCCCCAGGTTGGTTCAGATGGTGGGGGCTACTCACGATGCCCATAATATACAGTGTATGGATCTGGAGGCAGATGGCTCTGGTCACTGTATAGTGCATTGACTTCATTGGGAGCTGAGCTGCAGCCCCCCGGCTACTATACAGTGCACAGAGCTTTCTGCATCTGGCTCTGTGCACTGTGCATTACGAGTATTTGGCTCTGAACAGCTGATCCGTGCAGCGCCACCTGTTGGCTCCACCTATCAGACATTTATGGTCTGTCATAAAAACAGACCGTAAATAACCAATTCCTGGGCAATCATTTTCACCCCCAGAACACCGGGGGGCAAGTGTGGTGAGTGAGTGGAGTGCCAGGAATGTAAAACCCCAGCCATCGGGGCACTCAATGCAGTTGGCACACAGAAGACCAAGACAGATGGAGTACCCATGTTGGCGAAGAAGCCACAAGGAGGAGACCAAGACACAGAGAGTCTGACGTGGTGTATGGGAGACCAGTGAGCAGTCTGTGGGGATCAGCCCCGGAGGAGTTGCCCCATGTTGCCCCCAAGCAAGAGGGAGATTTGCGTCGCATCAGCCAGGTGACACAGACGTCTAGTTCCCAACAATCCTCTTATTAGACTATAAGTTTATCTCCTGCCCAAAGTGTTGTCTTTGCTTCTCCAAGTCACCAGGAATTAACCCTTCACCCCATCTAGTTGTTGTTGCTGTGTCCATCACCCAAACGTTTCAGAACTGGGGCAGTATAAATGGCGGTATAACAGGGCGCTCCTCTACTCACCGCAGGAAAGAAAGGCGAAATATATCATAGCCCCCGATACTGCCTGATATTATATCCCCGGTACTGCCTGATATTATACCCCTGATACTGCCTGATATCATACTCCCGCCTAGCTCCCCTCAAGTATCTTCCCTCCTGGCTTGCTACATTAGGCCCCACACTTACAGGCTCATTCATCACCCCCATCCACATAGACAGATGTTTTCAAAGAATAAACCTCAGCATGTCCGATCATTCAACATCATATGTCGAGTAGAGTCCGGAGGTCACCAAACATGGAGGATAGTTGGCTGGTCCTGCCGGAATTGGTAAGGTCAGACAACTTTCTATTAGGGCTTGTCTTAGAATGAGATATTGATGTCTCTGCTTGTGGTGGACGTCCAAGACATCATCCCCCACAGCCATCAGCAGTGTACAGAGTCAGAAGCAGCCAGCTCTGTGCAGTGTGCAGCGGCCATGCTGTGTGTTGTGGGTCACATGGTCATAATCCAAATTACAAAAGAGCTTCCATTTTATAGGAAATTACCGCAATCTTGTGACGCCTTATCAGCCGCGTGCCACACTATGCCCCATGTGAATACACCCTTAGGGTTTCCTGAACCTATTCACTGCATCAGGTAGAAGTTATTGTCCTGGATATCCATCACGTTACAGTTCAGGGATACATGACAAGCACTGTATATGTCTGATATATGACACTTGTCTTATATGTCTTATACGTCTCCCTGAATGAGTGGCGGATTTGAAGGTGACTCGGGCTCTGAGTCCTCGGTGTGACGCTGAAGGCTGTTGTCAGGGGACAGAAGAGACGATCCTCAGGATTAATCAAAAGAAAGAGTCTGATGAGATAATTACCGTAATCAGCTCACCCTGCACGAGCCGCCACATAATGCACTGACAATGGGGGCTGCGGGTGGTGGGCAGACGTCTTCTGCAAATAACAGTACAGGAGGATCCTGCCCAACACCATCTACAACTTGTACAGTCCGACCTAAGTCCCAAATCAGAGCAAAGTTACCTGAACCTGAAAACTTCAGAGGAACCGACTGACTATATAATATGTACAGGGAATACCACCTCATTATCCCTGACAGATGACTAGTAGTGAAGGTAACATGACAGTACTGTCTGATATACCCCCGATACTGCCTGATATTATACCCCCAGTACTGCCTGATATTATACCTCCCAGTACTGCCTGATATTATACCCCCAGTACTGCCTGATATTATACCCCCAGTACTACCTGATATTATACCCCCAGTACTACCTGATATTATACCCCCGGTACTGCCTGATATACCCCCGATACTGCCTGATATTATACCCCCAGTACTGCCTGATATTATACCTCCCAGTACTGCCTGATATTATACCCCCAGTACTGCCTGATATTATACCCCCAGTACTACCTGATATTATACCCCCGGTACTGCCTGATATTATACCCCCAGTGCTGCCTGATATTATACCTCCCAGTACTGCCTGATATTATACCCCCGATACTGCCTGATATTATACCCCCAGTACTGCCTGATATTATACCTCCCAGTACTGCCTGATATTATACCCCCAGTACTGCCTGATATTATACCCCCAGTACTACCTGATATTATACCCCCGGTACTGCCTGATATTATACCCCCAGTGCTGCCTGATATTATACCTCCCAGTACTGCCTGATATTATACCTCCCAGTACTGCCTGATATTATACCCCCGGTACTGCCTGATATTATACCTCCCAGTACTGCCTGATATTATACCCCCAGTACTGCCTGATATTATACCCCCAGTACTACCTGATATTATACCCCCGGTACTGCCTGATATTATACCCCCAGTACTGCCTGATATTATACCCCCAGTACTGCCTGATATTATATCCCCGGCACTGCCTGATAGTATACCGCCGGTACTACCTGATATTATACCTCCCGTACTGCCTGATATTATACCCCGGCACTGCCTGATAGTATACCGCCGGTACTACCTGATATTATACCTCTCGTACTGCCTGATATTATACCCCCGGTGCTGCCTCATATTATACTCCTGGTACTGCCTGATATTATACCTCTAGTACTGCCTGATATTATATATGTCATCTTGCCACTTTGTGGCCTTCTCATGCTGCTGCTGCTACCTCCACATTATGTTACCTTGCCACTCTATGGCCTCCTCATGCTGCTGCTATCTCCACATTATGTCACCTTGCCAGTCTGTGGCCTCCTCATGCTGCTGCCACCTCCACATTATGTCACCTTGCCACAACCATCATCATCATCATCCATCCTGCTGGTGATAGCAGATGATGCGACCAGATAGAGAAGGAAGGCGAAGGGTCGTAACTCCCATAGAAGTGAATGGAAGGAGAGGCACACGTGGACCTCCAACTGGGAGTGGACCACAGAGCTGAGGACAGATCTACCACAAATAACTGAGATGGGAACACACCTTTAAATTTACTTTCTGTTATGATCATTATGTTATATCTATAGATAGGTGGGTGAGCTCACCATCAAAGCTGACTCATCTCAAGCATCATCCCATACTGAAGGTATATAATATCAGGCAAAAAGGGGGTATAATATCAGGCAGTGCCGGGGGTATAATATCAGGCAGCACTGGAGGTATAATATCAGGCAGTAATGGAGGTATAATATCAGGCAGTACCAGGGGTATAATATCAGGCAGTACCGGGGGTATAATATCAGGCAGTACCAGGAGTATAATATCAGGCAGCACCGGGGGTATAATATCAGGCAGCACCGGGGGTATAATATCAGGCAGTATGGGAGGTATAATATCAGGTAGTACCGGCGGTATACTATCAGGCAGTGCCGGGGGGTATAATATCAGGCAGTACAGGAGGTATAATATCAGGCAGTATGGGAGGTATAATATCAGGCAGTATGGGAGGTATAATATCAGGCAGTACTGGGGGGTATAATATCAGGTTGTACGGGAGGTACAATATTAGGCAGTACTGGGGATGTAATATCAGGTAGTAATGGGGGTATAATATCAGGCAGTACTGGGGGTATAATATCAGGTAGTATGGGAGGTATAATATCAGGCAGTACAGGAGGTATACTATCAGACAGTACCGGGGATATAATATCAGGCAGTATGGGAGGCATAATATCAGGCAGTACCTGCCTTATCTTTTACCTCCTTGCTGTAGCTCTGTATTTGGTTTCAGCAGCTGTTAGAAGGAAAGTCTGATTTTCGCCAATAATATGAGGAAGAAAGGAGCGATTCTGGCAGTGACTGTACAAAGCACTTTACAAGCAGTTGGAGATTTACACTCCAGAGCAACAAAGTCATCCAGTAATACAATAACCCTGCCGGCCGATCCAGGGCTGGTTAATAAGCTGTAAAAGATGTATATGGAGGAAAGTGCAGACTATGGAGCCTGCTAGGACCAGAGAACTGGTCTGTGCTGTACCCCAAGTGTCAGCCTGTCATTATCCTGTACCCCGAGTGTCAGCCTGTCATTATCCCGTACCCCGAGTGTCAGCCTGTCATTATCCTGTACCCCGAGTGTCATCCTGTCATTATCCTGTACCCCGAGTGTCAGCCTGTCATTATCCTGTACCCCGAGTGTCAGCCTCTCATTATCCTGTACCCCGAGTGTCAGCCTGTCATTATCCTGTACCCCGAGTGTCAGCCTGTCATTATCCTGTACCCAGAGTGTCAGCCTGTCATTATCCTCTACCCTGAGTGTCAGCTTGTCATTATCCTGTACCCCGAGTGTCAGCGTGTCATTATCCTGTACCCCGGGTGTCAGCCTGTCATTATCCTGTACCCCCAGTGTCAGCCTGTCATTATCCTGTACCCCCAGTGTCAGCCTGTCATTATCCTGTACCCCCAGTGTCAGCCTGTCATTATCCTGTACCCAGACTGTCAGCCTGTCATTATCCTGTACCCCGAGTGTCAGCCTCTCATTACCCTGTACCCCGAGTGTCAGCCTGTCATTATCCTGTACCCCGAGTGTCAGCCTGTCATTATCCTGTACCCCGAGTGTCAGCCTGTCATTATCCTGTACTCCGAGTGTCAGCCTGTCATTATCCCGTACCCCGAGTGTCAGCGTGTCATTATCCTGTACCCCCAGTGTCAGCCTGTCATTATCCTGTACTCCCAGTGTCAGCCTGTCATTATCCTGTACACCAAGTGTCAGCCTGTCATTATTCCATACCCCCAGTGTCAACCTGTCATTATCCTGTACCCCCAGTGTCAGCCTGTCATTATCCTGTACCCCAGTGTCAGCCTGTCATTATCCTGTACCCCGAGTTTCAGCCTGTCATTATCCTGTACCCCCAGTGTCAGCCTGTCATTATCCTGTACCCCCAGTGTCAGCCTGTCATTATCCTGTACCCCGAGTGTCAGCCTGTCATTATCCTGTACCCCAAGTGTCAGCCTGTCATTATCCTGTACCCCGAGTGTCAGCCTGTCATTATCCTGTACCCCGAGTGTCAGCCTGTCATTATCCTGTACCCCCAGTGTCAGCCTGTCATTATCCTGTACCCCGAGTGTCAGCCTGTCATTATCCCATACCCCGAGTGTCAGCCTGTCATTATCCTGTACCCCGAGTGTCATCCTGTCATTATCCTGTACCCCGAGTGTCATTATCCTGTACCCCCAGTGTCAGCCTGTCATTATCCTGTATCCCAAGTGTCATTATCCTGTATCCCTTGTCTCCTTGTGTTTTATAAGATGTTCTTCCTCCTCTACACCATATTGTTGTCTTCTTTGACCCTCTGGATCTTCTTCTGGTGGATCTTCTTGTCTTCTTCATCTCTTGTGTTTCTGTCTCCATATAGGGTTGAGTTTACAGCTGTTTATCAGATTCTCGGTATCGTTGCATCCTGCGGAGCTGGAATAAAGGTCATGGGGGTGAATGTTGCATCGGGTGAGTGAAGTGTGGAGTCTGGAGCCTCATAACAAAGTAAAGTCCTTCCTCTGATTTTCTGCAGGGGTCCGGCGGTCACTGAGCCAAGATTTTCAACGAACAAAATCTCTCCACCCTTCTGCTCTCATCAGGCGGCGTCTTCCTGTTGTGTGGGTCCGGGCAGCGTATGAACTGGCAGCGCTTCTAAAATATGACCAGGATAAAAGCGGCGTCAGATCTCTGCGTAATCCTCACCACATTCCTGTAATACTCCGACATCTAAGAGCATCGCCCCGCAGGGCCGAGCTGCTAAATCTCCTCATTGTCTCTTCATTTGAAGCTGAATGGTGTTTATGTGCAGAATGTTACCGGGATGACGAAGGGTCGAGACCAAAAACGTCTCAAAAAGAAAAAAACTAAAAATCAAGGGGAGACCCATAACATTTGTGAGGATCACTGATGATATCATCAGCAGATCTGACATACTGAGATGTCCTTCACTGCAGGAGAGTAGTCGTAATGGGGTGAAGTGGTCAAAATCCTCGCACTATACATGATGACCTTAAAGAGTCTCGGAATATTTCTGAATTTACATATAATAAAGAATATAACGGTACGCTAGACACTTGTCCCCAAGCACACAATATCACTAAGGCCATCGTCTGACCACAGTGGTCTCTTGACACAAATGGAGTGGTCATGCAATGACATCGGGGGGATCGGCAATACAAAGGAACAAGAAGCTGCCGCTGGGCCTGGAGGACCTTGAAAAGGTGAGTTGACTTTTTTGACTTTATAGTAAATGAGAAACTTTTTAACATTTCTTAGAGGACCCCTTTAAGAGAAATTGAACCCTTGCACTGCGGCACAATACTTGCACTTGGGCAGGGTTACCGTGTGCACTGGGTCTTTCTCGCACTTATTTAGGCTAGGCTTTGGTCACTCAACCTAAGATCATCGGGTCACCCTCCGACCCCTTTGATAATGTTAGTGAATGGAGTGGCAATAGCGGAATACTGGGGTTCACAATGCAACTCCATTTTCTACATTAGTGAAGGAGTTCCAGGGTGACCCGAAAATCTTTGCATGACAGGGCCCCCTAAATATATGATTTAGGCCAAACCCCCTCAATAATGGCACTGGCACCCATTTGCAGATCAAAAACATTCCCTTATTTAGCCACCACACAGTATTATGCCCTCTTTACTGGCCTCTACACAGTATAATGCCCCCTTTACTGGCCTCTACACAGTATAATGCCCTCTTTACTGGCCTCTACACAGTATAATGCCCCCTTTACTGACCTCTACACAGTATAATGCCCTCTTTATTGGCCTCTACACAGTATAATGCCCCTTTTACTGGCCTCTACACAGTATAATGCCCCTTTTACTAGCCGCCACACAGTATAATGCCCTCTTTATTGGCCTCTACACAGTATAATGCCCTCTTTACTGGCCTCTACACAGTATAATGCCCTCTTTACTGGCCTCTACACAGTATAATGCCCTCTTTATTGGCCTCTACACAGTATAATGCCCTCTTTACTGGCCTCTACACAGTATAATGCCCTCTTTATTGGCCTCTACACAGTATAATGCCCCTTTTACTGGCCTCTACACAGTATAATGCCCCTTTTACTAGCCGCCACACAGTATAATGCCCTCTTTATTGGCCTCTACACAGTATAATGCCCTCTTTACTGGCCTCTACACAGTATAATGCCCTCTTTACTGGCCTCTACACAGTATAATGCCCCCTTTACTGACCTCTACACAGTATAATGCCCTCTTTATTGGCCTCTACACAGTATAATGCCCCTTTTACTGGCCTCTACACGGTATAATGCCCCTTTTACTAGCCACCACACAGTATAATGCCCTCTTTATTGGCCTCTACAGAGTATAATGCCCTCTTTACTGGCCTCTACACAGTATAATGCCCTCTTTACTGGCCTCTACACAGTATAATGCCCCCTTTACTGGCCTCTACACAGTATAATGCCCTCTTTACTGGCCTCTACACAGTATAATGCCCTCTTTATTGGCCTCTACACAGTATAATGCCCCCTTTACTGGCCTCTACACAGTATAATGCCCCTTTTACTGGCACTTTTTTACTATATATTTCCTCCTTTTTTTTTGGCCCCCACACTGCCATGTTAGACCACTACCCATTGGATTATTCTGCCAGGTAGAAGCTGATATTTTACTCCACCATCTCCGCTCCTGTCCAGACCCACCTCCACTGCGGCCTCCATAGGGCACTGCACGTTACGTCCTGGTGCTGAGGTACGACAGGACTTTGCATTCTTCAGCATCAGGACGTACTGTACAGCATGCCCTGGAGGCCAGCCTATACAGGACTGGGGATGGGGGAGTAAACAGTTTGTCAATGCCTGTTGAAATAATCCAATAGGTAGTAACCGATTAATAACAAAATGCTGCCCTTCAGTTTCCGCCAGGAGGAGCTGCCTGAGGCGAAAGTCTCAAGTCGCCTCATGGCAGGTGAACCCCTGTTTGATATCACTGGCTACCATTAGCTGCTAAACAATGAAACCATCCATGTCCAACCATCCAGAGTTCCAGGTCACAGGCAGCTCAGCAGTGTAAACAGTTCCTTATATTTCAGCTTCCAAACACTTGTATAATGTGGAGTAAGGGACGTCTCCTGCAAAATGATTCAAGTCATTTAGGTAAAGACTAATGTGCATGTCCAGCTTTACCATCTTCCATGTTCATGTTGGTTATGCTGCACTTTGTCGCAGTTATGTTGTTCAGCCCTTCCCTATAACTAGAGAATGTATTTGTGATATGTACATTGTTGCTTTAAAGCATTGGTGCACAATCATGGTCACATGGGAGTGCACTAATATTGTCCCAATACAGGTGTGCAATGAGGTAAGTGGACAAAGTAGTGCATGCAAAAAATACCCATGCAGGGACCTGTGCTGACCCTGAGATCAGAGTCGCTAGGGGTTCAGCACAGGAGGGCGAACATGTCCAAGTGGCCCCCAACTTGGACATGTTCGTATACCGATACTATGAGTATACGGTGAGCATATAGTGGTATATAGCGGCTCTACACAGTGCTCTGCAGATGATTTAGGTGAATATAAGGCAGTAACATTTAGTGACTTACCGGTGACGTCTCTGACTAATCGTTCACATTCCCCGTCTTTTTTTATCTGGACGGCCATGACCACTTCTTCCATCTGTGACTTGTCTCTGTAAAGTTTGCAGCACAGACATCTTTGTCTCCTCACTTTTCCAGGCACCGACCCACATTGTCCTCACCTACACAAAGCCCCCATCCTGCTGCTACCTCCAATCATAAAATATATAATATAACCCCCCCATAATGAATAATACCCCCAAGTCCTTCTTTAAATTAATAACTTCCCTGTGTACCCCTTTAAATAGTGCCCCTTATTAATAATGCCCCAGATGTTTCCAAATTAAAAAGAAAAAAAAAAATAAACACAAGGGGAAAAAAAATTATTGGGGTTCCAATACCCGGGACCCCGAGGATCAGCTGTTTGAATGAACTGTGGTACCTGTGTAGGCGCCGTGACCCCTTCTCTGTTTCCATAGTGTCATTCATCTCATAGCAGCCATGTAATGTAACTGCAGCCTCGTCCTATACACGTCTATGTGACAAGGCTGGAATGACATCACACGGTCACTATAAACAGACAGCGTATGATATAAACAGGCGCCATAGCCCCTTCATACAGCTGATCAGTGGGGAATCACTTATCTCTTATTGATGATTTATTCTGAGGAAAGATCATCAATAAAAATGAGCTGGAAAACTCCTTAAGGCCCCACGTGGTGTCCTGCAGCAAAAAACAGCTGTGGGAAAAAACATGGCGGCGACGCATCGCGGATCTTCCTGCAACACTTTGCACAGAATGTTTGCAGAGGTTTCCTCTGTGGACTTTCTGCTTCAATTATACAGTGCCTTGCGAAAGTATTCGGCCCCCTTGAACTTTTCAACCTTTTGCCACATTTCAGGCTTCAAACATAAGGATAGAAAATTTTAATTTTTTGGTGAAGAATCAACAACAAGTGGGACACAATCGTGAAGTGGAACGAAATTTATTGGTTATTTTAAACTTTTGTAAAAAATAAAAAACTGAAAAGTGGGGCGTGCAATATTATTCGGCCCCCTTAAGTTAATACTTTGTAGCGCCCCCTTTTGCTGCGATTACAACTACAAGTCGCTTGGGGTTTGTCTCTATCAGTTCTTGCCCATTCTTCCTTGGAAAACAGCTGGAGCTCAGTGAGGTTGGATGGAGAGCGTTTGTGAACAGCAGTTTTCAGCTCTTTCCACAGATTCTCGATTGGATTCAGGTCTGGACTTTGACTTGGCCATTCTAACACCTGGATACGTTTATTTGGGAACCATTCCATTGTAGATTTGGCTTTATGTTTGGGATCATTGTCTTGTTGGAAGATAAATCTCCGCCCCAGTCTCAGGTCTTTTGCAGACTCCAACAGGTTTTCTTCCAGAATGGTCCTGTATTTGGCTCCATCCATCTTCCCATCAATTGTAACCATCTTCCCTGTCCCTGCTGAAGAAAAGCAGGTCCAAACCATGATGCTGCCCCCACCATGTGTGACAGTGGGGATGGTGTGTTCAGGGGGATGAGCTGGGTTGCTTTTACGCCAAACATATCGTTTTGCATTGTGGCCAAAAAGTTGGATTTTGGTTTCCTCTGAGCAGAGCACCTTCTCCCACATGTTTGGTGTCTCCCAGGTGACTTTTTATGGATATCTTTGAGAAATGGCTTTCTTCTTGCCACTCTTCCATAAAGGCCAGATTTGTGCAGTGTACGACTGATTGTTGTCCTATGGACAGACTCTCCCACCTCAGCTGTAGATCTCTGCAGTTCATCCAGAGTGATCATGGGCCTCTTGGCTGCATCTCTGATCAGTCTTCTCCTTGTTTGAGATGAAAGGTTAGAGGGACGGCCGGGTCTTGGTAGATTTGCAGTGGTCTGATACTCCTTCCATTTCAATATGATCGCTTGCACTGTCCTCCTTGGGATGTTTAAAGTTTGGGAAATCTTTTTGTATCCAAATCCGGCTTTAAACTTCTCCACAACAGTATCACGGACCTGCCTGGTGTGTTCCTTGGTCTTCATGATGCTCTCTGCGCTTTAAACAGAACCCTGAGCCTATCACAGAGCAGGTGCATTTATACGGAGACTTGTACACACAGGTGGATTATATTTATCATCATCAGTCATTTAGGACAACATTGGATCATTCAGAGATCCTCACTGAACTTCTGGACTGAGTTTGCTGCACTAAAGTAAAGGGGCCGAAGAATATTGCACGCCCCACTTTTCAGTTTTTTATTTTTTACAAAAGTTTAAAATATCCAATAAATTTCGTTCCACTTCATGATTGTGTCCCACTTTTTGTTGATTCTTCACCAAAAAAAATTAAAATTTTATATCCTTATGTTTGAAGCCTGAAATGTGGCAAAATGTTGAAAAGTTCAATGGGGCCAAATATTTTCGCAAGGCACTGTATCTATAGGGAAACCGCCAGTATTTCCGTAGGTATAATTGACATGCTACGATTTCCAAAACTGCGACCGTGTATTTTACTGCAAAGTTGGGATGGAATGGGGCCACATGTGGCAAAAACCCACAGAAAAAAACCGTGGCATTCTAGCAAATCCCATCCACACATTGCAGAAAAATACGGGCAGCAGACGCACTGCGATTTCCAGCATGTCAATTATACCTATGGAAACGCTGGCGGTTTCCATATAGGTGTTGTGAAAGATCCTCAGTGCGCCAACACCGCTGTGGCCACACCTGAGTCTCCTTTCATATAAAAACCACACTCACCGCCAGTGAGTGCCGGGTCCACAAGATAAATACAAGACAAGCTTTCTAAATTTTATATATTTATTAAACCCTAAATGGGTCGGTATTAACATCTAACACATACAGTTCAGAACAGATATGCAGATATATACAAGCATTAACAGTTACTAGTTACAAGATACAGTACTTAAAATAAAAGGGAATAAAGGTGAAATAATTACTTTACCACACATCTCCTTGATGTGGTTCTGTAGTCCAACACTCACACATGCTCTGTCATGTGTGAATATCCAGTGGAGGCTGCTTAGCATGTGGCATTAATACAACAATCCCGCCTGCATGCTCTTCACAGTGGTCTCTCACAGTGGAAGTCTGTCTGTAATCTCTTGTAGTCTCAGCCCAATCTCCTCCCATTGCCTCTTACCTCATCTTTTATACCCTTTATGCCACCTCCCAGAATGAGGTCACCGGCGGCAGCAAATCTGATTGAATAATGCACTCAAGTCCAGATCCTTTGTAAAGAGCTGAGACCAAGTGAAATGATACAATGTTATCAGCCATATCTGATCTACCAGTGCAGACTGGACAATGCAGGTGTTTGTTTGATCACTCAGGGCTGTGTAGGAGTACAATGGATCCCTGCTGGGATGGATACAAAGCCCTATTGTTACAATGTTGCTTCTACTGATAACATACAACTAGGATTATAGCTGCGCACCTTATGAGTAAATGCAGGTAAGAAGGGAGATACTATACCCAGAGATCAAAATACATCTCTGAGTTATAGCCATATTTAAGCAGAATCATCACAGGTGTATTGAAAACAGAAAGTCCACAGAGGAAACCTCTGCAGACCGTCTGTGAAAAGCGCTGCGGGAAAAACCACAATGTTACCGCCATGGTTTTTCCTGCAGCCCGCTACATGGAGGCTTAGTCTTAATAAAGCCCAAGTGCCACTTTCATTAAATTAATTGACCCTCATATTATGCTCCTGATTCCCCCTGACATAAATACTGCACCTCTAATGACCCCTTATATCAATGACCACCCCCTTATGTTCATAATGCCTCCTAATATAAATGATGCCCCCTAATGGCTCCTTATATAAATAATCTCCCCCCCTTGTATTCATAATACCCCCCAATAACCCTTATATAAATGACCCCCCATCATCATAATGCCCCCTAATGAATCCTCCCTTATAGTTATATTTCCCCCTCCTATCCACCACTTATACTATTAATATACCCACAACCTCGCTAAAAAAAAAAAAAAAAAAAGTCACACTCACCTACATGCGATGCTGATGAATGGAGCCGCCGCCGCTTCCTCCCTGTCCACGCACAGGACGTCTGTGTCTGAGCGCGGGCGGCGCAATGTTGTGACGTCATCGTGCCACCTGTGTGAGAAGCAGACATCGTCTGTGGTCTCGGGGACTTGTAAACCGCAAGCCTCATGTGGCTTGCGGTTTACAATACTGTAAAGTTGCAGGAAACATTTTAACTAGATCGGTGTCTGCAGACACTGATCCAGATAGAAATGAAGGATGTATTAATGGCAGCCCCGGGGTGGGCCCCAAAAAGTCAGTGGGCCCGGGGCAGCTGCCCCCTCTGCCCCCCCAATGAGACTGTAACCACCATGTGTCAGCTGTGAGTGAGATTGTAACCACCATGTGTCAGCTGTGAGTGAGACTGTAACAACCATGTGTCAGCTGTGAGTGAGACTGTAACAACCATGTGTAATCTGTGAGTGAGACTGTAACCACCATGTGTCAGCTGTGAGTGAGACTGTAACAACCATGTGTAATCTGTGAGTGAGACTGTAACAACCATGTGTCAGCTGTGAGTGAGACTGTAACAACAATGTGTAATCTGTGAGTGAGACTGTAACAACCATGTGTAATCTGTGAGTGAGACTGTAACAACCATGTGTAATCTGTGAGTGAGACTGTAATCACCATGTGTAATCTGTGAGTGAGATTGTAACCACCATGTGTCAGCTGTGAGTGAGACTGTAACAACAATGTGTAATCTGTGAGTGAGACTGTAACAACCATGTGTAATCTGTGAGTGAGACTGTAACAACCATGTGTAATCTGTGAGTGAGACTGTAACCACCATGTGTAATCTGTGAGTGAGATTGTAACCACCATGTGTCAGCTGTGAGTGAGACTGTAACAACAATGTGTAATCTGTGAGTGAGACTGTAACAACCATGTGTAATCTGTGAGTGAGACTGTAACCACCATGTGTCAGCTGTGAGTGAGACTGTAACAACCATGTGTAATCTGTGAGTGAGACTGTAACAACCATGTGTAATCTGTGAGTGAGACTGTAACCACCATGTGTAATCTGTGAGTGAGACTGTAACAACAATGTGTAATCTGTGAGTGAGACTGTAACAACCATGTGTAATCTGTGAGTGAGACCTTAACCACCATGTGTCAGCTGTGAGTGAGACTGTAACCACCATGTGTCAGCTGTGAGTGAGACTGTAACCATGTGTCAGCTGTGAGTGAGACTGTAACAACCATGTGTCAGCTGTGAGTGAGACTGTAACAACCATGTGTAATCTGTGAGTGAGACTGTAACCACCATGTGTAATCTGTGAGTGAGACTGTAACCACCATGTGTCAACTGTGAGTGAGACTGTAACAACCATGTGTCAGCTGTGAGTGAGACTGTAACAACCATGTGTAATCTGTGAGTGAGACTGTAACAACCATGTGTAATCTGTGAGTGAGACTGTAACAACCATGTGTAATCTGTGAGTGAGACTGTAACCACCATGTGTAATCTGTGAGTGAGACTTTGACCACCATGTGTAATCTGTTAGTGAGACTGTAAACACCATGTGTCAGCTGTGAGTGAGACTGTAACCACCATGTGTCAGCTGTGAGTGAGACTGTAACCACCATGTGTCAGCTGTGAGTGAGACTGTAACCATGTGTTAGCTGTGAGTGAGACTGTAACCACCATGTGTCAGCTGTGAGTGAGACTGTAACCACCATGTGTAATCTGTGAGTGAGACTGTAACCATGTGTCAGCTGTGAGTGAGACTGTAACCACCATGTGTAATATGTGAGTGAGACTGTAACCACCATGTGTCAGCTGTGAGACTGTAAACACCATGTGCAATCTGTGAGTGAGACTGTAACCACCATGTGCAATCTGTGAGTGAGACTGTAACCACCATGTGTAATATGTGAGTGAGACTGTAACCACCATGTGTAATCTGTTAGTGAGACTGTAACCACCATGTGTAATATGTGAGTGAGACTGTAAACACCATGTGTAATCTGTGAGTGAGACTGTGTGAGGGTGTGCTGTCATCAGAGGGTGTAGTGTGGTCAGAGGGTGTGCTGTGGTCAGAGGGTGTAGTGTGGTCAGAGGGTGTAGTGTGGTCAGAGGGTGTGCTGTCATCAGAGGGTGTAGTGTGGTCAGAGGGTGTAGTGTGGTCAGAGGGTGTGCTCTGGACAGAGGGTGTGCTCTGGTCAGAGGGTGTGCTGTGGTCAGAGGGTGTAGTGTGGTCAGAGGGAGTTTTGTGGTCAGAATGTGTAGTGTGGTCAGAGGGTGTGCTGTGGTCAGAAGGTGTAGTGTGGTCAGAGGGTGTAGTGTGGTCAAAAGGTGTAGTGTGGTCAGAGGGTGTAGTGTGGTCAGAGGGTGTAGTGTGGTCAGAGGGTGTAGTGTGGTCAGAGGGTGTGCTGTGGTCAGAGGGTGTAGTGTGGTCAGAGGGTGTAGTGTGGTCAGAGGGTGTGCTGTCGTCAGAGGGTGTAGTGTGGTCAGAGGGTGTAGCGTTGTCAGAGGGTGTAGCGTGGTCAGAGGGTGTAGCGTGGTCAGAGGGTGTAGCGTGGTCAGAGGGTGTAGTGTGGTCAGAGGGTGTAGTGTGGTCAGAGGGTGTGCTGTGGTCAGAGGGTGTGCTGTGGTCAGAGGGTGTAGTGTGGTCAGAGGGTGTGCTGTCGCCAGAGGGTGTAGTGTGGTCAGAGGGTGTAGCGTTGTCAGAGGGTGTAGCGTGGTCAGAGGGTGTAGCGTGGTCAGAGGGTGTAGCGTGGTCAGAGGGTGTGCTGTGGTCAGAGGGTGTGCTGTGGTCAGAGGTTGTAGTGTGGTCAATTCTCTTTAGGGATGGGCAAACCTCATGAGATTTGTTTTGTGAATATTAGGGAGGTTAAACCGACAGTTTCAGACCCAGCCTGTGCATTATAAACTAGAAATGATATCATTATATCATTTTGGGGTGTCTTCAGACCACACAGTATAATAATTGGAGGCCCAGGAGAGGTGCAGACAAATAACACTCATAGTCACTTTCCATTACATCTTTTGGGCTCCCTTGCAGGTCCAGTGTTTGTTCCCGGGCATCAAGTATCATGACATGGACACAACCCATGTCACCATTGAGACCCAACAACCGATTGCTGAGGCCACCCAGAATGAGGCTGAAAGACCCCCGGAAACAAACACCGGACGCCATGAGGGAGCTCAGGAGAGGTGAGGAAAGGTAATTATGAGTGTTTATGGCTCTGCCCCTCCCCAGCAGTCAGATTATTATATTCTGAGATCCAAAGAGACCCCAAAGTATATAAATGATTTGTGAGTGATGAATCCCAAAAATCTATGGTTTGGTCAAAAACTAAATTGAACTACTGCTGTTTCCTCCGTCTAATAGATCTGTCCCTGATATCTCCATTGCAGTCTCCGGCCTTACCATAACTCCCAGGCAGTATGCCCGCTGCCTCAGGGTTATGTCTGACTCGGACCTTTCCTTCACCCCTCATATCCAATCACTCGCACGCTCTTGTCATCTCCACCTCAAAAACATCTCCAGAATCCGCCCTTTCCTTACCACAGATACACTAAAGACACTTATTGTTGCCCTGATTCACTCTCGCCTTGACTACTGTAACTCCTTACTAATCGGTCTTCCCCTTACTAAACTCTCCCCTCTACAATCTATTCTGAATGCGGCGGCCAGGCTCATCTATCAGTCTAGACGCTACAGTGAGGCCTCCGGTCTGTGCCGGTCACTACAGCGAGGCCTCCGGCCTGTGCCGGTCACTACAGCGAGGCCTCCGGTCTGTGCCAGTCACTACAGCGAGGCCTCCGGTCTGTGCCGGTCACTGCAGCGAGGCCTCCGGTCTGTGCCGGTCACTACAGTGAGGCCTCCGGTCTGTGCCGGTCGCTACAGCGAGGCCTCCGGTCTGTGCCGGTCACTACAGCGAGGCCTCCGGTCTGTGCCGGTCACTGCAGCGAGGCCTCCGGTCTGTGCCGGTCACTACAGCGAGGCCTCCGGTCTGTGCCGGTCACTACAGCGAGGCCTCCGGTCTGTGGCGGTCACTACAGCGAGGCCTCCGGTCTGTGCCGGTCACTACATTGACTGCCTATTCAATACAGAATACAATATAAACTTCTCCCCCCTCCTCCACAAGGCTCTCCATAATGCTGCACCTCCCTACATTTCCTCCCTCATCTCTGTCTATCTCCCAACCCGTACTAACCTGACCTAAGACTAACATCCTCTATTATCAGAACCTCCCACGCTCGTATACAAGACTTCTCCCGAGTTGCACCACTTCTCTGGAATGTTCTATCCCAGACTATCAGATTAACCCCCAATTTCCACAGCTTCAAGCGTAAACTAAAGACACATCTTATCAGACAGGCCGACCACAACTCCTAATGTAAACCCTTCCCTAGTTAGATTCCCTAAAACGTCCCCTCCTCTGTTCACGCTCCCGCATTACCTCACAGGATATGAGGCCGTATCAGACTAACTTTATATGTCCGGGCACCGTCTGCACGTTACAGGACACGACTGGTGACGGCTCCTACAGCTTTATATATGTGTAATGGCAGTAACCTCTATTACACAATTGTCTGACCATTGTATAAGCAATGCTACCTCCGATGTCACCCCTGCTACCTCCTGTGTCACCCCCTCTACCTCATAGATTGTAAGCTCTTGTGTCACCTCTACCTCATAGATTGTAAGCTCTTGTGTCACCTCCTCTACCTCATAGACTGTAAGCTCTTGTGTCACCTCCTCTACCTCATAGATTGTAAGCTCTTGTGTCACCTCCTCTACCTCATAGACTGTAAGCTCTTGTGTCACCTCCTCTACCTCATAGATTGTAAGCTCTTGTGTCACCTCCTCTACCTCATAGATTGTAAGCTCCTGTGTCACCTCCTCTACCTCATAGAGTGTAAGCTCTTGTGTCACCTCTACCTCATAGATTGTAAGCTCTTGTGTCACCTCCTCTACCTCATAGATTGTAAGCTCGTGTCACCTCCTCTACCTCATAGATTGTAAGCTCTTGTGTCACCTCCTCTACCTCATAGATTGTAAGCTCTTGTGTCACCTCCTCTACCTCATAGATTGTAAGCTCTTGTGTCACCTCCTCTACCTCATAGATTGTAAGCTCTTGTGTCACCCCCTCTACCTCATAGATTGTAAGCTCTTGTGTCACCTCTACCTCATAGATTGTAAGCTCTTGTGTCACCTCTACCTCATAGATTGTAAGCTCTTGTGTCATCTCTACCTCATAGATTGTAAGCTCCTGTGTCACCTCTACCTCATAGATTGTAAGCTCTTGTGTCACCCCCTCTACCTCATAGATTGTAAGCTCTTGTGTCACCTCCTCTACCTCATAGATTGTAAGCTCTTGTGTCACCTCTACCTCATAGATTGTAAGCTCTTGTGTCACCTCTACCTCATAGATTGTAAGCTCTTGTGTCACCTCCTCTACCTCATAGATTGTAAGCTCTTGTGTCACCTCCTCTACCTCATAGATTGTAAGCTCTTGTGTCACCTCCTCTACCTCATAGATTGTAAGCTCTTGTGTCACCTCCTCTACCTCATAGATTGTAAGCTCTTGTGTCACCTCTACCTCATAGATTGTAAGCTCTTGTGTCACCCCCTCTACCTCATAGATTGTAAGCTCTTGTGTCACCTCTACCTCATAGATTGTAAGCTCTTGTGTCACCTCTACCTCATAGATTGTAAGCTCTTGTGTCACCCCCTCTACCTCAAAGATTGTAAGCTCTTGTGTCACCCCCTCTACCTCATAGATTGTAAGCTCTTGTGTCACCTCTACCTCATAGACTGTAAGCTCTTGTGTCACCTCCTCTACCTCATAGATTGTAAGCTCTTGTGTCACCCCCTCTACCTCATAGATTGTAAGCTCTTGTGTCACCCCCTCTACCTCATAGATTGTAAGCTCTTGTGTCACCTCTACCTCATAGATTGTAAGCTCCTGTGTCACCTCCTCTACCTCATAGATTGTAAGCTCTTGTGTCACCTCTACCTCATAGATTGTAAGCTCCTGTGTCACCCCCTCTACCTCATAGATTGTAAGCTCTTGTGTCACCTCTACCTTATAGATTGTAAGCTCTTGTGTCACCTCCTCTACCTCATAGATTGTAAGCTCTTGTGTCACCTCTACCTCATAGATTGTAAGCTCTTGTGTCACCTCCTCTACCTCATAGATTGTAAGCTCTTGTGTCACCTCCTCTACCTCATAGATTGTAAGCTCTTGTGTCACCTCTACCTCATAGATTGTAAGCTCTTGTGTCACCCCCTCTACCTCATAGATTGTAAGCTCTTGTGTCACCTCTACCTCATAGATTGTAAGCTCCTGTGTCACCCCCTCTACCTCATAGATTGTAAGCTCTTGTGTCACCCCCTCTACCTCATAGATTGTAAGCTCTTGTGTCACCTCCTCTACCTCATAGACTGTAAGCTCTTGTGTCACCCCCTCTACCTCATAGATTGTAAGCTCTTGTGTCACCCCCTCTACCTCATAGATTGTAAGCTCTTGTGTCACCTCTACCTCATAGATTGTAAGCTCTTGTGTCACCTCTACCTCATAGATTGTAAGCTCTTGTGTCACCCCCTCTACCTCATAGATTGTAAGCTCTTGTGTCACCTCCTCTACCTCATAGATTGTAAGCTCTTGTGTCACCTCTACCTCATAGATTGTAAGCTCTTGTGTCACCTCTACCTCATAGATTGTAAGCTCTTGTGTCACCTCCTCTACCTCATAGATTGTAAGCTCTTGTGTCACCTCCTCTACCTCATAGATTGTAAGCTCTTGTGTCACCTCTTCTACCTCATAGATTGCAAGCTCTTGTGTCACCTCCTCTACCTCATAGATTGTAAGCTCTTGTGTCACCTCTACCTCATAGATTGTAAGCTCTTGTGTCACCTCTACCTCATAGATTGTAAGCTCTTGTGTCACCTCTACCTCATAGATTGTAAGCTCTTGTGTCACCCCCTCTACCTCATAGATTGCAAGCTCTTGTGTCACCCTCATAGATTGGCTCTTGTGTCACCCCTCTACCTCATAGATTGAGCTCTTGTGTCACCCCCTCTACCTCATAGATTGTAAGCTCTTGTGTCACCTCTACCTCATAGATTGTAAGCTCTTGTGTCACCTCTACCTCATAGATTGCAAGCTCTTGTGTCACCCCCTCTACCTCATAGATTGTAAGCTCTTGTGTCACCTCCTCTACCTCATAGATTGTAAGCTCTTGTGTCACCTCTACCTCATAGACTGTAAGCTCTTGTGTCACCTCCTCTACCTCATAGATTGTAAGCTCTTGTGTCACCACCTCTACCTCATAGAGTGTAAGCTCTTGTGTCACCCCCTCTACCTCATAGATTGTAAGCTCTTGTGTCACCTCTACCTCATAGATTGTAAGCTCTTGTGTCACCTCCTCTACCTCATAGATTGTAAGCTCTTGTGTCACCTCCTCTACCTCATAGATTGTAAGCTCTTGTGTCACCTCTACCTCATAGATTGTAAGCTCCTGTGTCACCCCCTCTACCTCATAGATTGTAAGCTCTTGTGTCACCCCCTCTACCTCATAGATTGTAAGCTCTTGTGTCACCTCCTCTACCTCATAGATTGTAAGCTCTTGTGTGACCCCCTCTACCTCATAGATTGTAAGCTCTTGTGTCACCTCCTCTACCTCATAGATTGTAAGCTCTTGTGTCACCTCCTCTACCTCATAGATTGTAAGCTCTTGTGTCACCTCCTCTACCTCATAGATTGTAAGCTCTTGTGTCACCTCCTCTACCTCATAGATTGTAAGCTCTTGTGTCACCTCTACCTCATAGATTGTAAGCTCTTGTGTCACCTCCTTACCTCATAGATTGTAAGCTCTTGTGTCACCTCCTCTACCTCATAGATTGTAAGCTCTTGTGTCACCTCCTCTACCTCATAGATTGTAAGCTCTTGTGTCACCTCCTCTACCTCATAGATTGTAAGCTCTTGTGTCACCTCCTCTACCTCATAGATTGTAAGCTCTTGTGTCACCTCTACCTCATAGATTGTAAGCTCTTGTGTCACCTCCTCTACCTCATAGATTGTAAGCTCTTGTGTCACCTCTACCTCATAGAGTGTAAGCTCTTGTGTCACCTCCTCTACCTCATAGAGTGTAAGCTCTTGTGTCACCCCCTCTACCTCATAGATTGTAAGCTCTTGTGTCACCTCTACCTCATAGATTGTAAGCTCCTTGTGTCACCTCCTCTACCTCATAGATTGTAAGCTCTTGTGTCACCTCTACCTCATAGATTGTAAGCTCTTGTGTCACCTCCTCTACCTCATAGATTGTAAGCTCTTGTGTCACCTCCTCTACCTCATAGATTGTAAGCTCTTGTGTCACCTCCTCTACCTCATAGATTGTAAGCTCTTGTGTCACCTCCTCTACCTCATAGATTGTAAGCTCTTGTGTCACCTCCTCTACCTCATAGATTGTAAGCTCTTGTGTCACCTCCTCTACCTCATAGATTGTAAGCTCTTGTGTCACCTCCTCTACCTCATAGATTGTAAGCTCTTGTGTCACCTCCTCTACCTCATAGATTGTAAGCTCTTGTGTCACCTCCTCTACCTCATAGATTGTAAGCTCTTGTGTCACCCCTCTACCTCATAGATTGTAAGCTCTTGTGTCACCACCTCTACCTCATATATTGTAAGCTCTTGTGTCACCCCCTCTACCTCATAGATTGTAAGCTCTTGTGTCACCTCCTCTACCTCATAGATTGTAAGCTCTTGTGTCACCTCACCTCATAGAGTGTAAGCTCTTGTGTCACCTCCTCTACCTCATAGATTGTAAACTCTTGTGTCACCCCCTCTACCTCATAGATTGTAAGCTCTTGTGTCACCTCTACCTCATAGATTGTAAGCTCTTGTGTCACCTCCTCTACCTCATAGATTGTAAGCTCTTGTGTCACCTCTTACCTCATAGATTGTAAGCTCTTGTGTCACCTCCTCTACCTCATAGACTGTAAGCTCTTGTGTCACCTCCTCTACCTCATAGAGTGTAAGCTCTTGTGTCACCTCTACCTCATAGATTGTAAGCTCTTGTGTCACCTCCTCTACCTCATAGATTGTAAGCTCTTGTGTCACCTCCTCTACCTCATAGATTGTAAGCTCTTGTGTCACCTCCTCTACCTCATAGATTGTAAGCTCTTGTGTCACCTCCTCTACCTCATAGATTGTAAGCTCTTGTGTCACCTCTACCTCATAGATTGTAAGCTCTTGTGTCACCACCTCTACCTCATATATTGTAAGCTCTTGTGTCACCCCCTCTACCTCATAGATTGTAAGCTCTTGTGTCACCTCCTCTACCTCATAGATTGTAAGCTCTTGTGTCACCCCCTCTACCTCATAGATTGTAAGCTCTTGTGTCACCTCCTCTACCTCATAGATTGTAAGCTCTTGTGTCACCTCCTCTACCTCATAGATTGTAAGCTCTTGTGTCACCTCCTCTACCTCATAGATTGTAAGCTCTTGTGTCACCTCTACCTCATAGATTGTAAGCTCTTGTGTCACCTCCTCTACCTCATAGATTGTAAGCTCTTGTGTCACCTCCTCTACCTCATAGATTGTAAGCTCTTGTGTCACCTCCTCTACCTCATAGATTGTAAGCTCTTGTGTCACCTCCTCTACCTCATAGATTGTAAGCTCTTGTGTCACCTCTACCTCATACATTGTAAGCTCTTGTGTCACCTCCTCTACCTCATAGATTGTAAGCTCTTGTGTCACCTCTACCTCATAGATTGTAAGCTCTTGTGTTACCTCTACCTCATAGATTGTAAGCTCTTGTGTCACCTCTACCTCATAGATTGTAAGCTCTTGTGTTACCTCTACCTCATAGATTGTAAGGTCTTGTGTTATCTCTACCTCATAGATTGTAAGCTCTTGCGAGCAGGGCCCTCAGTCCCAGCGTGTGAATTGACTATTTCTTTGTAATGTATATTTTTCTGTCTGTACCTGAACCCTACAAATTGTACACTGCTGCGGAATATGTTGGCGCTATAGAAATAAAATGTATTATTATTATTATTATTATTAAATTTTGGAATGTTAGAAGCAAACTTGTCTTGTTACAAACTGGTTTGCTTATCTCTAATTGGCTTAATTTCGAGTTCAAGTGGCAACAACTGAACAAGAAGACAAAAAACTGCGGAGGAGCCGAGAACGTTGGAGTCTGAAGGCATCGATACATGACATCTTATATATCTCCAAGCATCAGAAGAAGAGAGAAGGCGCTCGACTCCGACAGTCAGTTCATAAACACAGTGACCTTTGAAGACCCTTCAATAATTTCTCGTTTAGTATCTGTCTCCAGATACAATCAAGGCAGAGAATTAATGGGCGTAAAAAAGAAACATGAAAAGTAAATGACAAGGAAAGTACAAGAAATTCTGCATCTGCTCGAGGAGGAAAATGTAAATGATTGATTAAAACATTTAAATTTATGTACAAGTCAATAGTGGAAGATCAGGAGCGAAAGAGAGCACTTCATTAGTGGCCGCCGTGTCCTTGTCAACAATTGTCCCAGCTCCTACCTGTCTGTATCCGAGCAGCCGGGAGCTAATTACATGGAGATATGCAACGTACAGCGCCGCTGCTCCTAGGATCTGACACAGGAATAAGGCTGATGATAAGGTCACAGGAGCTGAAGGAACAAGACGTGGTATTGTAGCGGGATCACAATTTACCATCTTCAAGAAAAGTATCAGACACAAGAGAAAATGTGACACATCCCGAAATCACAGAGCAAGAATAATCAGATATACAAGAAATCAGCAATCCAGAACATTCCAGAAGACAGGAGGGAGAAGAATATATAATTATAATATACATAGGGGGCAGTATTATAGCAGTTATATACTTGTACATAGGAGCAGTATTATAGTAGTTATATTCTTGTACATAGGAGCAGTATTATAGTAGTTATATTCTTGTACATAGGAGCAGTATTATAGTAGGTATATTCTTGTACATAGGAGCAGTATTATAGTAGTTATATTCTTGTAAATAGGAGCAGTATTATAGTAGTTATATTCTTGTACATAGGAGCAGTATTATAGTAGTTATATTCTTGTACATAGGAGGCAGTATTATAGTAGTTATATTCTTGTACATAGGAGTAGTATTATAGTAGCTATATTCTTGTACATAGGGGCAGTATTATAGTAGTTATATTCTTGTACATAGGAGCAGTATTATAGTAGTTATATTCTTGTACATAGGAGCAGTATTATAGTAGTTATATTCTTGTACATAGGAGCAGTATTATAGTAGTTATATTCTTGTACATAGGAGGCAGTATTATAGTAGCTATATTCTTGTACATAGGGGCAGTATTATAGTAGTTATATTCTTGTACATAGGAGCAGTATTATAGTAGTTATATTCTTGTACATAGGAGCAGTATTATAGTAGTTATATTCTTGTACATAGGAGCAGTATTATAGTAGTTATATTCTTGTACATAGGGGCAGTATTATAGTAGTTATATTCTTGTACATAGGAGCAGTATTATAGTAGTTATATTCTTGTACATAGGAGCAGTATTATAGTAGTTATATTCTTGTACATAGGAGCAGTATTATAGTAGTTATATTCTTGTACATAGGAGCAGTATTATAGTAGTTATATTCTTGTACATAGGAGCAGTATTATAGTAGTTATATTCTTGTACATAGGAGCAGTATTATAGTAGTTATATTCTTGTACATAGGAGCAGTATTATAGTAGTTATATTCTTGTACATAGGAGGCAGTATTATAGTAGCTATATTCTTGTACATAGGGGCAGTATTATAGTAGTTATATTCTTGTACATAGGAGCAGTATTATAGTAGTTATATTCTTGTACATAGGAGCAGTATTATAGTAGTTATATTCTTGTACATAGGAGCAGTATTATAGTAGTTATATTCTTGTACATAGGAGCAGTATTATAGTAGTTATATTCTTGTACATAGGAGCAGTATTATAGTAGTTATATTCTTGTACATAGGAGCAGTATTATAGTAGATATATTCTTGTACATAGGAGCAGTATTATAGTAGTTATATTCTTGTACATAGGAGTAGTATTATAGTAGTTATATTCTTGTACATAGGAGCAGTATTATAGTAGTTATATTCTTGTACATAGGAGCAGTATTATAGTAGTTATATTCTTGTAGATAGGAGCAGTATTATAGTAGTTATATTCTTGTACATAGGAGCAGTATTATAGTAGTTATATTCTTGTACATAGGAGGTAGTATTATAGTAGTTATATTCTCATACATAGGAGGTAGTATTATAGTAGTTATATTCTTGTACATAGGAGCAGTATTATAGTAGTTATATTCTTGTACATAGGAGCAGTATTATAGTAGTTATATTCTTGTAGATAGGAGCAGTATTATAGTAGTTATATTCTTGTACATAGGGGCAGTATTATAGTAGTTATATTCTTGTACATAGGAGTAGTATTATAGTAGTTATATTCTTGTACATAGGAGCAGTATTATAGTAGTTATATTCTTGTACATAGGAGGTAGTATTATAGTGGTTATATTCTTGTACATAGGAATAGTATTATAGAGGTTATATACTTGTACATAGGAGGTAGTGTTATAGTAGTTATATTCTTGTACATAGTAGTATTATAGTAGTTATATTCTTGTACATAGGAGCAGTATTATAGTAGTTATATTCTTGTACATAGGAGCAGTATTATAGTAGTTATATTCTTGTACATAGGAGCAGTATTATAGTAGTTATATTCTTGTACATAGGGGCAGTATTATAGTAGTTATATTCTTGTACATAGGAGTAGTATTATAGTAGTTATATTCTTGTACATAGGAGGTAGTATTATAGTAGTTATATTCTTGTACATAGGAGGTAGTATTATAGTAGTTATATTCTTGTACATAGGAGGTAGTATTATAGTAGTTATATTCTTGTACATAGGAGCAGTATTATAGTAGTTATATTCTTGTACATAGGAGCAGTATTATAGTAGTTATATTCTTGTACATAGGAGCAGTATTATAGTAGTTATATTCTTGTACATAGGAGCAGTATTATAGTAGTTATATTCTTGTACATAGGGGCAGTATTATAGTAGTTATATTCTTGTACATAGGAGCAGTATTATAGTAGTTATATTCTTGTACATAGGAGCAGTATTATAGTAGTTATATTCTTGTACATAGGAGCAGTATTATAGTAGTTATATTCTTGTACATAGGAGCAGTATTATAGTAGTTATATTCTTGTACATAGGAGCAGTATTATAGTAGTTATATTCTTGTACATAGGAGCAGTATTATAGTAGTTATATTCTTGTACATAGGAGCAGTATTATAGTAGTTATATTCTTGTACATAGGAGGCAGTATTATAGTAGCTATATTCTTGTACATAGGGGCAGTATTATAGTAGTTATATTCTTGTACATAGGAGCAGTATTATAGTAGTTATATTCTTGTACATAGGAGCAGAATTATAGTAGTTATATTCTTGTACATAGGAGCAGTATTATAGTAGTTATATTCTTGTACATAGGAGCAGTATTATAGTAGTTATATTCTTGTACATAGGAGCAGTATTATAGTAGTTATATTCTTGTACATAGGAGCAGTATTATAGTAGATATATTCTTGTACATAGGAGCAGTATTATAGTAGTTATATTCTTGTACATAGGAGTAGTATTATAGTAGTTATATTCTTGTACATAGGAGCAGTATTATAGTAGTTATATTCTTGTACATAGGAGCAGTATTATAGTAGTTATATTCTTGTAGATAGGAGCAGTATTATAGTAGTTATATTCTTGTACATAGGATCAGTATTATAGTAGTTATATTCTTGTACATAGGAGGTAGTATTATAGTAGTTATATTCTCATACATAGGAGGTAGTATTATAGTAGTTATATTCTTGTACATAGGAGCAGTATTATAGTAGTTATATTCTTGTACATAGGAGCAGTATTATAGTAGTTATATTCTTATAGATAGGAGCAGTATTATAGTAGTTATATTCTTGTACATAGGGGCAGTATTATAGTAGTTATATTCTTGTACATAGGAGTAGTATTATAGTAGTTATATTCTTGTACATAGGAGCAGTATTATAGTAGTTATATTCTTGTACATAGGAGGTAGTATTATAGTGGTTATATTCTTGTACATAGGAATAGTATTATAGAGGTTATATACTTGTACATAGGAGGTAGTGTTATAGTAGTTATATTCTTGTACATAGTAGTATTATAGTAGTTATATTCTTGTACATAGGAGCAGTATTATAGTAGTTATATTCTTGTACATAGGAGCATTATTATAGTAGTTATATTCTTGTACATAGGAGCAGTATTATAGTAGTTATATTCTTGTACATAGGAGTAGTATTATAGTAGTTATATTCTTGTACATAGGAGTAGTATTATAGTAGTTATATTCTTGTACATAGGAGCAGTATTATAGTAGTTATATTCTTGTACATAGGAGCAGTATTATAGTAATTATATTCTTGTACATAGGAGTAGTATTATAGTAGTTATATTCTTGTACATAGGAGCAGTATTATAGTAGTTATATTCTTGTACATAGGAGTATTATAGTAGTTAATCGAAGGAGCAGTATTATAGTAGTTATATTCTTGTACATAGGAGGCAGTATTATAGTAGTTATATTCTTGTACATAGGAGAGATAAGTAGGTATATTCTGTACATAGGAGGGTAGTATTATAGTAGTTATATTCTTGTACATAGGTGTAGTATTATAGTAGTTATATTCTTGTACATAGGAGTAGTATTATAGTAGTTATATTCTTGTACATAGGAGCAGTATTATAGTAGTTATATTCTTGTACATAGGAGTAGTATTATAGTAGTTATATTCTTGTACATAGGAGCAGTATTATAATAGTTATATTCTTGTACATAGGAGCAGTATTATAGTAGTTATATTCTTGTACATAGGAGCATTATTATAGTAGTTATATTCTTGTACATAGGAGCAGTATTATAGTAGTTATATTCTTGTACATAGGGGCAATTTTTATTAAAGTAAAAACCGACATAAATACAATTAAACAATAATTCTTTCAATTATTCCATACATTTTGTATGTACAGAGAGTTATCAAGCAGAAAATACCTAAAGCAAAATCAACTTAAAGAGTCCACACCTGTTGGGAAAAAATAAATAAATAAATAAAAAATAGAACACAAGGTAAAAATAAATGACCAAACTTAAACCATAACCACATTCCTCCATAGTCTTCTGTCTCTCTGGTTTCTCTTTATCTCCAGTGATTTTATCCACCTGAGCTCAGATAATATCTGTCTGACTACGAATTCATGGTCAAAATTCTCGCTGAATATGGAGACTCGGGTTCTTGCGTTCCAATGATAATATTTGATGACAGTAATGATCAGATACATGGTTCCTGTATCTATACCAGTGTTGTTGGATGGGACCCCATAGATTATGTCGGGGTATGTCAGGGTTTCTAGTATGGAGATGGATAACCTGCTGGACACTTCCTCCCATATCTTCCTCCCTCCCCAGCATTCAGTAATGAAATGCTCCATGGTCTCCTCCTGCTGACAGCCCAGGGGACATTTCCTATCCAGCACACTTAAGAATTTTAAGTTTCCCCTAACAAAGAGTTTACCATGTAGTGACAACCAGGCAGTATCAAAGAATTTGGCTGGGAGTCTTCTGCTATTGAGGAGTTTAAGACTTTCTTGGAGAGTGGATGTTATACAGTTTCTTAGAGCAAGACGGGAGTAGAAGAAAGCCTTACATACCCTGGAGTATATGTCTCTCCTGGTCTTACTCTCAATGTAAGTCTTCTCCAGCTTCCACGTCCTGACACACTTCAGGCCATAGGCCAGATACTGGGGGAGGTAGCCATGAGACAATCGACCCCTCTTAAGGCTGCCGCCTCGCACCCAGGATTCTGCAAAAGGCAAAATCCAGTCCCTGATACTATTTACCCACAGGGAGCTGTTGTTTGAGTCCAGACAACCAAAATTTACTTTTAGAAATATGGAGTCAAAAAACACCCTTGGATTTAACATATCCAGCCCACCCTCTCTCCTCTGTAGGTAGGTTATCCCTCTTTTTACTGGGTTTAACCTGTTCCCCCACAAAAGTTGGAAAAACAGGCTAAAGAGCCTAGCGGAAAAAGATTCTGGCAAAGGAAAGACAACAGAGACATACAAGAAGACAGGGACCAGGTAAGTCTTCAACATTTTAACCCTTTCTCTATAGGTCAGCCTCCAGTTCTTCCATCGCTGAACCTTTGCATTTCCGGATTCCAACTTGTCTTCCCAATTTAGTCTGGCATTATCATCCCTCCCAAATTTCACCCCAAGGATCTTAATATAGGAGGAGGCCTGGGCAAACTGTGGCAGATCAAACACAGGATCAGTATGACCCGTCCAGAGAGCTTGACTCTTTTCAAGGTTGACCAGAGACCCTGAGGCCTCTGAGTAACTTCTGATGGCCGCAGACAACATCTCCACCTCACGAGGCTCAGATATCACCACAGTCACATCATCCGCGTAGGCAACAACTCTCAGAGACAAGCAGTGGGGAACCGGCACCCCCTGAAAATCACACTCCTGCAGTGACCTAAGAAACGGGTCTATGGCAAACACATACAGCAATGGACTCAGTGGGCAACCTTGTCTCACCCCTGCCTCAACCCCGAAAGTGTCACCCTGCCACCCATTGATCAGAGGAAAGCTCTCCGCCTCACAATACAAAGTTCTCAGCCAATCTATAAATTGTCCCGGAATCCCGTACTTTGTCAAAGTGGCCCATAGATACTCATGGTCTACTCTGTCAAGACTCACAACATATCTCCCACACCTCAGAGCTTTACATCTCTCAAACATCTCCCTTATCGAGATAACTGCTCCAGAGATGTTCCGCCCTTTAACTGTGCCAAACTGAGAGCCTGCCAACAGTGCCGGGGACAAACAAACTAACCTAGAGAACAGAATCTTTGCAAGAACTTCCTGCAACATTCAAGAGGGCAATCGGCCTCCAGTTCTTGATGTCAGTAGGCTCTTTACCTTTAGACAGCGGGATCAGGGAGGACACTCTCATGGATGGAGGCATCAGGTGATTTTCTAGACTAGTTTTGTAGACATCCACGAGAACTGGAGCTAAGAGGTCTCTAAATTTCTTATAAAATTCAGCTGTTAAACCATCTGGACCTGGTGCCTTCTTCAGATGTAACTTATCTATGGCCTCTTTAACCTCCTCCACCGTTAATTCCACTGTCAAAGGAGAAAAATCCAAATCATCGGTATCAGGACCCGGAGTTGCCTCCAAGAATTGAGCCACCTTCTCTCTATCCAAAACCTTCTTCTGAAACAAGTCAGCATAGTAAGATCTCACCACCCCCAGGATACCCTCCCGAGATTCCTGCAAAACACCCTGGCAGTCAGTGAGACCTGTGACCGATTTATTTGCCACCCGCTCCTTGCAATTCTCAAATGGATCAGGCGCCCCTAAGGACCCATAATCCCGTTCAAGAACCAGGGATGTATACCTGCGGTACTGATGCTGACTTATCTCAGATTTCAGCCGGTCAATCACACGTTGGTTATCCCCGCCCGCCGAATAGAGTGACTCTAATTCTTTCCGCAGCCTGAGATACTGGCTATACTTACTCTTCCCCTTCTTAACTGACAGTTTCCTTAAGAGGGATCTGATCTCCTCCTTGACATCCTCCCACCAGTCTGCCATGTTGCCATAGAAGTCGACTCTCTCAAGCTGGTTCTGAAATAGAGAGTGGACACAACTCTGGACATAGTCATCGTCCAAGAGGCTGGAATTGAGTTTCCATAGACCTCTCCCAATATCAGGGCGTTTCGTGGAGCCCAAGCAAAAATACAAGGCCAGATGGTCAGAATAAGGGACTGTCTTTTCAGTTTTCTCACTAACATTCTCAGAAGGACTCACCAGAGCTAAGTCTATCCGACTGCATCTACCGGCGCAGGAGTAGGTGAATTTTGGTTTCCTACCACCCTGAGTAAACACATCAGACAGACCAGCCTGTGTAATAACTGTATTTAAGACCTTGCAGTCCCTGGTGAGAGGTCTACCAGTAGGTCTATCACTGGATGACGTGGTGGCATTAAAGTCCCCTGCCATGACTACAGGAACAGATGTAAAGAGGTACTGCTTTACGTCATCAAACAGATGTGCCCTTTCAGTCACTGACTGAGGACCATAGATATTGATGAGTCGGAGCCTTCTGCCTCGGATGGTAACTTCTAGAACCAGGCACCTCCCCATCAATACCTCGGTTAATCTATGTATGGTGACATCTCTGGTGTTAAAAAGTATAGAAACCCCGGCACAAGGTTCCACAGCCAGTGACCAGAAGGACGGGCCAGACTGCCATTCTCTCTCTGCTTCTCGTAATAGTCCTAGACTATTTAAACGGGTTTCTTGCAAGAAATAGACATCTGCATCAAGATATTTCAAATGTTCATAGACTGCGTGTCTCGTCCTCCTTGCTCTGATACTACTAACATTACTGGAGATGATGTTAAGATAGAAATCTGCCATCAGAACAAGTAGGAATACAAGAAACAGAGAGATGGACCCCATTGTTATAGATCAGAGTCAGAGCTGTCCTGGTGACCTGCGGTTTCCATGTCTGATTCAGACTGTACCTCAGCTCGGCGGGGTCTCCTTTTAGTGGGTGGATCGCCCTCTGGTTCATCATCGAACTCTTCCATCATTCGTATGATTTCCCTGTCTATTTCTGCTTCGGTCTCTGACAGGACACTAAATCTATTTGATGTTGCAGTAACATCGCCCGTTCTATCCAATCTCATCTTAGTTGGTTTTTGGACAGTGGTTCACTCACCCTCAGGCTTACGGCTGGATCTGTCTTTCTTCCTTCTCTTAGTACTGGTGGGTGTTGGGGCAGGAGAAGAGATGGCCACTGAGGGTTGTACAACCTGCTCAACAACCTCCATGGTCGCCTCAATGGGTCCTGACTGGGCTTGGTCTTGGGTGGTATCACCTGTATCAGGTTGTGGCTCTGACTCAGTGACTACTGACCCTGACAACAGCGCCTCCTCCTCCTCCTGTATGTCATCAGCCGCTGCCAGCAAGTCCTCATCAGGGATATCCCTACGGAGGTTATGCCAAGCGTCAGGACAGTCCCTGTGGGGGTGACCCATCTTACCACATAGGTTACATCTAATGTTTTGGCAGGTAGCGCTCACGTGGCCCATTTCATTACACAAGTTGCACTTTACCATGGTGCACACACTCGCCACATGACCGGCCTTCCCACACCTAAAGCATCTGCGTGGCTGACCCGCATAGAAGCAGACGCCTTTCTCTCGGCCAATAAAGAATGAGTTGGGCAGATGTTGGGTTACGTTGTTGTTCTGACGCAACTTAACCAGGACCTTCCACCCACCAGTCCAGATCCCGTCTTCATCCCTGTTCTTAGTTAGATCGGACATGAGGTCGCAGTGTCTCCTGAGCCAGATGACAATGTCCTGAGGGGGAACGGCCTCATTCCAGAATACAATGGTGACACTTGCGGTATCTGGCCTAGAGATGGGGATGAAGCTGAACTTATTCCAACCCTCAGTATCTCTGAACCTGGTGACATTAGCCCAGAAACGGTCCAGATCAGACATCAGCTTAAAGCTGACATCATACCCCTGGCGGTCAGGAAGGTTTATCACTGCCAGGATGTCAGTCGGCAGGAAGCCCATCTGGGTACATAGGAGCCCTCTGACCACAAACCTTCTATCAGGCAGATCTTCCTTGGCACCTCTGTGCCTAAACCTGACTACATTCCTCCTCTTGAAAGCCTGGCCTGTATAGTTCGTGCCTGACGTAAAAGAAGGAGCACCGCGGCTCCAGGCATTCCCAGAGGAGGTATGGCCAGATCCGCCATCTTGGCGTGTCTGTGGGCGCTGTGTGGGCTGCTGAGCACCTGCACTACGAGGTTCTGCTACTACATTAGTAACTAGAGGGGGAAAGTCCTGCACATTGGACTGCGCTGTGTCTGCCCCACCATCAACCTCTATGTCTGTGATATCACCAGACTCCAGAGACTGGACTGTAGAGGGGTCTAATGTCATAGATGGTGAAGGATCCCCCCAGAAACACTTTCCCCTGCTGCACCATTATTATATACAGAATTATCTATAATCTCAGACATATTAGATGGATAGTCAGTGGCAGCAGAGTCCTGCACAGCAGAGTCCACAATATTATTACAGTCACTATCAGTGATGTCCTGCACAGCAGAGTCCAGACTGTCCCACACACTCACAACCTGAGACCCCAAATGTGCTGTTACCCCAGTACCTTCAGGTAACAGAACACAGTCCTGCTGAGATGACCTGCCTCCTGGGACTTGTGGTGTCTGCACAGATGCTACTTCAGGTAGAGGTCCATGATCTTGCTGTAAGGTGCTGGTTGCTGGGACTTGTGGTGCCTTGCCAGGAACTGCTGCAGGTCTTTGCTGTGACTTGGCATTAGCTGCTCCTTCCCCATACAAATTCCCTTCCTTAAAAGGGAAACTTGCTGGCTGCAGAATAGGCTTTGCATGGGACTGCTGGCCGCCATCTTGAGATGGTTCAGATCCAACTTTGGAGCGAGATGATAGTGACTGCCGATATTCCTCGAATCGCTGCTGGTTTCTGTAGGATTCTCCCACCGGTCCCATTTGCTCCAGTACAGTCTCGGTCTCCTGTACGTTATCGGCGAGCTCTTTCGCCAGTGCGCTCAGCTTCTTGTCCACTCCTTCCTCTAACCAAGGTTTAGCAGCCCTTACTTTGTAGGCACAGTCAATCTGTCGCTGCAGAGATAGTTTACTCGCCTTCAAAGTCTCCATTCTCCTGACCAGTGCTGGGATCTCGTCTGCCAGGCGCAGTTCAGGTGCTCGCTCAGCCATTGTAACACTCTGTGCATTACTGGGGAGTTTTGCAGGCTGGTTACTCACAGTATGGCTTCTGGTCGGTGTAGCCTGTGACTTCTGGCCTGCTGCGGCTGTTGTCACTGCCATGGGGCCACAATCTGTAGCTTGGGCACTGGGGTCCAGTTTGTTTCCAGTGACCGCACTACTGGTACCATGAAGCTTCCCTGCTGGTCTCCCTTTGGTCACATCCACAGGCATTTCTACAGCTTTGCAGTTTCCACTGCCAGATCTTGTCCGCTCAGACCGCACCAGTACAGGCCGCTGCATGTTCTCCTGCATGGTCTGTTTCTCCAGGGACGTTCTCCTGTGTCTGCAGGAGGGTGGAGTGGACGGGACACCTGTAACCTGTAATGGCGTCTGCACAGGCTGCACGGCTTGCTTCTTCTTACATTCAGGTATTCTGTCTGGATGCTGCACAATTACATTGGTAGGTTTTTGCACCGTACCTCTGCTTGCTTCAGCTACTGCTTTCTTTGCAATCACTTTCTTCCCATCTTGGATTGCTGCACTGGGACTGCTGACACACTGGACATTACTTCCATTCTTGAAGACTTTTGGATTTTCATCCATTTTTTGAGTTGTCTGGGCATTGTTTCCCAGAGTAGGCCTTGGAGCCTGGGCCTTGCTAGGGGAGCTGCCCCACCCAGGGTGGCCCCGCCCTGGGCTTTCTCCAGACATCAGGAGACTCAGGAGAGCTACAGAAACACAACCTCACAGGTAGGAGGCAGTATTATAGTAGTTATATTCTTGTACATAGGGGGCAGTATTATAGTAGTTATATTCTTGTACATAGGAGGGAGTATTATAGTAGTTATATTCTTGTACATAGGAGGTAGTATTATAGTAGTTATATTCTTGTACATAGGAGCAGTATTATAGTAGTTATATTCTTGTACATAGGAGGCAGTATTATAGTAGTTATATGCATAGGGGGCTTAGAGTTATATTCTTGTAGATAGGAGCAGTATTATAGTAGTTATATTCTTGTACACAGGAGTAGTATTATAGTAGTTATATTCTTGTACACAGGAGTAGTATTATAGTAGTTATATTCTTGTACATAGTAGTATTATAGTAGTTATATTCTTGTACATAGGGGGCAGTATTATAGTAGTTATATTCTTGTACATAGGAGTAGTATTATAGTAGATATATTCTTGTACATAGGAGCAGTATTATAGTAGTTATATTCTTGTACATAGGAGCAGTATTATAGTAGTTATATTCTTGTAGATAGGAGCAGTATTATAGTAGTTATATTCTTGTACATAGGAGCAGTATTATAGTAGTTATATTCTTGTACATAGGAGCAGTATTATAGTAGTTATATTCTTGTACATAGGGGCAGTATTATAGTAGTTATATTCTTGTATATAGGAGCAGTATTATAGTAGTTATATTCTAGTACATAGGAGCAGTATTATAGTAGTTATATTCTTGTACATAGGAGCAGTATTATAGTAGTTATATTCTTGTACATAGGAGATAGTATTATAGTGGTTATATTCTTGTACATAGGAATAGTATTATAGAGGTTATATACTTGTACATAGGAGGTAGTATTATAGTAGTTATATTCTTGTACATAGGAGTAGTATTATAGTAGTTATATTCTTGTACATAGTAGTATTATAGTAGTTATATTCTTGTACATAGGAGCAGTATTATAGTAGTTATATTCTTGTAGATAGGAGCAGTATTATAGTAGTTATATTCTTGTACATATGAGCAGTATTATAGTAGTTATATTCTTGTACATAGTAGTATTATAGTAGTTATATTCTTGTACATAGGAGCAGTATTATAGTAGTTATATTCTTGTAGATAGGAGTAGTATTATAGTAGTTATATTCTTGTACATAGGAGCAGTATTATAGTAGTTATATTCTTGTACATAGCAGGTAGTATTATAGTAGTTATATTCTTGTACATAGGAGCAGTATTATAGTAGTTATATTCTTGTACATAGGAGCAGTATTATGGTAGTTATATTCTTGTACATAGGAGCAGTATTATAGTAGTTATATTCTTGTACATAGGAGGTAGTATTATAGTAGTTATATTCTTGTACATAGGGGCAGTATTATAGTAGTTATATTCTTGTACATAGGAGCAGTATTATAGTAGTTATATTCTTGTATATAGGAGCAGTATTATAGTAGTTATATTCTAGTACATAGGAGCAGTATTATAGTAGTTATATTCTTGTACATAGGAGCAGTATTATAGTAGTTATATTCTTGTACATAGGAGTAGTATTATAGTAGTTATATTCTTGTACATAGGAGGTAGTATTATAGTAGTTATATTCTTGTACATAGGATGTAGTATTATAGTAGTTATATTCTTGTACATAGGATGTAGTATTATAGTAGTTATATTCTTGTACATAGGAGTAGTATTATAGTAGTTATATTCTTGTACATAGGAGCAGTATTATAGTAATTATATTCTTGTACATAGGAGTAGTATTATAGTAGTTATATTCTTGTACATAGGAGCAGTATTATAGTAGTTATATTCTTGTACATAGGAGCAGTATTATAGTAGTTATATTCTTGTACATAGGGGCAGTATTATAGTAGTTATATTCTTGTACATAGGAGCAGTATTATAGTAGTTATATTCTTGTACATAGGAGTAGTATTATAGTAGTTATATTCTTGTACATAGGAGCAGTATTATAGTAGTTATATTCTTGTACATAGGAGGTAGTATTATAGTAGTTATATTCTTGTACATAGCAGTATTATAGTAGTTATATTCTTGTACATAGAAGGTAGTATTATAGTAGTTATATTCTTGTACATAGGAGCAGTATTATAGTAGTTATATTCTTGTACATAGGAGTAGTATTATAGTAGTTATATTCTTGTACATAGGAGCAGTATTATAGTAGTTATATTCTTGTACATAGGAGTAGTATTATAGTAGTTATATTCTTGTACATAGGAGCAGTATTATAGTAGTTATATTCTTGTACATAGGAGCAGTATTATAGTAGTTATATTCTTGTACATAGGAGCAGTATTATAGTAGTTATATTCTTGTACATAGGAGCAGTATTATAGTAGTTATATTCTTGTACATAGGAGGTAGTATTATAGTAGTTATATTCTTGTACATAGGGGCAGTATTATAGTAGTTATATTCTTGTACATAGGAGCAGTATTATAGTAGTTATATTCTTGTACATAGGAGCAGTATTATAGTAGTTATATTCTTGTACATAGGAGCAGTATTATAGTGGTTATATTCTTGTACATAGGAGCAGTATTATAGTAGTTACATCCTATAATATACATTGTTGTTCTTTCTTGGATTATATTACAGAGCCGGTTTCTATATTTCCTGTTTATTTGCGGTGTTACGGTATAACACAGGCAGTAATCCTCCTATTTATGACTAGTATGAGGTTGACTCAGAGACTTGATACATCCGGCCGGCCTTTTATTATCTCCTAAATCAATAATCTAGTGATTCTCCATTGAATAAATATGTATAATGAGCTGTGATGACAGACCGCAGGCGCAGGATAAGACTCTGCTCATCGGCCCTTTGTTTAGATGTTTTTAGAGTAAAAAGATTTATTTATTCAGTACAAACCGCAAGAAGCAACGTGAGCCACAGCAGTGACAGCTCCTCGCATGGCTTATTGTAGTTCTAAGCAGGAGAGCTGAACTCTGCCCCATCGAGGAATCTGTAAGATGACAGTAATATCAGGATAAGAAGAGGCGAAAATTTATAAGTGAGCGGTAGAGATAACAATGATGTGTCGTCCTTCAGACCAGGTCTCAGATTTTTATCAATCTCTAGTGTGACCTTACTATTATATAACAGTCTCTAGTGTGACCTCACTATTATATAAGTCTTTAGCGTGTCCTCACTATAATATAACAGTCTTTAGTGTAACTTCACTATTATATAACAGTCTCTAGTGTGACCTCACTTTTATTTATCAGTCTCTAGCATGAGCTCACTATTATATAACAGTCTTTATCGTGACCTCACTATTATATAACAGTCTTTAGCGTGTCCACACTATTATATAGCAATCTATAATGTGACCTCACTTATATATAACAGTCTCTAGTGTGACCTCACTATTATATATTAATCTTTATCGTGACCTCACTATTATATAATTCTTTAGTGTAACTTCACTATTATATAACAGTCGGTAGTGTAACTTCACTATTATATAACAGTCTCTGGTGTGACCACACTATTATATATCAGTCTCTAGCGTGACCTCACTATTATATATCAGTCTGTAGTGTGACCACACTATTATATATCAGTCTCTAGTGTGACCACACTTTTATATTAATCTCTAGCATGACCTCACTATTATATAACAGTCTCTATCGTGACATCACTATTATATAAGTCTTTAGTGTGACCTCACTATAATTTGATAGTCTCTAGTGTGATGTCACTATTATATAACTTTCTCTATTTTGACCTTAACATTATATATCAGTCCCTAGCATGACCTCACTATTATATATCAGTCCCTAGCGTGACCTCACTATTATATATCAGTCCCTAGCGTGACCTCACTATTATATATCAGTCCCTAGCGTGACCTCACTATTATATATCTGTTTCTAGTTATATATCAGTCCCCAACCTCAATCCAATCGAGCATCAGTGGAATGGATAATAAGTCTGATCTATCTGATCCATGGACTCCACTAGATCCCTGCAGTTTTCTGTCAGCCCTATAAGTTGCTTGATGTGTTCTCCATGCATCAGACTGGTTTCTCTAGCACATCCCACATATGATCCCTCACATGATGGATAGAGGATAAATATTCATGATATATTTTTCTATCATTTCTACAAAACAAAAAGTCAAAAGACCCCCCTGTGTGAACATACCCTAAAGAGCAAAGAGACATCTACAATAGAAGTTTATTATTTTTAATTGCAGATTGATGTTACAAGTTGAACTAATTTTGAGGGATTTAAAAATGTATTTATTGTAAAAAAAAATTGCAGTTAGTTTTTAAAAATAGCACTGAAAAAACTATAGCTTTTACTTTCTAGGTTTTTCTTCTACAAATCATATATTAATATATTAAAGATATCGGTATACTCCAGTACATTATGTCTTTAAATAAGAATACAATTGAGGCTTTTAGACAGAGAAAACCCTTCCATATATATATCAGTGCAGCCTATGGTCGCTGTTTGTGTTTCTACATTCCATAGACATCGGTGCAGCCTACAGACAATGTTTGTGTTTTTACCTTCCATAGACATCGGTGCAGCCTACGGACAATGTTTGTGGTTTTACCTTCCATAGACATTGGTGCAGCCTATGGTCGCTGTTTGTGGTTTTACCTTCCATAGACATTGGTGCAGCCTATGGCCGCTGTTTGTGGTTTTACCTTCCAAGAGTTGGTGCAGCCTATGGTCGCTGTTTGTGGTTTACCTTCCATAGACATTGGTGCGCCTACGGACATGTTTGTGGTTTTACCTTCCTGCTTGGTGGCCTTGGTCGCTGTTTGTGTTTTTACCTTCCTTGCTTGGTGCAGCCTATGGTCACTGTTTTTGTTTTTACCTTTCATAGACATTGGTGCAGCCTACGGACAATGTTTGTGTTTCTACATTCCATAGACATTGGTGCAGCCTACGGACAATGTTTGTGTTTTTACCTTCCATAGACATCGGTGCAGTCTATGGTCACTGTTTGTGGTTTTACCTTCCATAGACATTGGTGCAGCCTATGGTCGCTGTTTGTGGTTTTACCTTCCATAGACATCGGTGCAGCCTATGGTCACTGTTTGTGTTTCTGCTTCCCATAGACATATTTGCTTCCTGCAGTCACTGTTTGTATTTTTACCTTCCTTGCAGCAAGTCCCAGGTTTGAGGTCCATGAAGGACAAGATACAAGAATAGACTGTGAGTAATTTATATACAGTGGGGGAAAAAAAGTATTTAGTCATCCACCAATTGTGCAAGTTCTCCCACTTAAAAAGACTTACAGAAAACATTTGACCTCTGTCATTGCCAACAAAGGAGATAGAACAAAGGATTGAGATGAACTTTTGTTATTGACCAAATACTTATTTTCCACCATAATTTGCAAATAAATTATTTAAAAATCAGACAATGTGATTTTCTGGATTAGTTTTCTCATTTTGTCTCTCATAGTTGAGGTCTACCTATGATGACAATTACAGGCCGGCCTCATCTTTATAAGTGGGAGAACTTGCACAATTGGTGGCTGACTAAATACTGTTTTCCCCCACTATATACTGTATGGAGGAACCTCACAGTCAGAGTTCTTGAAGGGCCACTTACTATTTCCCCTGGCCCTCTATACAGAGCAGAGACCATTGCAGTGTCCTGTCCAGGTTCTCCTACACCAGTATGAAGTGCGGAGAGTACTGGTGGTCCCCTCACAGAACTAGCCAGGCTGATGCGTCACCACTACTGTGAAGGATACCGCTAGGCCTACCTGCAGTCAACCCTCTTACCTTACACTCACCCCCCCATGAGTGCCTGGGTTCGTAGGAAACGAGCTTTATAAATCTTATATATTTATTAACCCAAGTGGGTACTAACCGCTTACGTATACAGAATACACATCAGAGGATGGTCAAGCAAACACAGCTAAAAACAAGGGATACACTACAGAAAAATAAAATGGGATTAGAAGAGAAAATGAATACCAAATGAATCTGCAGTCTGGTTCGCTGGGGCCTCCACTGTTAGCTCCAGGGCACTTCCTTAAGTCAACAACAGGACATGTGTGTCCTCATATTTCTCCGAGGATAAGAACTTCCTCCCCCGCCCCCTGGTCTGAGACCATATACCTGTCCTAGTCTCCTCCCTGTGTGATGTCACCAGGAGAAGAGGCCCTGCCCTACATCCTAGGACCAGATAAATATATACAACCATAGCTCCTCGCCGGATGACCGTAGTATCAGGCCAGGGGTATGATGGGGTTTGTGGCGAGATTCCCATCGCATAGACACCAGGAATGACCCCTCAGATCCCCTTTGGTAGGGAGTTCAGTGTCTGGACCTTTTCACTGCTCCCAACAGTGCCGTGTTTGGACTTGATGCGTCCGTTCCAGTCTTGCGCACCTGAGGAATTTATCAGTGTGACTGTAGGATGCTCCCCTCGTAGAATATCATCATAATACTATCTTCCCTTTAACAATTTACTGGAGTCATCCTGTCTACTGGTAAAGCAAGAATACCCATCACTCCAGGATCTCCCCTGCTGAGTTAACGAGGTTTACACTGGTATGCAGAGAAGGCATGTGTATGACATTAAAAACCCTGCTGTTCTGTTCGGTCAAAAATGACCGAATTTGAAATTTGATATTTTTTAAAATATTCATTATGCGGTTCTGAAACTTGTGGTTCATTGACTTTTCCTCATTTGAGGGGTTCTTACTAATAGCAGTTTTTATTTATTTATTTTTTGTTTACTTTTTGCTCCTCGTCTTTTTTTACACTTGTACTGTTTGGTCAAAATGACCGATAGCCTTTTATACTAATCTCCAGCCATTTTTTTTAAAAAATAAAGGATTTATAATCTCATTTTGGTCTATATAGTTCATCTACTACTATTTATCAATTTATCTAGGTCCTTTTGGTCCATGCAGAGTTACACATACATACATTTTCAAATTATGATACTGTAGATGGATTTCTTTCCAGTATAGTTATGTGCTGTTCTTATAGAAATGGTTCAATTCACATGTCAATTTTTTGGGGGCAGATGTTGCTAAAAAGAAAAATGACCATGCTGGGTACTGTTAGAAAAAATAAGCCAGAACTGCCGCAAGGTATCCTCAGTAAGAGAGACGTTTATAGTTCTACGTTTTATTTTACTGAGGATACAACAGTAGTTTCTTACGTTCCCAAAAAACACAAACAGGTCATTCTGATGAGCACAATGCACCATGATAATGCAATCAGTAACCGAGAGGACAGAAAGCCAGACATGATTTTACATTACAATGCCACAAAACGGGCAGTCGATACTCTGGATCAACTCATAGGCACTTACACCTGTAAACGCAAAACTAATCGGTGGCCAATGGTTGTTTTTTACAACATTCTTGATGTGTCGGCGTACAATGCATTTGTGTTATGGCGTGAAATAGACCCAAATTGGAACAAAAATAAACTATATAAAAGAAGAATTTTTTTGGGAAAATCACTGGTTAGCCCATATATTGAACAAAGAAAAGTAACACCCAGAGATGATGGAGCTGCAGCCATTGTCCACAGGATCCAACAGCATGCTGAAGAAAGTGACCCAAGGGCTTTCGCTAGCACTGCGACGATACCCACGGCCTCCACCAGCAGTGCAACCAGCCTAAAACGGAAACGATGCGCCTTCTGTCCAACATCAAGTAATCACAAAGCAAATGTGATATGTTGCAAATGTGCAAAGTACTTATGCAAAAGACATGTAAATTATACTTGTGACGAATGCAAACACTAAATTTAGCACCTTGAACCTTATTTCACATTTTATATAGAAAAAACTAGACTTTATTTTTTTGTCTTGTTTTTTTTTTAAAAATATATTTACATACAGTTTGATGTTATTAGTTATAGTTTACAGTTTTCTAAAGATTTTTTTTTGTGCAAATGTGCAATATGCATGAATAATGCTTTAAGGCCATGTAACATTTTTGGACACAAAAAAAAATAAAAATTAAGTTTTTGATTTTCATTTTTCATTTGTTTATGAACAACCATGTTCACATACAGTATAATAATGCAAAAGAAATTCAAATAAAACTCTTAAATTAGTTAATATCCAGACTTTAATAGGCCCAGTCAAAAATGACCGGAACATTATATGTGTATAGTAGAACCGAACAGAACAGCAGGGTTTAGTCTGCGAGGATCTGGGGAATAAAGGGTGTGATATCAATCAGCCACAAATGGACTCTATATCTAAGATGAATCCGCCTTGGCTGATCCTGTACCACAACTACCATTAGGGGGCGCTGCTGCCAGGGTGGTAGAAGGGGGGTTCTTGGGCTGTGCAATGTTTAGGTAAGTGCTGCCCATTGCCTACATCATCGCACTGTCTTCCCAGCACCTTCTTCCCATAGCGCCACCAGGCTCCATCTCTTCCCCAGGTAAGTCACGCATGCGCCCCGGGCTGTCCACATGATGTACTGTGTGATCCATTAGACCCGACCCCTTGTCCCATTGCTCTGTGGTCCAGTTCTGCCCATTGTAGACATTTTTGGTGTCAGCGTTATATCATGTACAGCTTATATGACTTTATACTTCAGTTGGACCTTTGACTTCTCCTCCTTAAGACATTTTCTCTGCTATCTTCTAGCACATGGGTTGTGAGGAATGGCTCATGAATTGCTGCTAATGGAGTAATTGCAGACGCTGTGTGAGATCTCTCCTCGCCGCCTGGATACGAGTATATAGATATATATATATCTATATACTGTGTGCTGAGACTGCGAGCTGCTCCACGCTGCTAATGAATAATTAAAGCCTTTTTATTTCAGCTTGTACAGCAGGGATCGGCTGTCACAGAGTTAAGTGAGCGCTTTGATCGCTGTAACTGAGGAGATTACCCCAGACGTGGGCAACAGTAGTAATAATACCCCCTGATGGGGCACTCTCCGCAATTACTGTACAGTCTTCTCATGGATTAACCAATGACTTGTGTTGTCAAGGAGGATCTCTTACATCTACAGTCCTTTGCAAAAGTATTCACCCCCCCCCCCCCCTTCCCTTTTGGCTTTTTGCATAAGTCTTCAACCCCCTTTGTTGTGGAAACTTCCACCTCGATGAAATTTGTCGATCTTTGCCTGTGACTCAGCTTTTCTGGTTAAAGGTCGCTTTAACTCTCTTTGATCGTCCGGCAAATCTGACGAAAAACTCTGAAAACTAAAACCAAAGAGCAATGAAAGAGACGAGGCTGCCCCGAAAACGGAGCGTCAGAGCAAGGAGATTGTAAGAGCGCACCGTATCGGCTAACAAGGTACTGGCTGCGGCAATCAGTGTCTGTAGTTCAAGGCAAATCTGGTAACTTTTTAGGGAGTTGAATACTTTTGCAAGGCATGACATATAGGTATAGTACACACTATCCATATCTTCTACAGTCACTGCTTAGCAAACCATGGGGGCAAATACTTATGCACTACGAGATGTGAGTATGTGAATGGATCCATAATATATAGTTATTATTAGAGAACCAGAACTCTTAGAGTATTATAAAGGCAGAGGAATAATTCAAGGGTGTGTAGACTTATGCACTACAAGATGTGAATGGATCCATAATATATAATTTGGAATTTTTTGTATAAATTCAGAGAAACATCATGATGATGAAAATTATTGTACGGAAAGTGGTCTCGCCCAATTATGTAGAGTCACGAATTCAAAGGCGTGAGTACTTATTAATAACTCAATTGTAGCAGGCGGCGTGATCTAATGAGAACAATTAATTCAGTGAATCATGAATTCATGGGACGTGAATACTTATGCAACCTGTCAAATTGTTCCAACCTCATTAGATCTGTCATCCTGGTCGCAGACTATAAATGTTTTTCTTCTCTCATTTTCTTTATAAGTGTAAAATAATGAATTTTGGGGTGTGTTTATTTATGCAACTAACCACTATCTATGAATACTAGTTAAAATTGGTTGCATTTTGTAAAATACAATCAATTTAAGGATCTGGTAGAGATCAAAAGATTACAGGCTCTTTATACAGAGCGGAAGCCGCGCCTTTGGGACAGGATCATTATTAGGACCGGAGATTGGGGAAATTGTGTCCCATAATTTGTGACAATTTTTACCAGCAATTCCCTGCAAGGAGCGTTAAGCTAAGCGCTGCCATAAAATCGTGACACCGACCGAATAACAAAATAGTGTCGCCATAAAAGTGAGACGTTCTCCTGATAAAATCTGTGTTGTACAGGGCGCAGGCCATGCATAGACCTGACTGTGGCAGAGGGAGGAGGGGGCGACCTGGGGCAACATCCACTACATGATCGGATAATGAAATCCTCACCTGCCCGGACTGTCCCCACCTGCACTGACTGTCCTCATCTGCCTGACTGACCGCACCTTCCCTGGATGTCCTCACCTGCCCTGACTATCCTCACCTGCACTGACTGACCGCACCTGCACTGACTGACCACACCTGCCCTGACTATCCTCACCTGCCCTGATTGACCACCCCTGCCCTGACTATCCTCACCTGCCCTGACTGACCGCACCTGCACTGACTGACCGCACCTGCCATGACTATCCTCACCTGCCCTGGCTGTCCCCAGCTGCCCTAGCTGTCCCCACCTGCCCTGACTGTCCTCATCTGCCCTGACTGACCGCACCTTCCCTGACTATCCTCACCTGCCCTGACTGACCGCACCTTCCCTGACTGACCATACCTGCCATGACTGTCCTCACCTGTCCTGACTGTCCTCACCTGCTCTGATTATTCTCACCTGCCCTGACTGACCGCACCTGCTGTCCTCACTTGCTCTGATTATCCTCCCCAGCCCTGACTGACCGCACCTGCCATGACTATCCTCACCTGCCCTGACTGACAGCACCTTCCCTGACTGCCCCCACCTGCCCTTGGTGTCGCTACCTGCCCTGACTGTCCTCACCTGTCCTGACTGTCCTCACCTGCTGTCCTCACCTGCTCTGATTATTCTCACCTGCCCTGACTGACAGCACCTGCACTGACTGAGCACACCTGCCATGACTATCCTCACCTGCCCAGACTGTCCCCACCTGCCCTGACTGACCGCACCTGCCCTGACTGACCGCACCTGCCCTGACTGACTGCACCTGCCATGACTATCCTCATCTGCCCTGACTGACCGCACCTTCCCTGACTGACCGTACCTGCCATGACTGTCCTCACCTGTCCTGACTGTCCTCACCTGCTCTGATTATCCTCACCTGCCCTGACTGTCCTCACCTGCCCTCACTGACCGCAACTGCACTGACTGAGCACACCTGCCATGACTGTCTTCACCTGCCCTGACTGACCGCACCTTCTCTGACTGACCACACCTGCCATGACTATCCTCATCTGCCCTGACTGACCACACCTTCCCTGACTGACCGTACCTGCCATGACTGTCCTCACCTGTCCTGACTGTCCTCACCTGTCCTGACTGCCCACACCTGCCCTGACTATCCTCACCTGCACTGACTGACCACACTTGCCATGACTATCCTCACCTGCCCTGACTGACTGCACCTGCCATGACTGTCCTCACCTGCTCTGATTATCCCCACCTGCCCTGACTGTCCCCACCTGCCCTGACTGTCCTCACCTGCCCTGACTGTCCGCACCTGCCCTGGCTGTACCCACCTGCCCTGCCTGTCCTCACCTGCCCTGCCTGTCCACACGTGCCCTGATTGACCGCTCCTGCCCTGCCTGCCCGCTCTCCTGGACACAGATTGATCCTCCGCTCCATTTGTTGTGTCATAACTGAGATAGATGGAGTCGTCTCTCTTTTCGGGATAAGTTTGCTCTGAGCTCCGGTGAGGAAATCTCACGAGAAATTTATTGCATCATTTTCATTTTATTGATGCTCGCTCCCTGTAAAAAGACTGAAGGCAGCGGAGACGGCGACTCTGCGGTGACCGCCACTCTGAAGACTGCTCATGGGGTCGTCCATTTCTATCATTATGCTCATAATAAAAAAAAAAAAAAAAAAACTGTCCTGATTCACAATGGGACCCATCTCAAAAATTATAGGGCACAATAGAATATCTCCAGAGCAATGGTCCAACGGGGCCCCCAATATAGGGCTGTCATCCAGAATAGTGAGGTCCCCTCAACTCCATAACTGGTCCTGCACAGGTTCTCACACACAACAACATAGGGAATAGGAATGACCAGGACTGGCCCCGCGTGCACCGAGGACCCATAATCTGCCTCTATGTATGCCCTCGTGGCCTTGCTGATACGTGTTGTACCCACCAAACTTTCAGTGATTCCACTTTCAGTGGCTTAGAGGGACGACATTGAGGTGTCCACGTTTGGTACAAAGTCCTTTCCAACTACAAATAGACGCTTCAAGCTCCTGTTCACACCTTGCACGACACATTTTGCAAATGTGGGTGTTGCAGCGCAGGGATCAGGGCGGGCTGAGGCGGGGACACATTGACCCAGCTAATTTAATAAAACTCATGTCAGTTTCCTGAAATCTCCACCACTTCCTGCTTGGCGTAGATTTCCATTCTGATGCTGGGGCAGATTTATGAGGCCACGTCCTCTTTATAAGTCTCTTGGTCCCTGGGCCAGTCGGGCCCTATATTAAGACTAGCAAGCGATAAGTCAGTCTTTATAAATTTGCGCCTTAATATCCAGTTGCAACTCCCAAAATTTTTAACTAAAATTTTCCAAAAACGTGTCCAATGTACCTGTGATCAGGTTGGATGTTTGTCGTGGACTTACAGTGCCTTGCGAACATATTCGACCCTCTTGAACTTTCCAACCTTTTGCCACATTTCAGGCTTCAAACATAAGGATATAAAATTTTAATTTTTTTGGTGAAGAATCAACAACAAGTGGGACACAATCGTGAAGTGGAATGAAATTTATTGGATATTTTAAACTTTTGTAAAAAATAAAAAACTGAAAAGTGGGGGTGCAATATTATTCGGCACCCTTAAGTTAATACTTTATAGCGCCCCCTTTTGCTGTGATTACAGCTGCAAGTCGCTTGGGGTTGTCTCTATCAGTTCTTGCCCATTCTTCCTTGGAAAACAGCTGGAGCTCAGTGAGGTTGGATGGAGAGCGTTTGTGAGCAGCAGTTTTCAGCTCTTTCCACAGATTCTCGATTGGATTCAGGTCTGGACTTTGACTTGGCCATTCTAACACCTGGATACGTTTATTTGGGAACCATTCCATTGTAGATTTGGCTTTATGTTTGGGATCATTGTCTTGTTGGAAGATAAATCTCCGTCCCAGTCTCAGGTCTTTTGCAGACTCCAACAGGTTTTCTTCCAGAATGGTCCTGTATTTGGCTCCATCCATCTTCCCATCAATTGTAACCATCTTCCCTGTCCCTGCTGAAGAAAAGCAGACCCAAACCATGATGCTGCCCCCACCATGTGTGACAGTGGGGATGGGGTGTTCAGGGGGATGAGCTGTGTTGCTTTTATGCCAAACATATCGTTTTGCATTGTGGCCAAAAAGTTGGATTTTGGTTTCCTCTGAGCAGAGCACCTTCTTCCACATGTTTGGTGTCTCCCAGGTGGCTTTTTATGGATATCTTTGAGAAATGGCTTTCTTCTTGCCACTCTTCCATAAAGGCCAGATTTGTGCAGTGTACGACTGATTGTTGTCCTATGGACAGACTCTCCCACCTCAGCTGTAGATCTCTGCAGTTCATCCAGAGTGATCATGGGCCTCTTGGCTGTATCTCTGATCAGTCTTCTCCTTGTTTGAGATGAAAGTTTAGAGGGACGGCCGGGTCTTGGTAGATTTGCAGTGGTCTGATACTCCTTCCATTTCAATATGATCGCTTGCACAGTGCTCCTTGAGATGTTTAAAGTTTGGGAAATCTTTTTGTATCCAAATCTGGCTTTAAACTTCTCCACAACAGTATCACGGACCTGCCTGGTGTGTTCCTTGGTCTTCATGATGCTCTCTGCGCATTAAACAAAACCCTGAGACTATCACAGAGCAGGTGCATTTATACGGAGACTTGATTACACACAGGTGGATTATATTTATCATCATCAGTCATTTAGGACAACATTGGATCATTCAGAGATCCTCACTGAACTTCTGGACTGAGTTTGCTGCACTGAAAGTAAAGGGGCCGAATAATATTGCACGCCCCACTTTTCAGCTTTTTATTTTTTACAAAAGTTTAAAATAACCAATAAATTTCGTTCCACTTCACGATTGTGTCCCACTTGTTGTTGATTCTTCACCAAAAAATTAAAATTTTATATCTTTATGTTTGAAGCCTGAAATGTGGCAAAAGTTTGAAAAGTTCAAGGGGGCCGAATACTTTCGCAAGGCACTGTATATAGTGTAATGAATGGAAGTCGATAACACTTAAGGGCGTGTTTACTTTTGTAACTGTCCAAGCTTTATCACTATAACATGTAACATGTTTCAGTCCCTCACAAGTGATATATGTTATGTCTTAGCCCCGTGACCTCCGGCCTATGATTTACATGTGAATGTGGTGATGGACCCAACAGATGAAGAAACTTTCTTTTTCATGAACCTCTTGACAAGTATATTAATGTTGTCTACATAGACTGGAGACCTGGGCATGGACCTCTTGACCAGTATATCAGTTGTCTACATGGACTGGAGACCCGGATATGGATCTCTTGACCAGTGTATCAGTTGTCTACATGGACTGGAGACCCAGATATGGATCTCTTGACCAGTGTATCAGTGTTGTCTACATGTAGACGAGTAACCTGTAGCAAAGCTTCAAACATAACCAGAGGTTGTCAAAGTAGCGCAGAAAATAAGTCAAGCCAAGGGAATGGATGACCATGGCTGGATCCGGTAGAGTCACAATGGAAGAGGAGGTATCTGGTTGGATCTTTGGGGATTTTGGTTCCTGTAAATCCACTGATACCATTCTCTGACATGTAATGACTTCTCTAGTAAGGGCCGTTGTCTCAGTCCTGTCCTGATTTCCACTTATGAAAGGACAACCATTGACCCAAGCCTCAGGCATCATTGGACTGTCTTTGGAGAAGCCACAGTATATACTTACTGATGGTCAAACCTCACAATGGGCTCTGTGGTGCAAGAGACAGTAATGGGGTCTGCTGGGTCAGCTCTGGTGCATGTAGTACATGAGATGCTGTGTGTGCAGACCATGGTACGGTCCCCTCCTCCTATCACCATGTTGCGCTCTTCATCCTTCCGTCCTTTCCTTCCTTATAATGAGAGAAAAATCATCTTTGTTTTGTAAATCCCTTATTCCTTCTCTGCGTCCAATTTGACTAGCAGATCAGCGTAGATTTCCCAATCTGCCTGACGTCCTGTTCTCTTTCCTCCTCTGTAGGTTCCCGCTGTTTGATCAACACATCATTTGACTTGTTGTAACTATTTTTTCTTACGATTCCAGTATTGATCTTTCTAAAGTGAACTCTGCTGTAACCTTTACTGTGAAACTAATATTGGCCTCGACAAATGTTCTAGACCACAGATAAATCAAAGGAAATTTGAGCTCAGCAAGAAAAATGTTCCCTAATTTAAATCCACACGCCGTGCGCTTACTTCTGCCATTGTACGTTACAGTATTGGACATGTAATGGGGGTGTGAGGGCCGAGGGGCCGACACAAAACAGGGGACGCTTCAAGAACTCATAGGGCAGGGGGCTCAGCTAGGCATAGCCCGGGTCTGCGGGCAGGTGAGTGTCTGAGCTGAAGGCCAACCCGAACTCTACAATAATCAGAATTTAGGCCAGACCCCCAAAGTACTCAGATTATAGACCAGACCCCCAAATACTCAGATTAAAGACCAGACCCCCAAATATTCAGATTGTAGACCAGACCCCCAAATACTCAGATTGTAGATCAGACCCCCAAATATTCAGATTGTAGACCAGACCCCCAAATATTCAGATTATAGACCAGACCCCCAAATACTCAGATTATAAATCAGACCTCAAAATATTCAGATTATAGACCAGACCCCCAAATACTCAGATTATAGACCAGACCCCCAAAATTAATTAGATCACCAAACCTAAAAATGAATCACCCCCTAGACCAGACCCTAAAATTAAGACCCCCAACCCACAAACTCATTGAGACCCCTCAACGCATTCCTGAAATTAATTACACACCATACAAGATTCTGAAAATGAATGTGAGTTTAGACCAGATCCTTTAAATATTCCAAATCAGGAGCAAACCCCAAACCCATAAACTCATCGAGACCCCAAAACACATTAAATTCCCACGACAGAAAATGGATAGAAATTTATCTTCACTTTCAGCTGCCCAATAGCTACAATGGAACTCTGATGTCATGTACAGCAAACTGTTGTGGATTTCTGCTGTTCATTATACCCAGAGGAATGGAGTCTCGAGCCGCAGAATCCGCGTCACCGCTGATCTCTAGTATACGAATAGGCTGTATTCTCAGTGATGTCACCGCTGCTGATCTCTAGTATATGGATAGGCTGTATTCTCAGTGATGTCACCGCTGCTGATCTCTAGTATATGGATAGGCTGTATTCTCAGTGATGTCACTGCTGATCTCTAGTATATGGATAGGCTGTATTCTCAGTGATGTCACCGCTGCTGATCTCTAGTATATGGATAGGCTGTATTCTCAGTGATGTCACCGCTGCTGATCTCTAGTATATGGATAGGCTGTATTCTCAGTGATGTCACTGCTGATCTCTAGTATATGGATAGGCTGTATTCTCAGTGATGTCACCGCTGATCTCTAGTATATGGATAGGCTGTATTCTCAGTGATGTCACCGCTGCTGATCTCTAGTATATGGATAGGCTGTATTCTCAGTGATGTCACCGCTGCTGATCTCTAGTATATGGATAGGCTGTATTCTCAGTGATGTCACCGCTGCTGATCTCTAGTATATGGATAGGCTGTATTCTCAGTGATGTCACTGCTGATCTCTAGTATATGGATAGGCTGTATTCTCAGTGATGTCACTGCTGATCTCTAGTATATGGATAGGCTGTATTCTCAGTGATGTCACCGCTGATCTCTAGTATATGGATAGGCTGTATTCTCAGTGATGTCACTGCTGCTGATCTCTAGTATATGGATAGGCTGTATTCTCAGTGATGTCACTGCTGATCTCTAGTATATGGATAGGCTGTATTCTCAGTGATGTCACCGCTGCTGATCTCTAGTATATGGATAGGCTGTATTCTCAGTGATGTCACTGCTGATCTCTAGTATATGGATAGGCTGTATTCTCAGTGATGTCACTGCTGCTGATCTCTAGTATAAGGATAGGCTGTATTCTCAGTGATGTCACTGCTGATCTCTAGTATACGGATAGGCTGTATTCTCAGTGATGTCACTGCTGCTGATCTATAGTATATGGATAGGCTGTATCCTCAGTGATGTCACCGCTGCTGATCTCTAGTATATGGATAGGCTGTATTCTCAGTGATGTCACCGCTGATCTCTAGTATATGGATAGGCTGTATCCTCAGTGATGTCACCGCTGCTGATCTCTAGTATATGGATAGGCTGTATTCTCAGTAATGTCACCGCCGAGCTCTAGTATATGGATAGGCTGTATTCTCAGTGATGTCACCGCTGCTGATCTCTAGTATATGGATAGGCTGTATTCTCAGTGATGTCACCGCTGCTGATCTCTAGTATATGGATAGGCTGTATTCTCAGTGATGTCACCGCTGCTGATCTCTAGTATATGGATAGGCTGTATTCTCAGTGATGTCACTGCTGATCTCTAGTATATGGATAGGCTGTATTCTCAGTGATGTCACTGATCTCTAGTATATGGATAGGCTGTATTCTCAGTGATGTCACCGCTGCTGATCTCTAGTATATGGATAGGCTGTATTCTCAGTGATGTCACTGCTGATCTCTAGTATATGGATAGGCTGTATTCTCAGTGATGTCACTGCTGCTGATCTCTAGTATAAGGATAGGCTGTATTCTCAGTGATGTCACTGCTGATCTCTAGTATACGGATAGGCTGTATTCTCAGTGATGTCACTGCTGCTGATCTCTAGTATATGGATAGGCTGTATCCTCAGTGATGTCACCGCTTCTGATCTCTAGTATATGGATAGGCTGTATCGTCAGTGATGTCACCGCTGATCTCTAGTATATGGATAGGCTGTATCCTCAGTGATGTCACCGCTGCTGATCTCTAGTATATGGATAGGCTGTATTCTCAGTGATGTCACCGCCGAGCTCTAGTATATGGATAGGCTGTATTCTCAGTGATGTCACCGCTGCTGATCTCTAGTATATGGATAGGCTGTATTCTCAGTGATGTCACCGCTGCTGATCTCTAGTATATGGATAGGCTGTATTCTCAGTGATGTCACTGCTGCTGATCTCTAGTATATGGATAGGCTGTATTCTCAGTGATGTCACCGCTGCTGATCTCTAGTATATGGATAGGCTGTATTCTCAGTGATGTCACTGCTGATCTCTAGTATATGGATAGGCTGTATTCTCAGTGATGTCACTGATCTCTAGTATATGGATAGGCTGTATTCTCAGTGATGTCACCGCTGCTGATCTCTAGTGTATGGATAGGCTGTATTCTCAGTGATGTCACCGCTGCTGATCTCTAGTATATGGGTAGGCTGTATTCTCAGTGATGTCACCGCTGCTGATCTCTAGTATATGGATAGGCTGTATTCTCAGTGATGTCACCGCTGATCTCTAGTATATGGATAGGCTGTATCCTCAGTGATGTCACTGCTGATCTCTAGTATATGGATAGGCTGTATTCTCAGTGATGTCATCGCTGCTGATCTCTAGTATATGGATAGGCTGTATTCTCAGTGATGTCACTGCTGATCTCTAGTATATGGATAGGCTGTATTCTCAGTGATGTCACCGCTGCTGCTCTCTAGTATACGGATAGGCTGTATTCTAAGTGATGTCATTGCTGATCTCTAGTATATGGATAGGCTGTATTCTCAGTGATGTCACTGCTGATCTCTAGTATATGGATAGGCTGTATTCTCAGTGATGTCACCGCTGCTGATCTCTAGTATATGGGTAGGCTGTATTCTCAGTGATGTCACTGCTGATCTCTAGTATATGGATAGTAGGCTGTATTCTCAGTGATGTCACTGCTGATCTCTAGTATATGGATAGGCTGTATTCTCAGTGATGTCACCGCTGATCTCTAGGGGGGGCCGGTGTTGCTGATCTCTAGGGGGGGGGGGGCCCGCCCCAGTATATGGATAGGCTGTATTCTCAGTGATGTCACTGCTGATCTCTAGTATATGAATAGGCTGTATCCTCAGTGATGTCACCGCTGCTGATCTCTAGTATATGGATAGGCTGTATTCTCAGTGATGTCACTGCTTATCTCTAGTATATGGATAGGCTGTATTCTCAGTGATGTCACTGCTGATCTCTAGTATACGGATAGGCTGTATTCTAAGTGATGTCATTGCTGATCTCTAGTATATGGATAGGCTGTATTCTCAGTGATGTCACTGCTGATCTCTAGTATATGGATAGGCTGTATTCTCAGTGATGTCACCGCTGCTGAACTCTAGTATATGGGTAGGCTGTATTCTCAGTGATGTCACCGCTGCTGATCTCTAGTATATGGATAGGCTGTATTCTCAGTGATGTCACTGCTGATCTCTAGTATATGGATAGGCTGTATTCTCAGTGATGTCACTGCTGCTGATCTCTAGTATATGGATAGGCTGTATTCTCAGTGATGTCACCGCTGATCTCTAGTATATGGATAGGCTGTATTCTCAGTGATGTCACCGCTGCTGATCTCTAGGATATGGATAGGCTGTATTCTCAGTGATGTCACTGCTGATCTCTAGTATAAGGATAGGCTGTATCCTCAGTGATGTCACCGCTGATCTCTAGTATATGGATAGGCTGTATTCTCAGTGATGTCACCGCTGATCTCTAGTATATGTATAGGCTGTATTCTCAGTGATGTCACTGCTGATCTCTAGTATAGGGATAGGCTGTATTCTCAGTGATGTCACTGCTGATCTCTAGTATATGGATAGGCTGTATTCTCAGTGATGTCACTGCTGATCTCTAGTATATGGATAGGCTGTATTCTCAGTGATGTCATCGCTGCTGATCTCTAGTATATGGATAGGCTGTATTCTCAGTGATGTCACTGCTGATCTCTAGTATAGGGATAGGCTGTATTCTCAGTGATGTCACTGCTGATCTCTAGTTTATGGATAGGCTGTATTCTCAGTGATGTCACTGCTGATCTCTAGTTTATGGATAGGCTGTATTCTCAGTGATGTCACTGCTGATCTCTAGTATATGGATAGGCTGTATTCTCAGTGATGTCACTGCTGATCTCTAGTATATGGATAGGCTGTATTCTCAGTGATGTCACCGCTGCTGATCTCTAGTATATGGATAGGCTGTATTCTCAGTGATGTCACCGCTGCTGATCTCTAGTATATGGATAGGCTGTATTCTCAGTGATGTCACTGCTGATCTCTAGTATATGGATAGGCTGTATTCTCAGTGATGTCACTGCTGATCTCTAGTATATGGATAGGCTGCATTCTCAGTGATGTCACCACTGCTGATCTCTAGTATATGGATAGGCTGTATTCTCAGTGATGTCACTGCTGCTGATCTCGTATATGGTGGCTGTATTCTCAGTGATGTCACTGCTGATCTCTAGTATAGGGATAGGCTGTATTCTCAGTGATGTCAGTGTGACATGTGGCGGTCACCCAGGCATTACTTTCTCCATACTGTAGACCCTCCCTCGGATTATTCCCCGGTGTTCCTCTTCCGCGCTTCTCTCGTCACTTCCAGCTTTATTTATCGGACTCAGTAATTTCTCTTTCACAATAAAATCTTCTGTCGTCTCTGATCTCGCTTCGGCGTCCGAGAAACTATGTTTAACTTAACGGTGAAATCCAAGAATTTCCTCTTTAGTCTTCAATTATTCATGTTATTTTTTTGCATAAAATATTTACAGCCGTTCTCGGGGGTTCTGCGGAAGATCCTGTCATGTGGAATTATTGTTGACGAGATGTTTATCTGTGAATCTTCTGACTGAACCGGGACACATTGACAGATCCGGGGACGGCGGAGGAAACGTAATTACTGCAAAAGAAAAGATTCTGATCAGATTTATGGCTCAAATATATCAATCCATAAAAGTAACAAAAACTCAAATATGGAAACAGAAATCCTCAACGCACCGTATACAGGGAAGAGCCCACATTGTAACAACTCACACCTGCAGTCCTATGTAACACCACAGATAACACAGTGATAACTCTCTGAGTACAGATAATGTAGTAGATGTCACCTGCAGTCCTATGTAACACCACAGATAACACAGCGATAACTCTCTGAGTACAGATAATGTAGTAGATGTCACCTGCAGTCCTATGTAACACCACAGATAACACAGCGATAACTCTCTGAGTACAGATAATGTAGTAGTGTCACCTGCAGTCCTATGTAACACCACAGATAACACAGTGATAACTCTCTGAGTACAGATAATGTAGTAGTGTCACCTGCAGTCCTATGTAACACCACAGATAACACACAGTGATAACTCTCTGAGTACAGATAATGTAGTAGATGTCACCTGCAGTCCTATGTAACACCACAGATAACACAGTGATAACTCTCTGAGTACAGATAATGTAGTAGATGTCACCTGCAGTCCTATGTAACACCACAGATAACACAGTGATAACTCTCTGAGTACAGATAATGTAGTAGTGTCCCTGCGTCCTATGTAACCCCACAGATAACACACGTGATAACTCTCTGAGTACAGTATGTGTGTGTCCCTGCGTCCTATGTAACACCACAGATAACACACGTGTAACTCTCTGGTACAGATATGTGTGTGTCACCTGCGTCCTATGTAACACCACAGATAACACAGTGATAACTCTCTGGTACAGATAATGTAGTAGATGTCACCTGCAGTCCTATGTAACACCACAGATAACACAGTGATAACTCTCTGAGTACAGATAATGTAGTAGGTGTCACCTGCAGTCCTATGTAACCCCACAGATAACACACAGTGATAACTCTCTGAGTACAGATAATGTAGTAGGTGTCACCTGCAGTCCTATGTAACACCACAAATAACACACTGATAACTCTCTTAGTACAGATAATGTAGTAGGTGTCACCTGCAGTCCTATGTAACACCACAGATAACACAGTGATAACTTTCTGAGTACAGATAATGTAGTAGATGTCACCTGCAGTCCTATGTAACACCACAGATAACACACAGTGATAACACTCTGAGTACAGATAATGTAGTAGTGTCACCTGCAGTCCTATGTAACACCACAGATAACACAGAGATAACTCTCTGAGTACAGATACTGTAGTAGATGTCACCTGCAGTCCTATGTAACACCACAGATAACACAGTGATAACTCTCTGAGTACAGATAATGTAGTAGATGTCACCTGCAGTCCTATGTAACACCACAGATAACACAGTGATAACTCTCTGAGTACAGATAATGTAGTAGTGTCACCTGCAGTCCTATGTAACACCACAGATAACACAGTGATAACTCTCTGAGTACAGATAATGTAGTAGATGTCACCTGCAGTCCTATGTAACACCACAGATAACACAGTGATAACTCTCTGAGTACAGATAATGTAGTAGTGTCACCTGCAGTCCTATGTAACACCACAGATAACACAGTGATAACTCTCTGAGTACAGATAATGTAGTAGATGTCACCTGCAGTCCTATGTAACACCACAGATAACACAGCAGTGATAACTCTCTGAGTACAGATAATGTAGTAGTGTCACCTGCAGTCCTATGTAACACCACAGATAACACAGTGATAACTTTCTGAGTACAGATAATGTAGTAGGTGTCACCTGCAGTCCTATGTAACACCACAGATAACACAGCAGTGATAACACTCTGAGTACAGATAATGTAGTAGTGTCACCTGCAGTCCTATGTAACACCACAGATAACACAGTGATAACTTTCTGAGTACAGATAATGTAGTAGATGTCACCTGCAGTCCTATGTAACACCACAGATAACACAGCGATAACTCTCTGAGTACAGATAATGTAGTAGGTGTCACCTGCAGTCCTATGTAACACCACAGATAACACAGCAATAACTTTCTGAGTACAGATAATGTAGTAGATGTCACCTGCAGTCCTATGTAACACCACAGATAACACAGAGATAACTCTCTGAGTACAGATACTGTAGTAGATGTCACCTGCAGTCCTATGTAACACCACAGATAACACAGCGATAACTCTCTGAGTACAGATAATGTAGTAGATGTCACCTGCAGTCCTATGTAACACCACAGATAACACAGAGATAACTCTCTGAGTACAGATACTGTAGTAGGTGTCACCTGCAGTCCTATGTAACACCACAGATAACACAGCAATAACTCTCTGAGTACAGATAATGTAGTAGGTGTCACCTGCAGTCCTATGTAACACCACAGATAACACAGCGATAACTCTCTGAGTACAGATAATGTAGTAGATGTCACCTGCAGTCCTATGTAACACCACAGATAACACACAGCGATAACTCTCTGAGTACAGATAATGTAGTAGATGTCACCTGCAGTCCTATGTAACACCACAGATAACACAGTGATAACTCTCTGAGTACAGATAATGTAGTAGATGTCACCTGCAGTCCTATGTAACACCACAGATAACACAGCAGTGATATCTCTCTGAGTACAGATAATGTAGTAGATGTCACCTGCAGTCCTATGTAACACCACAGATAACACAGTGATAACTCTCTGAGTACAGATAATGTAGTAGATGTCACCTGCAGTCCTATGTAACACCACAGATAACACAGTGATAACTCTCTGAGTACAGATAATGTAGTAGGTGTCACCGGCAGTCCTATGTAACACCACAGATAACACAGTGATAACTCTCTGAGTACAGATAATGTAGTAGATGTCACCTGCAGTCCTATGTAACACCACAGATAACACAGCGATAACTCTCTGAGTACAGATAATGTAGTAGATGTCACCTGCAGTCCTATGTAACACCACAGATAACACAGTGATAACTCTCTGAGTACAGATAATGTAGTAGGTGTCACCTGCAGTCCTATGTAACACCACAGATAACACAGTGATAACTCTCTGAGTACAGATAATGTAGTAGATGTCACCTGCAGTCCTATGTAACACCACAGATAACACAGTGATAACTCTCTGAGTACAGATAATGTAGTAGATGTCACCTGCAGTCCTATGTAACACCACAGATAACACAGTGATAACTCTCTGAGTACAGATAATGTAGTAGGTGTCACCTGCAGTCCTATGTAACACCACAGATAACACAGTGATAACTCTCTGAGTACAGATAATGTAGTAGGTGTCACCTGCAGTCCTATGTAACACCACAGATAACACAGTGATAACTCTCTGAGTACAGATAATGTAGTAGATGTCACCTGCAGTCCTATGTAACACCACAGATAACACACAGTGATAACTCTCTGAGTACAGATAATGTAGTAGATGTCACCTGCAGTCCTATGTAACACCACAGATAACACAGTGATAACTCTCTGAGTACAGATAATGTAGTAGATGTCACCGGCAGTCCTATGTAACACCACAGATAACACAGCGATAACTCTCTGAGTACAGATAATGTAGTAGTGTCACCTGCAGTCCTATGTAACACCACAGATAACACAGTGATAACTCTCTGAGTACAGATAATGTAGTAGATGTCACCTGCAGTCCTATGTAACACCACAGATAACACAGTGATAACTCTCTGAGTACAGATAATGTAGTAGTGTCACCTGCAGTCCTATGTAACACCACAGATAACACAGTGATAACTCTCTGAGTACAGATAATGTAGTAGTGTCACCTGCAGTCCTATGTAACACCACAGATAACACAGTGATAACTCTCTGAGTACAGATAATGTGGTAGATGTCACCTGCAGTCCTATGTAACACCACAGATAACACAGTGATAACTCTCTGAGTACAGATAATGTAGTAGATGTCACCTGCAGTCCTATGTAACACCACAGATAACACAGTGATAACTCTCTGAGTACAGATAATGTAGTAGATGTCACCTGCAGTCCTATGTAACACCACAGATAACACAGTGATAACTCTCTGAGTACAGATAATGTAGTAGATGTCACCTGCAGTCCTATGTAACACCACAGATAACACAGTGATAACTCTCTGAGTACAGATAATGTAGTAGATGCCACCTGCAGTCCTATGTAACACCACAGATAACACAGTGATAACTCTCTGAGTACAGATAATGTAGTAGATGTCACCGGCAGTCCTATGTAACACCTTGTGTAATCCTTGCTGTAGTTACTGTGCTGTCATGCAGTGGACATTCTCGGCTCTGCTACATCTGTATTCCTCCCCTGTAACACAACAAGTTCATGCGGCTGATAAATAATGGATCGGCCTCATTGTGGTTATTAATGGCTTCGGGTCTGAACTCCCAGAAATAATTAGGTTGAAAATAAGGAATTAGGAAAAAAACTTATTTAGAAGAAGAAATGAAGTTTCTTTATTATACAATCGCCTCCAACTTTACAGGAAATAATGAGTTTCCTGCGTATCCGGCATCTCCAGCCACAGACTAGATATCGGGGCGCCCCCTGCTGAGCCTCGCAGCCCCTTCACCAGTTGCTATAACAAGTAAGTGAACCCCTTTGGTTTGGATTCTTTAATTGGTCAGAGATTTGTTTTGTAAATATTCTTACTGAACCTTTTTGGATTGAATTGGAAGTTCTGTCCTTATAATCTCCTCAGAACCCAAAATATAATAAGAGGGGGTCCAGGGAGGAGGGGGTTGCGGGAAAACAACAAAGACTTGTACGCACCTTGTCTCACCTCTCCTGGGCGTTCCCAATGTCCTCTTCAGCCTCCTCTGACTTCCTGGGTGACATCATGATACTGGGAGCACCCCATGTGACCGCTGAGGCCCAATCACAGGTCTCAGGGGTGACCCCAGGGCGTATGACATCATCAGAATTGGACGTCGGGGACCGTCGGACGCTGCGACGCTGCCCAGGAGAGATGAGGTGCAGGGGGTGGGGGGTTGTGTAAGTCTTTGTTACCTATCATCAAGACAAGCGTATAATACATCAGTCTTTATGAATAAACCCTAATGTATCTAAGCTAGTGATACACAGACAGCACTAAGCACATGGAGCAACATCCACGTCGCAGGGAGAAAAGTAAGTGAACCTTCTGGGTGATCCCGAAAGGGCTGACAACAAAGCCAAAGGGGGCAACAAAAGAGCCACAGAAGCCTCTGCCCGGGTATCTGCTGCCAGAAGGGGCGCTCCACCCCATTAGGGGGACTATGGCCTATTCAGGTCACCATCGTTGTGCAGGGTCTTATACACCATACATGTCCTGCTAATGATTCTGGGAAATAAATATGCAAAAAAGTCCTACTTGGTGGAAAAAGGAGAACTTACTCTAGCTCCACCTTTTGGAAGGAGCTCCCTATAGATCAATGCCTGTTTTTTCTATAATCTAGTGGCATGGTGTGAGATTAGAGTGCTGATAAGGAGTAATAACCCAGATATAGCTGTCTGCGGAGGGGTCGCTCGTCCTTTTAGAGAAGATATTCTGGTTTAGATTTAATCCCAGATCATGTCACTAGGTTTTAGGAAAACCAGGCATTGATCTATAGGGAGAGACCTTCCCAAAGGTAGCACTAGAGCAAGTTCTCCTTCTTCCACCAACATCATAGGGATGTTCCACAGTCCTTACAAGAAAATGTACAAGAACACCAAGACCTCACCCAACTGTGCAGCCTGGTGGAGGAAGCTTCATGGTTTGGGGTGGATGCCTTTGAGGCTTAGGGTCTTGGTAAGGGGGTGTCATGATTTGGGTTGACTTTAATGCCTCACAGTCTGGACCCCTGGTGGAGGGAGCATTATGATTTTGGGTTTGGAGTGGTTTTGATGCCTCAGGGTCTGGACACCTTGTTATCAGTAAGGCTAGCGTCCCAACTACGTTTGCGGTTTCTGACCCCAAATCCACTTGAAAAATGTATTTTTCGGGCGGAAACCCGGCGCTTTTTAAGCGTGTTAGGCTTCTCTTCTTCGGGTCCCCAAGTGGACCTGAAGAACGGAAAGCCAAACGCTAATGTGAAGCATAACGTGCATCTTGTACATTTTGCAGGAGAAGGTAAGAGCAGCCGTCCATGACCTCAATCTGAAGAGACGCGAGACCACAAGACAATCCCCAAATCATAGAAGGAAATCAGATAAAGAATGGACGATAAAGATGATTTGTGCTTTGGAATGGCCGTTCAGAGTCCTGACCTTAACCCTATGGAGATGCTGTGGCCTGACCTGAAGAGGACGTTACACCCAAGACATCCCAGAAATAGTAATGAGCTGAAACTGTCCAAGTGTGGAAATCTTCACTGCAGGTACAGGAAAGGATTAGAGGAGGCGACTGATGCTAAAGGGGAAATAAAGCTTGTTATTGCTTAGCTACAGCAGCTCAGCAAAAAAAATCACATATGATAGGATTAGATACACAGCTCAGCAATCCCATTAACTATATGGAAGCTGAATAGTGAATGGAGGAGCCGGAGCGCGCAGTACTTGGGATATTCGTCACCACGGTCCCATTGTCTTACAAACGTTCTCTCCCTTGTGTTGTAGTGTCTTATACACACGGATCGGCGATACATTATTAATGGCGTCCAATAATCATCTCCGAGGAACCAACAATCTGCCAATCCTCACACTCCGAGGACATGAATGATAAAAGTGACATCACCAAACTTCAAAGAGACGAAGGAACTTTATTGATACAGCCGTGTAAAGAACCTGCAGTGGTTACTAAGCAACAACTAGGATTGTAACATAAATATTAACGGGAAAACAGCTGACAACAATGTATCAGTGATAGGAAACGAGATCACCCCGACAACCAAGACAAGGAAATAGTGATATATCTAATCCCTAATATATATATATATATATATATATACAGTACAGACCAAAAGTTTGGACACACCTTCTCATTCCAAGAGTTTTCTGTATTTTCATGACTATAAAAATTGTAGATTCACACTGAAGGCATCAAACCTATGAATTACCACATGTGGAATTATATACTTAACAAAAAAGTGTGAAACAACTGAAAATATGTCTTCTATTCTAGGTTCTTCAAAGTAGCCACCTTTTGCTTTGATTACTGCTTTGCACACTCTTGGCATTCTCTTGATGAGCTTCAAGAGGTAGTCACCTGAAATGGTCTTCCAACAGTCTTGAAGGAGTTCCCAGAGATGCTTAGCACTTGTTGGCCCTTTTGCCTTCACTCTGCGGTCCAGCTCACCCCAAACCATCTGGATTGGGTTCAGGTCTGGTGACTGTGGAGGCCAGGTCATCTGGCGTAGCACCCCATCACTCTCCTTCTTGGTCAAATAGCCCTTACACAGTCTGGAGGTGTTTGGGGTCATTGTCCTGTTGAAAAATAAATGATGGTCCAACTAAACGCAAACCGGATGGAATAGCATGCCGCTGCAAGATGCTGTGGTAACCATGCTGGTTCAGTATTCCTTCAATTTTGAATAAATCCCCAACAGTGTCACCAGCAAAGCCCCCCCACACCATCACACCTCCTCCTCCATGCTTCACGGTGGGAACCAGGCATGTAGAGTCCATTCCTTCACCTTTTCTGCGTCGCACAAAGACACGGTGGTTGGAACCAAAGATCTCAAATTTGGACTCATCAGACCAAAGCCCAGATTTTCACAGGTCTAATGTCCATTCCTTGTGTTCTTCTTGTGCTTGTTGCCTGTCCTTAGCAGTGGTTTCCTAGCAGCTATTTTACCATGAAGGCCTGCTGCACACAGTCTCCTCTTAACAGTTGTTGTAGAGATGTGTCTGCTGCAAGAACTCTGTGTGGCATTGACCTGGCCTCTAATCTGAGTTGCTGTTAACCTGCGATTTCTGAGGCTGGTGACTCGGATGAACTTATCCTCCGCAGCAGAGGTGACTCTTGGTCTTCCTTTCATGGGGCGGTCCTCATGTGAGCCAGTTTCTTTGTAGCGCTTGATGGTTTTGGCCACTGCACTTGGGGACACTTTCAAAGTTTTCCCAATTTTTCGGACTGACTGACCTTCATTTCTTAAAGTAATGATGGCCACTCGTTTTTCTTTATTTTGCTGCTTTTTTCTTGCCATAATACAAATTCTAACACTCCATTCAGTAGGACTATCAGCTGTGTATCCACCTGACTTCTGAACAACACAACTGATGGTCCCAACCCCATTTATAAGGCAAGAAATCCCACTTATTAAACCTGACAGGGCACACCTGTGAAGTGAAACCCATTTCAGGTGACTACCTCTTGAAGCTCATCAAGAGAATGCCAAGAGTGTGCAAAGCAGTAATCAAAGCAAAAGGTGGCTACTTTGAAGAACCTAGAATATAAGACATATTTTCAGTTGTTTCACACTTTTTTGTTAAGTATATAATTCCACATGTGGTAATTCATAGTTTTGATGCCTTCAGTGTGAATCTACAATTTTTATAGTCATGAAAATACAGAAAACTCTTGGAATGGGAAGGTGTGTCCAAACTTTTGATCTGTACTGTATATATAGGCTGGACTCTCAATGATGTCACTGCTGATCTCTAGTATATGGATAGGCTGTATTCTCAGTGATGTCACCGCTCTCTAGTATATGGATAGGCTGTATTCTCAGTGATGTCACTGCTGCTGATCTCTAGTATATGGATAGGCTGTATTCTCAGTGATGTCACCGCTCTCTAGTATATGGATAGGCTGTATTCTCAGTGATGTCACCGCTGCTGATCTCTAGTATATGGATAGGCTGTATTCTCAGTGATGTCACTGCTGATCTCTAGTATATGGATAGGCTGTATTCTCAGTGATGTCACTGCTGATCTCTAGTATATGGATAGGCTGTATTCTCAGTGATGTCACTGCTGATCTCTAGTATATGGATAGGCTGTATTCTCAGTGATGTCACTGCCGATCTCTAGTATATGGATAGGCTGTATTCTCAGTGATGTCACTGCTGATCTCTAGTATATGGATAGGCTGTATTCTCAGTGATGTCACCGCTGCTGATCTCTAGTATATGGATAGGCTGTATTCTCAGTGATGTCACTGCTGATCTCTAGTATATGGATAGGCTGTATTCTCAGTGATGTCACTGCCGATCTCTAGTATATGGATAGGCTGTATTCTCAGTGATGTCACTGCTGATCTCTAGTATATGGATAGGCTGTATTCTCAGTGATGTCACTGCTGCTGATCTCTAGTATATGGATAGGCTGTATTCTCAGTGATGTCACTGCTGATCTCTAGTATATGGATAGGCTGTATTCTCAGTGATGTCACTGCTGATCTCTAGTATATGGATAGGCTGTATTCTCAGTGATGTCACTGCTGATCTCTAGTATATGGATAGGCTGTATTCTCAGTGATGTCACTGCTGCTGATCTCTAGTATATGGATAGGCTGTATTCTCAGTGATGTCACCGCTGATCTCTAGTATATGGATAGGCTGTATTCTCAGTGATGTCACCGCTGCTGACTCTAGTATATGGATAGGCTGTATTCTCAGTGATGTCACTGCTGTGATCTCTAGTATATGGATAGGCTGTATTCTCAGTGATGTCACTGCTGATCTCTAGTATATGGATAGGCTGTATTCTCAGTGATGTCACTGCTGATCTCTAGTATATGGATAGGCTGTATTCTCAGTGATGTCACTGCTGCTGATCTCTAGTATATGGATAGGCTGTATTCTCAGTGATGTCACTGCTGATCTATAGTATATGGATAGGCTGTATTCTCAGTGATGTCACCGCTGCTGATCTCTAGTATATGGATAGGCTGTATTCTCAGTGATGTCACTGCTGTTTGATGGGCTGATTCTCTATTTTTTGTATATGGATAGGCTGTATTCTCAGTGATGTCACCGCTGCTGATCTCTAGTATATGGATAGGCTGTATTCTCAGTGATGTCACTGCTGATCTCTAGTATATGGATAGGCTATATTCTCAGTGATGTCACCGCTGTGATCTCTAGTATATGGATAGGCTGTATTCTCAGTGATGTCACCGATGATCTCTAGTATATGGATAGGCTGTATTCTCAGTGATGTCACTGCTGATCTCTAGTATATGGATAGGCTGTATTCTCAGTGATGTCACTGCTGATCTCTAGTATATGGATAGGCTGTATTCTCAGTGATGTCACCGCTGCTGATCTCTAGTGAATGCCCTTGATTATTTTCACTGTTCTTCCACATGACCTATGATTTATACATCCTCTGTAATTTCTCCTCCAGTCTCTCATTACTATGTCTGTCTCTTCTCTATCCGCTCATGTTGGGCATTCCTGGAGTCTGCGATCACTTCCCATCGATTATACAGTTAGTCTGCTCTGGAGAACGGTGAAGCTTCCAGGTCTGACAGAGACAACCTGAGAACGAGGTCAATCTACAACAAAACTAATCCTGATCTGTGCTGCAAATTACTCCGATTCTGAAAATGTGTAATCTTCATGTGAAATCGAAAACCATCAAACTGATCACGTTGTAAACCCGCCATATCCTAATAATAACCAGAGCTGAGTGGACGCAAAAACTGCACAGAAGGAAGAAAAACAAAAACGAAGTGGAAATATTTTATCTCCCCATCCAAATATAGGACGACTGACTGCAACAAAGCAAGAAGATAAAACATAAAGATCTAATAATGTACCGAAAACCAGTGACACAAAAATACTTTAACTACACCGCATAATATAACTAACAGTGACCTCAACAGTACCATAGTAAAATAGTCATTATTATATATATATAGAGAGAGAGAAAGAGAGTAGTATTATAGTAGTTATATTCTTGTACATAGGAGCAGTATTATAGTAGTTATATTCTTGTACATAGGAGCAGTATTATAGTAGTTATATTCTTGTACATAGGAGCAGTATTATAGTAGTTATATTCTTGTACATAGAAGCGAATTGTAAGTATTTTGTCAGGGGCAGTATTATAGTAGTTATATTCTTGTACATAGGAGCAGTATTATAGTAGTTATATTCTTGTACATAGGAGCAGTATTATAGTAGTTATATTCTTGTACATAGGGGACAGTATTATAGTAGTTATATTCTTGTACATAGGAGTAGTATTATGTAGTTATAGCTAGGAGCAGTAATAGGTTCTTGTACAGGAGGTAGTATTATAGTAGTTATATTCTTGTACATAGGAGCAGTATTATAGTAGTTATATTCTTGTACATAGGAGGTAGTATTATAGTAGTTATATTCTTGTACATAGGAGGTAGTATTATAGTAGTTATATTCTTGTACATAGGAGTAGTATTATAGTAGTTATATTCTTGTACATAGGAGGTAGTATTATAGTAGTTATATTCTTGTACATAGGAGCAGTATTATAGTAGTTATATTCTTGTACATAGGGGGCAGTATTATAGTAGTTATATTCTTGTACATAGGAGCAGTATTATAGTAGTTATATTCTTGTACATAGGAGGTAGTATTATAGTAGTTATATTCTTGTACATAGGAGGTAGTATTATAGTAGTTATATTCTTGTACATAGGAGGTAGTATTATAGTAGTTATATTCTTGTACATAGGGGGCAGTATTATAGTAGTTATATTCTTGTACATAGGGGCAGTATTATAGTAGTTATATTCTTGTACATAGGAGCAGTATTATAGTAGTTATATTCTTGTACATAGGAGCAGTATTATAGTAGTTATATTCTTGTACATAGGAGTAGTATTATAGTAGTTATATTCTTGTACATAGGGGCAGTATTATAGTAGTTATATTCTTGTACATAGGAGCAGTATTATAGTAGTTATATTCTTGTACATAGGAGCAGTATTATAGTAGTTATATTCTTGTACATAGGAGCAGTATTATAGTAGTTATATTCTTGTACATAGGAGCAGTATTATAGTAGTTATATTCTTGTACATAGGTGTAGTATTATAGTAGTTATATTCTTGTACATAGGAGCAGTATTATAGTAGTTATATTCTTGTACATAGGAGCAGTATTATAGTAGTTATATTCTTGTACATAGGAGCAGTATTATAGTAGTTATATTCTTGTACATAGGAGCAGTATTATAGTAGTTATATTCTTGTACATAGGAGCAGTATTATAGTAGTTATATTCTTGTACATAGGAGCAGTATTATAGTAGTTATATTCTTGTACATAGGAGCAGTATTATAGTAGTTATATTCTTGTACATAGGAGGTTGTATTATAGTAGTTATATTCTTGTACATAGGGGCAGTATTATAGTAGTTATATTCTTGTACATAGGAGCAGTATTATAGTAGTTATATTCTTGTACATAGGAGCAGTATTATAGTAGATATATTCTTGTACATAGGAGCAGTATTATAGTAGTTATATTCTTGTACATAGGAGCAGTATTATAGTAGTTATATTCTTGTACATAGGAGCAGTATTATAGTAGTTATATTCTTGTACATAGGAGTAGTATTATAGTAGTTATATTCTTGTACATAGGAGCAGTATTATAGTAGTTATATTCTTGTACATAGGAGCAGTATTATAGTAGTTATATTCTTGTACATAGGAGTAGTATTATAGTAGTTATATTCTTGTACATAGGGGCAGTATTATAGTAGTTATATTCTTGTACATAGGAGCAGTATTATAGTAGTTATATTCTTGTACATAGGAGCAGTATTATAGTAGATATATTCTTGTACATAGGAGCAGTATTATAGTAGTTATATTCTTGTACATAGGAGCAGTATTATAGTAGTTATATTCTTGTACATAGGGGCAGTATTATAGTAGATATATTCTTGTACATAGGAGCAGTATTATAGTAGTTATATTCTTGTACATAGGAGCAGTATTATAGTAGTTATATTCTTGTACATAGGAGCAGTATTATAGTAGTTATATTCTTGTACATAGGAGTAGTATTATAGTAGTTATATTCTTGTACATAGGGGCAGTATTATAGTAGTTATATTCTTGTACATAGGAGCAGTATTATAGTAGTTATATTCTTGTACATAGGAGCAGTATTATAGTAGTTATATTCTTGTACATAGGAGCAGTATTATAGTAGTTATATTCTTGTACATAGGAGCAGTATTATAGTAGTTATATTCTTGTACATAGGAGAGTATTATAGTAGTTATATTCTTGTACATAGGTGTAGTATTATAGTAGTTATATTCTTGTACATAGGAGCAGTATTATAGTAGTTATATTCTTGTACATAGGAGCAGTATTATAGTAGTTATATTCTTGTACATAGGAGCAGTATTATAGTAGTTATATTCTTGTACATAGGAGCAGTATTATAGTAGTTATATTCTTGTACATAGGAGGTTGTATTATAGTAGTTATATTCTTGTACATAGGAGCAGTATTACAGTAGTTATATTCTTGTACATAGGAGTAGTATTATAGTAGTTATATTCTTGTACATAGGAGCAGTATTATAGTAGTTATATTCTTGTACATAGGAGGTAGTATTATATTATTTCTCCTGAGGCATTATGGGAGATATGTTGCTGCAGTGATTCCTCCTGGTATGGTATATACTTTCTCTATTCCTCTATATAATGTGTAGTGTTTGGTTTTGTTTCCTGATATTATTAGATTATACATGTAGGGTATTATACAGTGTCTGTGATGACATTTTAGGGCTGTGACCCCGATGATCTTTAACTCATTGATTTCTTTTAATCAGGTGATAATATTAAGTTTACTCTTCCAATAAAGGAGATGATGAAATTCAATGAATTTCAGTCCATTTGGGGATTAGATCTGACCTATAAAGCTGAACATGAGAAGATATTTTTGTAGCAAAATGTAATAAACAGAACTGATCATAATACTTTATGTCACAGTCCGGATGTGCAGATTGTTGCTGAGCTGTTTATGAGCCCTAGAGGAGGGGGCGACGCGTCCACCTGCGGTAAATTAAGAAATGTTAGGTCTGGACTACGCAACTATCTCAGTCTCCATTAAAGGGCCAGTGCTCTGCTAGTACTGCCCAGCGGAGTTATCCGGGGCCACAAATATAATAACCCAACCTTAGAACCGGCCATTGGTAACTGATCATCGAGGCCCGTCTGCCCCCACCTGACCTGCTCGCTGACGCTCCACTCGGTGCCTGTAATGAGATTTCCGCTATTTTCAAGCGTTCCTCAATAAATTTGACTACATCCACATCCTCTTGGAGATGATTTCCAGTCTTTAAATCACTTTTCATATTTCATGAGTTTTAGTTGAAATCACAAATTTTGGTCAAATTTGTTATCAATTGTAATTTTTTTTTTTTTGTGTAATTTACACAAAAAACTGAAGTAACTGTTAGTGTAAGGCCCCATGAGGACGAGTGTGCCCTCCGAGGGGCCTCTCATGCTCCATTCTGTTCCATCCTGATGGTTCTAGAGCAGGTTCTATCCGGCGCTAAGACATCGGACCTGAATGGATTGAGATCACTCGGATGTCATGAGTGTCATTTTAGTACATTCTGCTATAAATCTTCCCCCCCTTACCCCCCAGTCTGTTGTGTGCATGAGCCCTAAATCTGTGTGTGGTATGAAGAGTCGTGGACGGCCATGATTTTCTCCACTTGTCTGAATTATGGACAACAGTTACTCCAGTTTTGGCATGGATGGTGGGAATAAACGTTGCACCTGATGACTTGTAACAATGTTGCGATTCAGTCGTTAGTCTTATTCTCCACTTCTAAGTGCCTGTCCATTGCCCGGAGCCTTCTCTGTGTCCATCTATGTGCTGGACCTCTGAGGTGCGCGGTTAGGGAGGCCACTGGAGTTTCTGCAGGGAATGATGTTGTGGCCCCCTTTAAGGTTCTTCTTGGTCTTCTGGTCCTACCTCTGGTTCATGGGATGTGTCAGGGGGGAGCACGGAGTTCCACATGGAGTTCCGTCCTGTCTGCAGGGACCCTTCAAATACCAATCCCCCCTTGTCCTCCATTCCATGGACACTGCACCATTTCTGCACTTGCCCCATAGCTAGGACATGGTGAGCACCAAGAAGTGACTGGAATGAGCAGTGGTAAGTATTTACATGGGTCTGGGGTCTGAGTGATGGGTCTGGGGTCTGAGTGATGGGTCTCGTGTCTGAGTGATGGGTCTCGTGTCTGAGTGATGGGTCTGGGGTCTGAGTGATGGGTCTGGGGTCTGAGTGATGGGTCTCGTGTCTGAGTGATGGGTCTGGGGTCTGAGTGATGGGTCCGTGGTCTGAGTGATGGGTCTCGTGTCTGAGTGATGGGTCTCGTGTCTGAGTGATGGGTCTGGGGTCTGAGTGATGGGTCTGTGGTCTGAGTGATGGTCTGGGGTCTGAGTGATGGGTCTGGGGTCTGAGTGATGGGTCTCGTGTCTGAGTGATGGGTCTGTGGTCTGAGTGATGGGTCTCGTGTCTGAGTGATGGGTCTCGTGTCTGAGTGATGGGGGGGGGTCTCGTGTCTGAGTGATGGGTCTGGGGTCTGAGTGATGGGTCTGTGGTCTGAGTGATGGGTCTCGTGTCTGAGCGATGGGTCTGGGGTCTGAGCGATGGGTCTGGGGTCTGAGTGATGGGTCTGTGGTCTGAGTGATGGTCTGGGATCTGAGTGATGGGTCTGGGGTCTGAGTGATGGGTCTGTGGTCTGAGTGATGGGTCTCGGGTCTGAGCGATGGGTCTGGGGTCTGAGCGATGGGTCTGGGGTCTGAGCGATGGGTCTGGGGTCTGAGTGATGGGTCTCGGGTCTGAGTGATGGGTCTCGGGTCTGAGTGATGGGTCTCGTGTCTGAGTGATGGGTCTGGGGTCTGAGTGATGGGTCTGTGGTCTGAGTGATGGGTCTGGGGTCTGAGTGATGGGTCTCGTGGTCTGAGTGATGGGTCTGTGGTCTGAGTGATGGGTCTCGGGTCTGAGTGATGGGTCTCGTGTCTGAGTGATGGGTCTCGTGGTCTGAGTGATGGGTCTGGGGTCTGAGTGATGGGTCTGTGGTCTGAGTGATGGGTCTCGTGTCTGAGCGATGGGTCTGGGGTCTGAGCGATGGGTCTGGGGTCTGAGTGATGGGTCTGTGGTCTGGGTGATGGGTCTGGGGTCTGAGTGATGGGTCTGGGGTCTGAGTGATGGGTCTGTGGTCTGAGTGATGGGTCTCGTGTCTGAGCGATGGGTCTGGGGTCTGAGCGATGGGTCTGGGGTCTGAGTGATGGGTCTGGGGTCTGAGTGATGGGTCTCGTGTCTGAGTGATGGGTCTCGTGTCTGAGTGATGGGTCTGGGGTCTGAGTGATGGTCTGGGGTCTGAGTGATGGGTCTGTGGTCTGAGTGATGGTCTGGGGTCTGAGTGATGGGTCTGGGGTCTGAGTGATGGGTCTGTGGTCTGAGTGATGGGTCTCGTGTCTGAGCGATGGGTCTGGGGTCTGAGCGATGGGTCTGGGGTCTGAGCGATGGGTCTGGGGTCTGAGCGATGGGTCTGGGGTCTGAGCGATGGGTCTGGGGTCTGAGTGATGGGTCTGTGGTCTAAGTGATGGTCTGAGATCTGAGTGATGGGTCTGGGGTCTGAGTGATGGGTCTGTGGTCTGAGTGATGGGTCTCGTGTCTGAGCGATGGGTCTGGGGTCTGAGTGATGGGTCTGTGGTCTGAGTGATGGTCTGGGATCTGAGTGATGGGTCTGGGGTCTGAGTGATGGGTCTGTGGTCTGAGTGATGGTCTGGGATCTGAGTGATGGGTCTGGGGTCTGAGTGATGGGTCTGTGGTCTGAGTGATGGTCTGGGATCTGAGTGATGGGTCTGGGGTCTGAGTGATGGGTCTGTGGTCTGAGTGATGGGCTCGGTCTGAGCGATGGGTCTGGGGTCTGAGTGATGGGTCTGGGGTCTGAGTGATGGGTCTGGGGTCTGAGTGATGGGTCTCGTGTCTGAGCGATGGGTCTCGTGTCTGAGTGATGGGTCTCGTGGTCTGAGTGATGGGTCTGGGGTCTGAGCGATGGGTCTGTGGTCTGAGCGATGGTCTGGGGTCTGAGTGATGGGTCTCGTGTCTGAGTGATGGGTCTCGTGGTCTGAGTGATGGGTCTCGTGTCTGAGTGATGGGTCTGGGGTCTGAGTGATGGGTCTCGTGTCTGAGTGATGGGTCTGGGGTCTGAGTGATGGGTCTGGGGTCTGAGTGATGGGTCTGGGGTCTGAGTGATGGGTCTGGGGTCTGAGTGATGGGTCTGGGGTCTGAGTGATGGGTCTGGGGTCTGGGTGATGGGTCTGGGGTCTGAGTGATGGGTCTGGGGTCTGAGCGATGGGTCTGGGGTCTGAGTGATGGGTCTCGTGTCTGAGCGATGGGTCTCGGGTCTGAGTGATGGGTCTGGGGTCTGAGTGATGGGTCTGGGGTCTGAGTGATGGGTCTCGTGTCTGAGTGATGGGTCTGGGGTCTGAGTGATGGGTCTGGGGTCTGAGTGATGGTCTGGGGTCTGAGTGATGGGTCTCGTGGTCTGAGTGATAGGTCTGGGGTCTGAGTGATGGGTCTCGGGTCTGAGTGATGGGTCTCGTGGTCTGAGTGATGGGTCTCGTGTCTGAGTGATGGGTCTGGGGTCTGAGTGATGGGTCTGGGGTCTGAGTGATGGGTCTCGGGTCTGAGCGATGGGTCTGGGGTCTGAGCGATGGGTCTGGGGTCTGAGTGATGGGTCTGTGGTCTGGGTGATGGTCTGGGATCTGAGTGATGGGTCTGGGGTCTGAGTGATGGGTCTGTGGTCTGAGTGATGGGTCTCGTGTCTGAGCGATGGGTCTGGGGTCTGAGCGATGGGTCTGGGGTCTGAGTGATGGGTCTGGGGTCTGAGTGATGGGTCTCGTGTCTGAGTGATGGGTCTCGTGGTCTGAGTGATGGGTCTGGGGTCTGAGTGATGGGTCTGGGGTCTGAGTGATGGGTCTGTGGTCTGAGTGATGGTCTGGGATCTGAGTGATGGGTCTGGGGTCTGAGTGATGGGTCTGTGGTCTGAGTGATGGTCTGGGATCTGAGTGATGGGTCTGGGGTCTGAGTGATGGGTCTGTGGTCTGAGTGATGGGTCTCGTGTCTGAGCGATGGGTCTGGGGTCTGAGCGATGGGTCTGGGGTCTGAGCGATGGGTCTGTGGTCTGAGCGATGAGTCTCGTGTCTGAGCGATGGGTCTCGTGTCTGAGTGATGGGTCTCGTGTCTGAGTGATGGGTCTCGTGTCTGAGTGATGGGTCTGGGGTCTGAGTGATGGGTCTCGTGTCTGAGCGATGGGTCTGGGATCTGAGTGATGGGTCTGGGGTCTGAGTGATGGGTCTGGGGTCTGAGTGATGGGTCTGGGGTCTGAGTGATGGGTCTGTGGTCTGAGTGATGGGTCTGTGGTCTGAGTGATGGGTCTCGTGTCTGAGTGATGGGTCTCGTGTCTGAGTGATGGGTCTGGGGTCTGAGTGATGGGTCTGTGGTCTGAGTGATGGGTCTGTGGTCTGAGTGATGGTCTGGGGTCTGAGTGATGGGTCTCGTGTCTGAGTGATAGGTCTGTGGTCTGAGTGATGGGTCTCGTGTCTGAGTGATGGGTCTCGTGTCTGAGTGATGGGTCTCGTGTCTGAGTGATGGGTCTGGGGTCTGAGTGATGGGTCTGTGGTCTGAGTGATGGGTCTCGTGTCTGAGCGATGGGTCTGGGGTCTGAGCGATGGGTCTGGGGTCTGAGTGATGGGTCTGTGGTCTGGGTGATGGTCTGGGATCTGAGTGATGGGTCTGGGGTCTGAGTGATGGGTCTGTGGTCTGAGTGATGGGTCTCGTGTCTGAGCGATGGGTCTGGGGTCTGAGCGATGGGTCTGGGGTCTGAGTGATGGGTCTGGGGTCTGAGTGATGGGTCTCGTGTCTGAGTGATGGGTCTCGTGTCTGAGTGATGGGTCTGGGGTCTGAGTGATGGGTCTGTGGTCTGAGTGATGGGTCTCGTGTCTGAGCGATGGGTCTGGGGTCTGAGCGATGGGTCTGGGGTCTGAGCGATGGGTCTGGGGTCTGAGCGATGGGTCTGGGGTCTGAGCGATGGGTCTGGGGTCTGAGTGATGGGTCTGTGGTCTAAGTGATGGTCTGAGATCTGAGTGATGGGTCTGGGGTCTGAGTGATGGGTCTGTGGTCTGAGTGATGGGTCTCGTGTCTGAGCGATGGGTCTGGGGTCTGAGTGATGGGTCTGTGGTCTGAGTGATGGTCTGGGATCTGAGTGATGGGTCTGGGGTCTGAGTGATGGGTCTGTGGTCTGAGTGATGGTCTGGGATCTGAGTGATGGGTCTGGGGTCTGAGTGATGGGTCTGTGGTCTGAGTGATGGTCTGGGATCTGAGTGATGGGTCTGGGGTCTGAGTGATGGGTCTGTGGTCTGAGTGATGGGTCTCGTGTCTGAGCGATGGGTCTGGGGTCTGAGCGATGGGTCTGGGGTCTGAGCGATGGGTCTGTGGTCTGAGCGATGGGTCTCGTGTCTGAGCGATGGGTCTCGTGTCTGAGTGATGGGTCTCGTGTCTGAGTGATGGGTCTCGTGTCTGAGTGATGGGTCTGGGGTCTGAGTGATGGGTCTCGTGTCTGAGCGATGGGTCTGGGATCTGAGTGATGGGTCTGGGGTCTGAGTGATGGGTCTGGGGTCTGAGTGATGGGTCTGGGGTCTGAGTGATGGGTCTGTGGTCTGAGTGATGGGTCTGTGGTCTGAGTGATGGGTCTCGTGTCTGAGCGATGGGTCTGGGATCTGAGTGATGGGTCTGGGGTCTGAGTGATGGGTCTGGGGTCTGAGTGATGGGTCTCGTGTCTGAGCGATGGGTCTGTTCTATAGTGTGAAATATATGGTGGGTCAGAGATCTGAAATATTGCATTCAAATAAAGATATCTGTCAGAATTTTGGGGTCTGATCAATGTTATTGGTCTATATGGAAATGGTTAATCAGTATTTATAAATTATGGGCTTATCCTCGTTATCACTGATCTCCCATCACTGCTGCTGCGCTCCTCTCCCTATTCCCATTCTGACATGGCTCACCCAATCATATAGTAAATCATTCCTGTTTATACAGCCCTCCTATTATTCTTCCTATGTCAGTTTTTACTGTCATTCTGTCATTATACTCATGCACCATGAAGCTCAGGATGAACCAGATAGAGCTCAAATCCCAGGTATTTCTACAGCATATAATGCTCAGATATGAGTGGCTATACATGGAGAGATGGTTGGGGTCTCTAGGGGGTCACATAAAGTCAGAGGCCCCCGGTTTTCAGCTATTATCTTGTCTGCTTTCCATCAGGATGACGGCCATGATGAGCATTTGATGTTGCCTGCCTGGCTGTGTATTATTGGGCCATTGTTCGGTGCTGGCTGTCACCCCGATGTTGCGGGCTCCCTGGATTCCTGCCTGTGATCAGTCTGCGGCTGAGAACTGCTGCCCATAATCACTTAGGAGCCTTAATTTATGGAGCACATAATGGAGGCTTCAGCCGTCGTAAATCCTCCTGCGGCCGCTATAATGATCCTTAAATGATTTTCTAACAGGAGATCAGAGGACCCGGCTGATCCTGGGCCTGGCACTGCGATAGGTGACAAGACGGAGCCGACCCGCTGTCTCTGTAATGATGCCGCGTCTTGAGGAGCCGTACAATGAATGTGACAGGAGCCAGGAGCAGAGAGATAAGATGAGGCTTGTACCGATGAGGAAAGTCGCCATCACTCAGGGAAACATTGGCGTGGGAAGTCTGATACTTACCTCTGATATTTTATGTCGTCCATGTAGGAATATCCAACTGCATAAAGTCCTCAGAATGTATCAGGGCAGGTGACAGGTACCCGGGCGGTGCTCAGGCCGTTCATCTCACGGAGGATTGTCCACACCAGGGATACATCTGCTATATTGGCTGGCGAGGCTTGGATCCATGTCAGTACTGGGTATCAACACTGAGTATCACTGCTGTGGGGAAGAAAGGGAAGGGGGACAATGCTGCTGCCAATGGCAGAGGGACGGTAAGGGGGACAATGCTGCTGCCAATGGGAGAGGGACAATAAGGGGGACAATGCTGCTGCCAATAGGAGAGGGACAATAAGTGGGACAATGCTGCTGTCAATGGGAGAGGGACAATAAGGGGGACAATGCTGCTGCCAATAGGAGAGGGACAATAAGTGGGACAATGCTGCTGTCAATGGGAGAGGGACAATAAGGGGGACAATGCTGCTGCCAATACGAGAGGGACAATAAGGGGGACAATGCTGCTGCCAATGGGAGAGGGACAATAAGGGGGACAATGCTGCTGCCAATAGGAGAGGGACAATAAGGGGGACAATGCTGCTGCCATTGGGAGAGGGATGGTAAGGGGGACAATGCTGCTGCCAATAGGAGAGGGACAATAAGGGGGACAATGCTGCTGCCAATAGGAGAGGGACAATAAGGGGGACAATGCTGCTGCCAATAGGAGAGGGACAATAAGGGGGACAATGCTGCTGCCATTGGGAGAGGGACAATAAGAGGGACAATGCTGCTGCCAATAGGAGAGGGACAATAAGGGGGACAATGCTGCTGCCATTGGGAGAGGGATGGTAAGGGGGACAATGCTGCTGCCAATAGGAGAGGGACAATAAGGGGGACAATGCTGCTGCCAATGGGAGAGGGACAATAAGAGGGACAATGCTGCTGTCAATGGGAGAGGGACAATAAGGGGGACAATGCTGCTGTCAATGGGAGAGGGACAATAAGGGGGACAATGCTGCTGCCAATACGAGAGGGACAATAAGGGGGACAATGCTGCTGCCAAAGGGAGAGGGATGGTAAGGGGGAGACAATGCTGCTGCCATTGGGAGAGGGATGGTAAGGGGGACAATGCTGCTGCCAATAGGAGAGGGACAATAAGGGGGACAATGCTGCTGCCAATAGGAGAGGGACAATAAGAGGGACAATGCTGCTGTCAATGGGAGAGGGACAATAAGGGGGACAATGCTGCTGTCAATGGGAGAGGGACAATAAGGGGGACAATGCTGCTGCCATTGGGAGAGGGACAATAAGAGGAACAATGCTGCTGGCAATAGGAGAGGGACAATAAGGGGGACAATGCTGCTGCCATTGGGAGAGGGATGGTAAGGGGGACAATGCTGCTGCCAATAGGAGAGGGACAATAAGGGGGACAATGCTGCTGTCAATGGGAGAGGGACAATAAGAGGGACAATGCTGCTGCCAATGGGAGAGGGACAATAAGAGGGACAATGCTGCTGCCAATAGGAGAGGGACAATAAGGGGGACAATGCTGCTGTCAATGGGAGAGGGACAATAAGGGGGACAATGCTGCTGTCAATGGGAGAGGGACAATAAGGGGGACAATGCTGCTGTCAATGGGAGAGGGACAATAAGGGGGACAATGCTGCTGTCAATGGGAGAGGGACAATAAGGGGGACAATGCTGCTGTCAATGGGAGAGGGACAATAAGGGGGACAATGCTGCTGTCAATGGGAAAGGTATGGTAAGGGGGACAATGCTGCTACCAATGGGAGAGGGTAAAAAGGGGGACAATGCTGCTGTCAATGGCAGAGGGACAATAAGGGGGACAATGCTGCTGCCAATGGGAGAGGGACAATAAGGGGGGCAATGCTGCTGCCAATGGGAGAGGGACAATAAGGGGGACAATGCTGCTGCCAATGGGAGAGGGACAATAAGGGGGACAATGCTGCTGCCAATGGGAGAGGGACAATAAGGGGGACAATGCTGCTGTCAATGGGAGAGGGACAATAAGGGGGACAATGCTGCTGTCAATGGGAGAGGGACAATAAGGGGGACAATGCTGCTGTCAATGGGAGAGGGACAATAAGGGGGACAATGCTGCTGTCAATGGGAGAGGGACAATAAGGGGGACAATGCTGCTGTCAATGGGAGAGGGACAATAAGGGGGACAATGCTGCTGTCAATGGGAAAGGTATGGTAAGGGGGACAATGCTGCTACCAATGGGAGAGGGACAATAAGGGGGACAATGCTGCTGTCAATGGGAGAGGGACAGTAAGGGGGACAATGCTGCTGTCAATGGGAGAGGGACAGTAAGGGGGACAATGCTGCTGTCAATGGGAGAGGGACAATAAGGGGGACAATGCTGCTGTCAATGGGAGAGGGACAAGAAGGGGGACAATGCTGCTGTCAATGGGAGAGGGACAGTAAGGGGGACAATGCTGCTGTCAATGGGAGAGGGACAGTAAGGGGGACAATGCTGCTGTCAATGGGAGAGGGACAAGAAGGGGGACAATGCTGCTGTCAATGGGAGAGGGACAGTAAGGGGGACAATGCTGCTGTCAATGGGAGAGGGACAAGAAGGGGGACAATGCTGCTGTCAATGGGAGAGGGACAGTAAGGGGGACAATGCTGCTGTCAATGGGAGAGGGACAGTAAGGGGGACAATGCTGCTGTCAATGGGAGAGGGACAAGAAGGGGGACAATGCTGCTATCCTTGGGTGAAGGGTCATAAGGGGGATGTTGGGGGAGGGGGTTGTAACAAAACTATCCACACAGGAGAGAGTTTTGTACTGATATTGTGCTCACCTCACAGAGGATTTGATTCAATTGTAACAAACCTTCAGCTGTGAGAAGTATCAGGTCTGTGTGGGTGTTCAGTCTCTGGTTATATCCACTCACAGAGAGTTAGCAGAGATCTTACACATGATGAGGAGTGAAAGCATAAAACATGACCAGGTGGATTATAGAGCCTCGCCTACTTGATGACATCACTAGTCGGGGTCTGGGGGGTCTATCCTGATATGGGGCTCCTGTAATTGAGGCCAGTAATGTGTCCATTTCCTCCACTGATTATCGACCGTTCTCTGACAACAATTTTCGCACAACAGTAAATAGTTGTCAGACTCCATTCTTTGTGATCAGGTAACAGGTGCACAGGGTCATGTGACAGATAAGCTCCGCCCAGAGTATGTAATGTATGTATATATATCCCCGTACCGAGGGGATTTGTACATCTCCATCCCGGCGATCTCATCTCTGCTCCTCGTCCTGGGGACCCCCCGGGGCCTGCCGGGAGTGGGCACTATATAGGGGACACACACAGACAGGACGGGCCTGGATTCTGGTCACCCCAATGTTCCCCTCCTCCTGTTTACAGTCGTCTTTTATCCCAGAATAAAGACTGCAGAGCTGCGCTCATTCTGAGACCCCCGACTGACTACAAAGGGAATGACTGATACAAAGTTTCAGCCAATAAATCAAAGCATCGGGCGCAGGTATCAGAGGAAAGAATCTCCGGAAACCAGATCATCTGAAATTCATGAATCCCCCCTCCTCCCCCCGCAGGTGACGTCACCGCACCCCCAACATGTCACAAAGCAACAATCTGAGCTGTACATGAGGAAAGGATATGACAGGCTCCGGCTGCTGCAGCGCCCGCCATGTGCCAGACATCCTGTCCATAGGGGTCACCCTCTATATACAGTAGGTACTCACAGCAGAAATGTACACCTATTACTGGGCACTGCTGCACCAAAGGGGGAGGTCATCCCCTCTATAGGATAGGACCGCAGATAACTCTCAGCCGGGCAGCTTAACCTTTAACATGCCTAGCAACAACAGTGCCTGACAAAGTGTGGGGGCTCCCTATAACACCCCAATGTCACCACCACAACATGACCGCCACAGCAGAGGCTTCAAGGCTTGTTAGTCACAAACCTTACATAAATTATAGTACAGGTAAAAACTACGTAATGATATTATATTACTAGAGAGAGATGCCTCCTGACATTCACTCTGAAATCTCTGACCAGTCTGTCATGCTAGAGCAAGACAGACTGCGACTCACATAGGTGTCATATTACAGGTCACAATAGAAGTCTATAGAAAGGGGAAGGGGAGAAGTGAGACTGCTGAAGCTAGTTAGTAAGTTTCTATCTCGCCTCTAGGGCTTCATTCACATTCATGCTGCTTAGTAGTTCTCTATAATGACCTGTATGCAGAAGGTTAGGAAGCAGATTCTCCTCTACTCGCTGTGTATGGGAAACATCAGCAACCTCCAGCTCAGGGAGAACTGCTAAAAATGGAGAGTACCAGTCCTATAGTGGGCGGCTGTAGTGTTGCTCCTCGCATGTGCACCCTGGACTATTCCAGATGTTATTTATTGTCCTGCCTTATCGTTCTAAGATCTCTGCTTACTCTATTACATCTTCTTCACACCAAGCAGCTAAAACTCCATTCTGACATAGTCCTTATCAGAGCTGAGGGTTTGTTACAAAGTATTCATTCTCGGCAATCCTCTGTGAGGTGAACACTTCTCTGTTCTGTCCTGATAGTTTGTTACAATGTATCAGTGCCTGTATCTCTGCTTGCTGTCAGTGACCGGCCATCACCTTCACGTTACGCTCAGTACATCTGCGAGCGTGCTGGCTCTTTAAACTTGTGTGTTGCAGAACTAGGTTAGCAGAGCCCGGGGGGCAGGGATGTGCAGGACATATATCGCCTGACCCAACAATTAAACAGGAGGAGAACTGAGGTCCGTTCAGTCTCCAGATCATTAATCAGCGGATTATGGCGAATGGCGGCATTATAGTGCGCTCTCCTTGATGCGCCCCCATGATCCCCTGCTCAGTAAAGAGCCTCCTGCGACCTCGGCAAGGAAAATCACCGCAATCTATAAAGTTTGGCGAGCTCCCTTTAATTAACTGTCAGGAGTTGCATCTCGCCGCCGCTCGCTACATTGATCATAATAAGCAATTTACCAAATAAGGAGAGCACAGCGGCCGTAGCGCGGTATTAATTAACGACAATTAATTATTAATACTAGAAAAACTTCATTATCTTCTGTCTGCAGGTGCTGCTCTCACCGCTGCAGGGGAGGCTTTACATACGGCGACGCACGAAGACTCCCCGTAGGATTCCGATTGTTTTACATATCTAATTAGTCTTCGCTGGCGCATATGGTTCTCATTCCGCAGAGCGCAGCGATACCGTCGTCCTATTTATATTAATGAGGTGTCAGCCAAAATCCTACAACAGCGACACAAAGTCTTCTTCACATAATCCGCCATTGTGTCCTGATACCCTGCGCTAAACTCTGCTGCGGAGGAGAGTCAGTGACGTAAACACCGAAACCCCGGCCGTAAGCCCCTGTTCACACAGTCAGGTATTCTGGTGCAGGATCCAGGAGTGGAGAGCAAATAAAACAAAAAGACCGCTCTGTCTGTAGAGGCTTCCACTATTTATGATCCACACCCAGTATTGGATTCTGCAGTCCCATGTAACACCTGAGTGATAACTGGCAGTGGTGTGAGTACCGGGGTAGCAGCGGTAGCGGCTGCCACAGGGCCTGGGACCTTAGGGGGCACGGCAGGCCCCTGATGCTTTTTTCTTTTAATAGGCTGTTACCAGCTGGAATAACCCCGGAGTATAATGATCAGAAGCCCAGGGAAGGTTACAAACATAAAAAACAGTGTTACTCACCTCTCCGGTGCTCCCGCTTGACTCCCTGAAATCTTTGGGCCTCTTTAGTGATGTCTGTGCTGACATTAATGGCCACAAGAAGCAGGGAGTCACACCGAAGCCCAGGAGAGGTGAGTAACACTTTTTTATGTTTGTATCCTCCCCTAGGCCTCTGATCATTATTCTGGGATCTGAAAAGACCCCCAAGTATAATAATAGTTTGTGGGTGGTCCACTATGGAGCATAATACTGTGTGCAGGGGCCGATATGGGACATTATATTGTGTGCAGGGGCCGCTAGGGAACATTATACTGTGTGCAGGGGCCACTATGGGGCATTATACTGTGTGCAGGGGCCACTATGGGGCATTATACTGTGTGTAGGGGTCACTATGGGACATTATACTGCATGTAGGGGCCACTATGGGACATTATACTGTGTGCAGGGGCCACTATAGGACATTATACTGTGTGCAGGGGCCACTATGGGACATTATACTGTGTGCAGGGGGGGTTTTGTGTGGGTCACTATGGGGCATTATACTGTGTGGAGGGGTCACTATGGGACATTATACTGCATGTAGGGGCCACTATGGGACATTATACTGTGTGCAGGGGCCACTATAGGACATTATACTGTGTGCAGGGGCCACTATGGGACATTATACTGTGTGCAGGGGTCACTATGGGACATTATACTGCATGTAGGGGCCACTATGGGACATTATACTGTGTGCAGGGGTCACTATAGGACATTATACTGCATGTAGGGGCCACTATGGGACATTATACTGTGTGCAGGGGCCACTATAGGACATTATACTGTGTGAGGGCCGCTTTGGGACATTATAGTGTGTGTAAATGGGTCATTATACTGTGTGGAGGCCAGGAAAGGAGGCGCTATGCTGTGTGTGGGGGGGGGGGGGAGTCAAAAGTTTGCTGTGGGGCCCAGTCTTTGCTAGTTATGCTCCTGCTTTCTGCATACAGATAACATAAATACACTGTCACCATAGCGGATATATACATATACACTGTCACCATAGCGGATATATACATATACACTGTCACCATAGCGGATATATACATATACACTGTCACCATAGCGGATATATACATATACACTGTCACCATAGCAGATATATACATATACACTGTCACCATAGCGGATATATACATATACACTGTCACTATAGCGGATATATACATATACACTGTCACCATAGCGGATATATACATATACACTGTCACCATAGCGGATATATACATATACACTGTCACCATAGCGGATATATACATATACACTGTCACTATAGCGGATATATACATATACACTGTCACTATAGCGGATATATACATATACACTGTCACTATAGCAGATACTTATATACAATGTCACTATAGCAGATACTTATATACAATGTCACCATAGCGGACACATACTGTACAGTCATATAAACAGACTTCAGAGGGTTGTAATGGCCCAGCCAAATTCACAAGAAGGGTTGTAACGGCCCAGCCACAGTCACACGGAGGGATGTAACGGCCCAGTCACAGTCACATGGGGGATGTAACGGCCCAGCCACAGTCACATGGGGGATGTAACGGCCCAGCCACAGTCACACGGAGGGATGTAACGGCCCAGCCACAGTCACATGGAGGATTGTAACGGCCCAGCCACAGTCACATGGAGGGATGTAACGGCCCAGCCACAGTCACATGGAGGGATGTAACGGCCCAGCCACAGTCACATGGAGGGATGTAACGGCCCAACCACAGTCACATGGAGGATTGTAACGGCCCAGCCACAGTCACATGGAGGGATGTAACGGCCCAGCCACAGTCACATGGAGGGATGTAACGGCCCAGCCACAGTCACACGGAGGGTTGTAATGGCCCAGCCACAGTCACACGGAGGGATGTAACGGCCCAGCCGCAGTCACACGGAGGGATGTAACGGCCCAGCCACAGTCACATGGAGGGGTGTAACGGCCCAGCCACAGTCACACGGAGGGATGTAACGGCCCAGCCACAGTCACATGGAGGGATGTAACGGCCCAGTCAGAGTCACATGGAGGGATGTAACGGCCCAACCACAGTCACACGGAGGGTTGTAATGGCCCAGCCACAGTCACACGGAGGGATGTAACGGCCCAGCCGCAGTCACACGGAGGGATGTAACGGCCCAGCCACAGTCACATGGAGGGATGTAACGGCCCAGCCACAGTCACACGGAGGGATGTAACGGCCCAGCCACAGTCACACGGAGGGATGTAACGGCCCAGCCACAGTCACATGGAGGGATGTAACGGCCCAACCACAGTCACATGGAGGGATGTAACGGCCCAGCCACAGTCACATGGAGGGATGTAACGGCCCAACCACAGTCACACGGAGGGTTGTAACGGCCCAGCCACAGTCACACGGAGGGATGTAACGGCCCAGCCACAGTCACACGGAGGGATGTAACGGCCCAGCCACAGTCACACGGAGGGATGTAACGGCTCAGCCACAGTCACATGGAGGGATGTAACGGCCCAGCCACAGTCACATGGAGGGATGTAACGGCCCAGCCACAGTCACATGGAGGGATGTAACGGCCCAGCCACAGTCACATGGAGGGATGTAACGGCCCAGTCAGAGTCACATGGAGGGATGTAACGGCCCAGCCACAGTCACATGGAGGGATGTAACGGCCCAACCACAGTCACACGGAGGGTTGTAATGGCCCAGCCACAGTCACATGGAGGGATGTAACGGCCCAGCCACAGTCACACGGAGGGATGTAACGGCCCAGCCGCAGTCACACGGAGGGATGTAACGGCCCAGCCACAGTCACATGGAGGGATGTAACGGCCCAGCCACAGTCACACGGAGGGATGTAACGGCCCAGCCACAGTCACACGGAGGGATGTAACGGCCCAGCCACAGTCACATGGAGGGATGTAACGGCCCAACCACAGTCACATGGAGGGATGTAACGGCCCAGCCACAGTCACATGGAGGGATGTAACGGCCCAACCACAGTCACACGGAGGGTTGTAACGGCCCAGCCACAGTCACACGGAGGGATGTAACGGCCCAGCCACAGTCACACGGAGGGATGTAACGGCCCAGCCACAGTCACACGGAGGGATGTAACGGCTCAGCCACAGTCACATGGAGGGATGTAACGGCCCAGCCACAGTCACATGGAGGGATGTAACGGCTCAGCCACAGTCACATGGAGGGTTGTAACGTCCCAGCCACAGTCACATGGAGGGATGTAACGGCCCAGCCACAGTCACATGGAGGGATGTAACGGCCCAGCCACAGTCACATGGAGGGATGTAACGGCCCAGCCACAGTCACATGGAGGGATGTAACGGCCCAGCCACAGTCACATGGAGGGATGTAACGGCCTAGCCACAGTCACACGGAGGGATGTAACGGCCCAGCCAGAGTCACATGGAGGGATGTAACGGCCCAGCCACAGTCACATGGAGGGATGTAACGGCCCAACCACAGTCACACGGAGGGTTGTAATGGCCCAGCCACAGTCACACGGAGGGATGTAACGGCCCAGCCGCAGTCACACGGAGGGATGTAACGGCCCAGCCACAGTCACATGGAGGGATGTAACGGCCCAGCCACAGTCACACGGAGGGATGTAACGGCCCAGCCACAGTCACATGGAGGGATGTAACGGCCCAGCCACAGTCACATGGAAGGTTGTAACGGCCCAGCCACAGTCACATGGAGGGATGTAACGGCCCAGCCACAGTCACATGGAGGATTGTAACAGCCCAGTTAGAGTTACATGGAGGGTTGTAATAGCCCAGTCACAGTCCAGACCCCAGCCCAATAGAAATACTGTGGCTGGACCCTAAAAGAGCTGAGCAGAAACTGATGTGAACAGACCTCAATGACCTGAACTCCAGAATGATGTGAGAGACGGATAAAAAGTCATCGATAAAACGAGAAGGTCCGGTTATTACTGTACAGGGGGCGCTGCCCTGACTCATGGGGGGCACTTAGTTATCACACATGACTTTTCCATTCTGGCCTTGTGTTTGGTAATAAATAATGCCCCGGTGGGATCTGTTCTTTGATCTTCTTCATCTAAGGTCGGATTTACTAAATGTTAAGACCTTGTAAGGACCAGATGGTTATTATATCCTGATATGTAAAGCCAGAGAATTCCCATTGGGTGGACGCTGCTTGTTTCATGTTTGTGTATAAAATGTATCCATGGGAGATTCACATATACAATGTAACAATCTTGTAGGACATCTAGAGACGCCCCTGAGCAGCTGTGATGGCTCCTCCTCCTTTGGGGCTCATTCTCTGTTTCTTTATTTGCCTCATATAAACAGTTTATAGATACCAGGCCTCAGATTTCATCCTCAATGTCACTGTGCTCTTAATATGCCCCCCATACACCCCTCCATATCAATTTGTCCTACACTCATAAATAGCTTCTATGTGATTGAAGTGTCACCATCGCGCTGAGTGCCCCGTGGATATCCGTCGCTCCACAAAGGACGCAGAGCTCAGAGCTTTCTACACGCTGGGTTTATCATCATATAAATCACAGACCCTTGTGCAGCCGCGGCTTGTGCCTTGATATAGTCATTAAGTGGCCCAGATGCAGCGTCAGTTCTCCGCATGAGCCCCGAGAAAGGCACCCGCGGGCAACAGCGAGAGCTTACATGGTGTCTACTGCAGGAAAGCTATGGAAATGAGCGAGGGACCGAGGAGGAAAATAAGGAAGGACAAAGGACCAAGTAAGACATAAGAAACGGGAAAGTGAAGAACATTCCAAAGTATCTACCCCATCGGCTGGGGTCAAAATGTCATTCATGATGCCCAGATCCTCTGATCCCGGGAACAATGTTACATTGATCTAGAATGGTAATACAAGCAACATGTCTGGAGAGGAGACAACTCCTCTATATATCCTCTATACATCCAGAGTACACGGTGACGGCTCCTCTATACATCCAGGGTACACGGTGACGGCTCCTCTATACATCCAGAGTACACGGTGACGGCTCCTCTATACATCCAGGGTACACGGTGACGGCTCCTCTATACATCCAGGGTACACGGTGACGGCTCCTCTATACATCCAGAGTACACGGTGACGGCTCCTCTATACATCCAGAGTACGCGGTGACGGCTCCTCTATACATCCAGGGTACACGGTGACGGCTCCTCTATACATCCAGAGTACACGGTGACGGCTCCTCTATACATCCAAGGTACACGGTGACGGCTCCTCTATACATCCAGAGTACACGGTGACGGCTCCTCTATACATCCAGAGTACACGGTGACGGCTCCTCTATACATCCAGGGTACACGGTGACGGCTCCTCTATACATCCAGAATACACGGTGACGGCTCCTCTATACATCCAGGGTACACGGTGACGGCTCCTCTATACATCCAGAGTACACGGTGACGGCTCCTCTATACATCCAGGGTACACGGTGACGGCTCCTCTATACATCCAGAGTACACGGTGACGGCTCCTCTATACATCCAGGGTACACGGTGACGGCTCCTCTATACATCCAGGGTACACGGTGACGGCTCCTCTATACATCCAGGGTACACGGTGACGACTCCTCTGTATATCCAGAGTACACGGTGACGGCTCCTCTATACATCCGGGGTACACGGTGACGGCTCCTCTATACGTCCAGAGTACACGGTGACGGCGCCTCTATACATCCAGGGTACACGGTGACGGCTCCTCTATACATCCAGAGTACACGGTGACGGCTCCTCTATACATCCGGGGTACACGGTGACGGCTCCTCTATACATCCAGAGTACGCGGTGACGGCTCCTCTATACATCCAGAGTACGCGGTGACGGCTCCTCTATACATCCAGAGTACACGGTGACGGCTCCTCTATACATACAGAGTACACGGTGACGGCTCCTCTATACATCCAGAGTACGCGGTGACGGCTCCTCTATACATCCAGGGTACACGGTGACGGCTCCTCTATACATCCAGGGTACACGGTGACGGCTCCTCTATACATCCAGAGTACACGGTGACGGCTCCTCTATACATCCAGGGTACACGGTGACGGCTCCTCTATACATCCAGGGTACACGGTGACGGCTCCTCTGTACATCCAGAGTACACGGTGACGGCTCCTCTATACATCCAGGGTACACGGTGACGGCTCCTCTATACATCCAGGGTACACGGTGACGGCTCCTCTATACATCCAGGGTACACGGTGACGGCTCCTCTATACATCCAGGGTACACGGTGACGGCTCCTCTATACATCCAGAGTACACGGTGACGGCTCCTCTATACATCCGGGGTACACGGTGACGGCTCCTCTATACATCCAGAGTACACGGTGACGGCTCCTCTATACATCCAGAGTACACGGTGACGGCTCCTCTATACATCCAGGGTACACGGTGACGGCTCCTCTATACATCCAGAGTACACGGTGACGGCTCCTCTATACATACAGAGTACACGGTGACGGCTCCTCTATACATCCAGGGTACACGGTGACGGTTCCTCTATACATCCAGAGTACACGGTGACGGCTCCTCTATACATCCAGGGTACACGGTGACGGCTCCTCTATACATGCAGGGTACACGGTGACGGCTCCTCTATACATCCAGAGTACACGGTGACGGCTCCTCTATACATCCAGAGTACACGGTGACGGCTCCTCTATACATCCAGGGTACACGGTGACGGCTCCTCTATACATCCAGAGTACGCGGTGACGGCTCCTCTATACATCCAGGGTACACGGTGACGGCTCCTCTATACATCCAGAGTACACGGTGACGGCTCCTCTATACATCCAGAGTACACGGTGACGGCTCCTCTATACATCCAGAGTACACGGTGACGGCTCCTCTGTATATCCAGAGTACGCAGTGAGTGTACACATTGTCTTTTCTTCTCCACCTGGACCAGTCCACCATTACAACTCCTGATAGTGCTCAGATATTTTGGCTCCTCGCTTTGCAACCTCTATGTTAACAAAATAAATTCAGAGTAGATCCCACTATTAGACCCCACTATTAGATCCCACTATTAGATCCCACTATTAGATCCCACTATTAGATCCCACTATTAGATCCCACTATTAGATCCCACTATAACTCAGACTCCACAGCAGATTCCTAAATAAATCGAGACCTCAAACCACTATTAGAGATGGCGAAGAAGATTTTGAACTTGTTAGGTCTGAACCACAAGTGCTTTTATTACACTGTGGGTTGTCAGAGTATAATAAGTGGAAGTCCAGAGGAGGTGCGGACATGATAAAACCCGCCAGTCCTCACCTCACACACATCTCCTGGGTGCCCAGTCTTCTTTCCATGGTCTGATCTTCACCGGCAGGCTCTTGCAGCCTTTTCCTGGATCATTCACCGCATGTGACCGCTGGGGTCCAGTCACAGGCCTCACCAGTGACCCTGGGGTGCGTTGGTGTTGGAGAAGACGCTGGACAAGGTATATGGGTGAAGAACGCATGCCAGGAAAGATGACCAGATGCCCGTGAAGATCTGTGTGCACCTTCCCCGGCCTCCGCTTATTATACTCTGAGGTCTGACCAGATCTCAAGATGTAATAACTATTTGTGGGTAGAAAACCTTACAAATTTGGAAGGTTTCAGTGCAGTAAAATGTCTCAGTCAGCTGTGAACTTCACAGAGCATGGTCTAGACTGGATACAACTGTAACAAACCCTCAGCTGTGAGAAGTATAAGATCAGACTCGGGATGTCCTCGTGCACTCACAGCAGCTAAGATCCTGACAATGGGGAGGAAATGAAATAAAAGTCTATTAAAAAGTTGCAGAACTTTTTGTGCCGGAGCGGTTCCGCCTTATTTCCGGTATTCTGTAGTGGCGCTGTGGGGGTCACGCGTTTCATACGTTATTTATTCCGTAATTCCAGTCTTGGATCCTCCGCTAGCAGACTGTAGGGGTTAATACCGGTGACATCATTCTTCGGCAGCACCTACAGATCTGGGCAGGTCCTGCAGTGGAGCGGTTGCGGCGGCCCGGGGCGCCTCCTGTCACATGGGCCTTTCCCTATTAGGATGCCGGCACTGATGAATCTTTATACGCCGCCGCCGGGGCCAGGATGCGCAGTTTTCCTTTCATTGGCCAATGACGACCTTGCCCCGGTCTCTCTCCGCCGCTGGCGCCGGCCCAGGCGGCCACTTTGGCTTCGTTCTCACTTGTCTGTAAACGCCAAACAGGAATCCGCCGTTATAGTCAGACGTAATGATTCCAGCCAAGATTAACCCCTGAAGTGCAGAGTGGGAAGCATAGTGCTGTGTGGTGTATCACACATGACAGGATTAGATACACAGCTCAGCAAACAGTATCACACATGACAGGCTTAGATACTCTGGACCGTATCATTCATGGTAGGATTAGATACACTGCTCAGCAGACAGTATCGCACATGACAAGCTTAGATACTCTGGACCGCATCATTCATGATAGGCTTAGATTTTGTTACTCCAGACTGTAACACACGATTGTCTTAGATACACTACTCAGTATTCCACAAGACAGTGTTAGCTGTGCTAGATAGTATCACACATGATAGGATTAGATACATGGCTCTGCAGACCGTATTTCATATCATAGGCTTAGATACATAGTGGGGAGGAATGTAGTGCTGTATAGCAGGGGAGGGCATTGTGTCCCTGTAGAGGGCCCGGGCTGTCTGGCCAGTATGTCAGGTTGTGTTAGATACACTGTATCACAGCATTATTCCGGCACAGTGTGACCCCGGGGAGAGCTGAGGAGTAGACTGACAGAGCGGACGTGACACTCGCTGCGCACTAAGCACATTTCATGATGATGGTGAAAAAAGACAAAACCAATCTGTTCAGGAGACGGCGAGAGAGCGAGACTGGTAATATCAGTAGCTATACTCTAGTCACAGCCAGAGCTGCACTCACAAGCTTCTCCTTGTCCTGGCTACACTGCTGACAACTGGCCATCGCCCTGACTACCCCATGATATCAGGAGCCTAACAAGGCACTATACTCTAGTCACAGCCAGAGCTGCACTCACAAGCTTCTCCTTGCCCTGGCTACACTGCTGACAACTGGCCATCGCCCTGACTACCCCATGATATCAGGAGCCTAACAAGGCACTATGCTCTACTCACAGCCAGAGCTGCACTCACAAGCTTCTCCTTGTCCTGGCTACACTGCTGACAACTGGCCATCGCCCTGACTACCCCATGATATCAGGAGCCTAACAAGGCACTATGCTCTGTCACAGCCAGAGCTGCACTCACAAGCTTCTCCTTGCCCTGGCTACACTGCTGACAACTGGCCATCGCCCTGCTACCCCATGATATCAGGAGCCTAACAAGGCACTATACTCTAGTCACAGCCAGGCTGCACTCACAAGCTTCTCCTGCCCTGGCTACACTGCTGACAACTTTACATGCGCCCCCTGACTACCCCATGACAGACACATCATACTCTGCCTATTGTAACTTTGGGGTGTTGTTTCCAGAGACCCCCCCAGTCCTATCTGTACATGTGATGGGGGGCATTATACTGAGATATTAAAGTACATCCTTAAATACTCTGTGCCCCCACTGATCTCCCTTCCCCTACCCTCATATGTGCCTCCACTGGCCATGAGCACACTCCTCTCCTGACATACTCTGTGCTGCTGTGAACCCTGATTAGCTATAGTATCTAACTGTAACCCTGCGGTTGAGGAGCTTACACTCCAGAATCTGCAGAGACGCTCATGGCGGTGGTCCGTGCCATCTCGGTGTTCTAGAAGCCTCCGCGTTGCCCGGATTGTTCTGTGATATTCTCAGTAATAAGCAATTAATAGACTCGTCTGCTAATTATTAATCAGCCATTTCTATTTAAAAGCCGCGGCGCACAATGAGACATAATGTATCTCAATGTCAGGCTCACGTAGAAAGGACGCGGCGGCAATCTGATCCGGGGTCTGCGCACACAAAGTCGCCAACATCATCATTTACATTCCTAAGATGAGAGCAGCACAGAGCGTTTCAGCCAAGGTTACAGGGGGTGGAATTACACAGATAATGATCTGCGGTTACCGTCAGACAGTGGGGGTTATTATCTAAAGTGACGCCCCCAACACCACAACTTCATATAATACATCATATGTAGTTAACAAATGGAAACCGTCAGCAATTTGCTGCAGATGGATCCCCCTCCAGTTGCAAAACAGAAGAGGTTGTGACACGCCTTGGAACGCCATGGACTGTCCATATGGCACGCGGATCTGCCATTCATTGCAATGTGCTGTGACCCAACGGCTCATGTGATCAGTGAGGGCAATTATTGTTTGAGTGCTTTGGATGTGACTGGAGTAGAAGACAATATTAACATTACACCTCCCATGATGCATTATAGAGTGTTTTAGATTTGGAGCATGTAAGAGGCAGCATGAAATGTGAGGTTCTTCATCATGGGAGCTAACAGGACATCAGTAGAATTTTGAATGCAGCTCTGGATGTGACTGGAGTACACAATACACGCAGTAATTTACTATCAGTACAAGTAAAGCAGAGGATTTACAGCTCTCTGTAATACAACATGTATATTGAACCTGTAATCTAGTGTTCAGGAGCGGTGCCGAGAAGAACTAATCTCACGCTACAACTTATTACGCTCCAATATCTGTTATTTCTCGCCGTGCCGTTCGCCATAAACCAGCGCACAAAGCGCTTTTCCTTTCACTTAGTCTCCCTGTCACCGTGACTGATTGTCGCCTCCGGTTTGGGTTTGTATTTGGGAATGTCGCTTTCCTCGGCCGCCGCTCTTGTTACCAGGGAGTCGGGGTAATAATTTACTGGATATCTCGCCAATGTTCAGAGAAGAAGCAGCGAGATGGATTAAAGCCCCGGACTCTGGATCCGGCGAGATTCTGCCGTTTATTACATGCCGGGGAGCGCAGTATTTAGACAGGAGCGTTATAGGGTTTATTTACTATAAATGTATCAAGTGCTCGATACTAATGTGCACAGGAGATACATTGTATCCACACTGCCAGAACCATGTGACCCTGCGCTGACCCACTCAGCCATGGCCGGGCCCTTAGTAATGTTACCAGTCACCATAGAGAATTGTGTGCAGAGGGTGCGGTGGCACGTGGCCAGGAGTCTTAGTGGCCCTTAAGGTATCTCTTCCCAATATGAGGAGGCTTGTACTATAAAGAATACATTATAGTTAGGAGGGGCCAGTACAGATTTTGCACTGCGGCCCAAGAGCTTTGTCTTACACCTCTGGGGCAATGTCATTCACTAATATAACACTGCAAGCCCATGTGCCTGGTGACCTACTACTGTCATGTCCATGGTGATCTAGTGGTGGCATATTACTTGTGATCTAGTGGAGCCATATCCCTGATGGCCTAGTAGTGTCATGTCCTTTGTGATCTAGCGGAGCCATGTCCCTGGTGATCTAGTGGAGCCATGTCCCTGGTGACCTAGTAGTGCTATGTCCCTGGTGATCTAGTAGAGCCATGTCCCTGGTGATCTAGTAGAGCCATGTCCCTGGTGATCTAGTAGAGCCATGCCCTGGTGCAGTAGAGCCATGTCCCTGATGGCCTAGTAGTGTCATGCCCCTGGTGATCTAGTAGAGCCATGTCCCTGGTAATCTAGTGGAGCCATGTCCCTGGTGATCTAGTAGAGCCATGTCCCTGGTGATCTAGTGGAACCATGCCCTGGTGATCTAGTGGAGCCATGTCCCCAGCAACCTAGTAGTGCCATGTCCCTGGTGATCTAGTAGAGCCATGTCCCTGGTGATCTAGTGGAACCATGCCCTGGTGATCTAGTGGAGCCATGTCCCCAGAAACCTAGTAGTGCCATGTCCCTGGTGATCTAGTAGAGCCATGTCCCTGGTGATCTAGTGGAACCATGCCCTGGTGATCTAGTGGAGCCATGTCCCCAGCAACCTAGTAGTGCCATGTCCCTGGTGATCTAGTAGAGCCATGTCCCTGGTGATCTAGTGGAGCCATGTCCCTGGTGATCTAGTGGAGCCATGTCCCCGGCAACCTAGTAGTGCCATGTCCCTGGTGATCTAGTAGAGCCATGTCCCTGGTGACCTAGTGTTAGCCATGTCCCTGGTGACCTTGTAGTGCTATATCCCTGGCGACCTAGTAGTATCATGTCCCTGGTGACCTAGTGGAGCCATGTCCCTGGTGATCTAGTGGAGTCATGTCCCTGGCGACCTAGTAGTGCTATGTCCCTGGTGATCTAGTGGGCCATGTCCCTGGTGATCTGTGGGTCTGTCCCTGGGCCTAGTAGTGCTATGTCCCTGGTGATCTAGTGGAGCCATGTCCCTGGTGACCTTGTAGTGCTATATCCCTGGTGATCTAGTAGAGTCATGTCCCTGGTGATCTAGTGGAGTCATGTCCCTGGTGATCTAGTGGAGTCATGTCCCTGATGACCTAGTAGTGCTATGTCCCTGGTGATCTAGTGGAGCCATGTCCCTGGTGACCTTGTAGTGCTATATCCCTGGTGATCTAGTGGAGTCATGTACCTGGTGATCTAGTGGAGTCATGTCCCTGGCGACCTAGTAGTGTCATGTCCCTGGTGATGTAGTGGTGCCTATGGTAATCTAGTAATGTAAAGGGAATGTGTCCTTCGGACTGACCTACAGTAGTTTGGATTCCTGTTCATGCCTTGTTGTATTATTATGCATGTGCACTGAGGGCGGTCCTTCCCCCTGAAGTGCTCTCTGTACACAGACTCCCCCACAGAATGCCACCTGGAATATACACTGGCCAGGCTATAGGATAACGCCGTGACATAGGGCGATACCTCTCAGCAGCGATCGATACCCTAATGTCTCCGCAGGGAGGCCGCGATGCTCTGCAAGCCAAATGATGGAGCATTAACCGCTTGTGCCGCTCCAGATCTTGGCTTTGTTTTCCCAGGATGAAGTTTCACAAATCACATCTCACCCGGCGTCTATTTCAGGCGAAGATCAATCCCATTTAATGAAGGTAATGCAGTTTGTAATTCCCCTGCCAGCAAGTCTCCTCCAGCGCAACGTCCAGGCCAGGCCAGACAAGAACGTACCAGCTGGTGGAGTGAAATGAGTGAGCTGCAGCAGCAGGACAAACAGGCCCAGCTGTATCCATAGCCTGGAAATACAAAGCGCAGCTGCTGCAGAACCTCATAATACACATCTCAGCTGCTGCAGAACCTCATAATACACACCCCAGCTGCTGCAGAACCTCATAATGCAAATCTCAGCTGCTGCAGAACCTCATAATACACATCTCAGCTGCTGCAGAACCTCATAATACACACCTCAGCTGCTGCAGAACCTCATAATACACACCTCAGCTGCTGCAGAACCTCATAATACACACCTCAGCTGCTGCAGAACCTCATAATACACACCTCAGCTGCTGCAGAACCTCATAATACACATCTCAGCTGCTGCAGAACCTCATAGTACACATCTGAGCTGCTGCAGAACCTCATAATACACACCCCAGCTGCTGCAGGACCTCATAATGCAAATCTCAGCTGCTGCAGAACCTCATAATACACACCTCAGCTGCTGCAGAACCTCATAATGCAAATCTCAGCTGCTGCAGAACCTCATAATGCAAATCTCAGCTGCTGCAGAACCTCATAATACACATCTCAGCTGCTGCAGAACCTCATAATACACACCCCAGCTGCTGCAGAACCTCTTAATACACATCTCAGCTGCTGCAGAACCTCATAATGCAAATCTCAGCTGCTGCAGAACCTCATAATACACATCTCAGCTGCTGCAGAACCTCATAATACACACCCCAGCTGCTGCAGAACCTCTTAATACACATCTCAGCTGCTGCAGTACCTCATAATGCAAATCTAAGCTGCTGCAGAACCTCATAATACACATCTCAGCTGCTGCAGAACCTCATAATACACACCTCAGCTGCTGCAGAACATCATAATACACATCTCAGCTGCTGCAGAACCTCATAATACACATCTCAGCTGCTGCAGACCCTCATAATACACATCTCAGCTGCTGCAGAACCTCATAATACACACCTCAGCTGCTGCAGAACCTCATAATACACACCTCAGCTGCTGCAGACCCTCATAATACACACCTCAGCTGCTGCAGAACCTCATAATACACACTTCAGCTGCTGCAGAACCTCATACTACACACCTCAGCTGCTGCAGAACCTCATAATACACACCTCAGCTGCTGTAGAACCTCATAATACACATCTCAGCTGCTGCAGAACCTCATACTACACACCTCAGCTGCTGCAGACCCTCATACTACACACCTCAGCTGCTGCAGAACCTCATACTACACATCTCAGCTGCTGTAGAACCTCATAATACACATCTCAGCTGCTGCAGAACCTCATAATACACACTTCAGCTGCTGCAGAACCTCATACTACACACCTCAGCTGCTGCAGACCCTCATACTACACATCTCAGCTGCTGCAGAACCTCATAATACACACCTCAACTGCTGCAGAACCTCATACTACACACCTCAGCTGCTGCAGAACATAATAATACACACCTCAGCTGCTGCAGAACCTCATAATACACACCTCAGCTGCTGCAGAACCTCATAGTACACACCTCAGCTGCTGCAGAACCTCATAGTACACATCTCTGCTGCTGCAGAACCTCATAATACACACCTCAGCTGCTGCAGAACTCTTAATACACACCTCAGCTGCTGCAGAACCTCATAATACACATCTCAGCTGCTGCAGAACCTCATAATACACATCTCAGCTGCTGCAGAACCTCATAATACACCTCAGCTGCTGCAGAACCTCATAATACACACCTCAGCTGCTGCAGAACCTCATAATACACACCTCAGCTGCTGCAGAACCTCATAATACACACCTCAGCTGCTGCAGAACCTCATAATACACATCTCAGCTGCTGCAGAACCTCATAATACACACCTCAGCTGCTGCAGAACCTCATAATATACATATCAGCTGCTGCAGAACATTATAATACACAGCTCAGCTGCTGCAGAACCTCATAATACACACCTCAGCTGCTGCAGAACCTCATAATACACACCCCAGCTGCTGCAGAACCTCATAATACACACCCCAGCTGCTGCAGAACCTCATAATACACACCTCAGCTGCTGCAGAACCTCATAATACACACCTCAGCTGCTGCAGAACCTCATAATACACACCCCAGCTGCTGCAGAACCTCATAATACACACCTCAGCTGCTGCAGAACCTCATAATACACACCTCAGCTGCTGCAGAACCTCATAATACACATCTCAGCTGCTGCAGAACCTCATAATACACAGCTCAGCTGCTGCAGAACCTCATAATACACACCTCAGCTGCTGCAGAACCTCATAATACACACCTCAGCTGCTGCAGAACCTCATAATACACACCTCAGCTGCTGCAGAACCTCATAATACACACCTCAGCTGCTGCAGAACCTCATAATACACACCTTAGCTGCCGCAGAACCTCATAATACACACCTCAGCTGCTGCAGAACCTCATAATACACACCTCAGCTACTGCAGAAACTCATAATACAAACCTCAGCTGCTGCAGGCCTCATATGCCCCTCAGCTGCTGCAGACCTCATGTCCATCTCAGCTGCTGCAGGACATCATAATACACACCTCAGCTGCTGCAGGACATCATAATACACCCCTCAGCTGCTGCAGAACCTCATAATACACACCTCAGCTGCTGCAGAACCTCATAATACACACCTCAGCTGCTGCAGAACCTCATAATACACACCTCAGCTGCTGCAGAACATCATAATACACACCTCAGCTACTGCAGAACCTCATAATACACACCTCAGCTGCTGCAGAACCTCATAATACACACCTCAGCTGCTGCAGAACCTCATAGTACACATCTCAGCTGCTGCAGAACCTCATAATACACAGCTCAGCTGCTGCAGAACATCATAATACACACCTCAGCTGCTGCAGAACCTCATAATATACACCTCAGCTGCTGCAGAACCTCATAATACACACCTCAGCTGCTGCAGGGCATCATAATACACACCTCAGCTGCTGCAGGACATCATAATACACACCTCAGCTGCTGCAGAACCTCATAATACACACCTCAGCTGCTGCAGAACCTCATAATACACACCTCAGCTGCTGCAGAACATTAAAACACACAGCAGATGAATAGCGGTACAATACTCCATTTCCTTTATTATCTCTGGCTGCCTCTGGATATCTGTCTGTACACATTACAGCATATGTGTGGTTGTGCAGTATTATATACAGTCATGGCCAAAAGTTTTGAGAATGACACAAATATTATATTTTCACATGATCTGCTGCCCTCTGGTTTTTCTGTGTGTTTGTCAGATGTTTTTATCACATACAGAAATAGAATTGCATTCATATTATGAGTAACAGAAGCTTATATTGACACTTAGAATGAGTTAATGCAGCAAGTCAATATTTGCAGTGTTGACCCTTCTTCTTCAGGACCTCTGCAATTCTCCCTGGCATGCTCTCAATCAACTTCTGGACCAAATCCTGACTGATAGCAGTCCATTCTTGCAGAATCAATGCTTTCATTTTGTCTGAATTTGTTGGTTTTTGTTTGTCCACCCGTCTCTTGATGATTGACCACAAGTTCTCAATGGGATTAAGATCTGGGGAGTTTCCAGGCCATGGACCCAAAATCTCTATGTTTTGTTCCCTGAGCCATTTAGTTATCACCTTTGCTTTATGGCAAGGTGCTCCATCATGCTGGAAAAGGCATTGTTGAGCGCCAAACTGCTCTTGGACGGTTGGGAGAAGTTGCTCTTGGAGGACATTCTGGTACCATTCTTTATTCATGGCAAGACTGTGAGAGAGCCGATTCCCTTGGCTGAGAAGCAACCCCACACATGAATGGTTTCAGGATGCTTTACAGTTGGCATGAGACAAGACTGGTGGTAGCGCTCACCTCTTCTTCTCCGAATAAGCTGTTTTCCAGATGTTCCAAACAATCGAAAAGGGGATTCATCAGAGAAAATGACTTTACCCCAGTCCTCAGCAGTCCACTCCCTGTACCTTTTGCAGAATATCAGTCTGTCCCTGATGTTTTTTCTGGAGAGAAGTGGCTTCTTTGCTGCCCTCCTTGAGACCAGGCCTTGCTCCAAGAGTCTCCGCCTCACAGTGAGTGCAGATGCACTCACACCTGCCTGCTGCCATTCCTCAGCAAGCTCTGCACTGCTGGTAGCCCCATCCCGCAGCTGAAACACTTTTAAGAGACGGTCCTGCCGCTTGCTGGTCTTTCTTGGGCGCCCTGGAGCCTTTTTGGCACCAATGGAACCTCTCTCCTTGAAGTTCTTGATGATGCGATAGATTGTTGACTGAGGTGCAATCTTTCTAGCTGCAATACTCTTCCCAGTTAGGCCATTTTTGTGCAGTGCAATGATGACTGCACGTGTTTCTTTAGAGATAACCATGGTTAACAGAAGAGAAACAATGATGGCAAGCACCAGCCTCCTTTTAAAGTGTCCAGTGGTGTCATTCTTACTTAATCATGACAGATTGATCTCCAGCCCTGTCCTCATCAACACCCACACCTGTGTTAATGGAGCAATCACTGAAACCATGTTAGGTGGTCCTTTTAAGGCAGGGCTGCAATGATGTTGAAATGTGTTTTGGGGGATAAAGTTCATTTTCTAGGCAAATATTGACTTTGCAAGTAATTGCTGTTAAGCTGATCACTCTTTATAACATTCTGGAGTATATGCAAATTGCCATTAGAAAAACTGAAGCAGTAGACTTTGTAAAAATTAATATTTGTATCATTCTCAAAACTTTTGGCCATGACTGTACAGTGGGGAAAATAAGTATTTAGTCAGCCACCAATTGTACAAGTTCTCCCGCTTATAAAGATGAGGCCGGCCTGTAATTGTCATCATAAGTAGACCTCAACTATGACAGACAAAATGAGAAAACTAATCCAGAAAATCACATTGTCTGATTTTTAAATAATTTATTTGCAAATTATGGTGGAAAATAAGTATTTGGTCAATAACAAAAGTTCATCTCAATCCTTTGTTCTATCTCCTTTGTTGGCAATGACAGAGGTGAAACGTTTCCTGTAAGTCCTCACAAGGTTGGCACACACTGTTGCTGGTATGTTGGCCCATTCCTCCATGCAGATCTCCTCTAGAGCAGGGATGTTTTGGGGCTGTCGCTGGACAACACGGACTTTCTACCTCCCTCCAAAGGTTTTCTATGGGGCTGAGATCTGGAGACTGGCTAGGCCACTCCAGGACCTTGAAATGCTTCTTACGAAGCCGCTCCTTCGTTGTCCTGGCGGTGGGCTTGGGATCATTGTCATGCAGAAAGACCCAGCCACGTTTCATCTTCAATGCCCTTGCTGATGGAAGGAGGTTTGCACTCACAATCTCCCCATACATGGCCCCATTCATTCTTTCATGTACACGGATCAGTCGTCCTGGTCCCTTTGCAGAGAAACAGCCCCATACATGATGTTGCCCCCCCATGCTTCACAGTAGGTCTGGTGTTCTCTGGATACAACTCCGCATTCACTCTCCTCCAAACACCACGAGTTGTGTTTCTACCAAACAGTTCTACTTTGGTTTCATCTGACCATATGACATTCTCCCAATACTCTTCTGGAACATCCAAATGCTCTCTAGCAAACTTCAGACGGGCCCGGATATGTACTGGCTTAAGCAGGGGGACACGTCTGGCACTGCAGGATCTGAGTCCCTGGCGGCGTAGTGTGTTACTGACGGTAGCCTTTGTTACGTTAGTCCCAGCTTTCTGCAGGTCACTCACTAGGTCCCCCCGTGGGGTTCTGGGATTTTTGCTCACCGTTCTTGTGATCATTTTGACCCCACGGGGTGAGATCTTGCGTGGAGCCCATGATGGAGGGAGATTATCAGTGGTCTTGTATGTCTTCCATTTTCTAATTATTGCTCCCACAGGTGATTTCTTCACACCAAGCTGCTTGCCTATTGCAGATTCAGTCTTCCCAGCCTGGTGCAGGGCTACCATTTTGTTTCTGGTCCTTCCACAGCTCTTTGGTCTTCACCATAGTGGAGTTTGGAGTGTGACTGAGGTTGTGGACAGGAGTCTTTTATACTGATAACAATGTCACACAGGAGCCATTACTACAGGTAATGAGTGGAGGACAGAGGAGCCTCTTACAGGAGAAGTTACAGGTCTGTGAGAGACAGAAATCTTGCTTGTTTGTAGGTGACCAAATACTTATTTTCCACCATAATTTGCAAATAAATTCTTAAAAAATCAGACAATGTGATTTTCTGGATTAGTTTTCTCATTTTGTCTCTCATAGTTGAGGTCTACCTATGATGACAATTACAGGCCGGCCTCATCTTTATAAGTGGGAGAACTTGCACAATTGGTGGCTGACTAAATACTTTTTTTCCCCACTGTATGTACTGTATGTGAAGAATATCGCCTCGCCCAGCCGCCTGGCACGCCTGCGATCAAACTTCTTTCTTAACCTCCCACTCACACACCGTGAGTAGACCGGGTCATAGGATAAAACGAAATGAGCGATATAAATTTTATATGTTTAATAACCCAAGTGGGTCGGTATGAATTAATAGCATATACAGAAATATACAATATTAATATGATCTAGCATAAACATACAAGCAAAGAAGCGATGATACAATACAAAACAAAATAAAAGGGAAATAAAAGATCAGAAATGATACCTGAGCACCCAGCTCTGTCCTAGCTGTCTCTCTTCCATGCTCAACACAATAGACTCGTAGTCCGTTTCTCTAGGCCACAGCAGAGTTTTGGGCCTAGGGCGCAAGCTTAAGCAAGTTGCATAAAACAATCCTTCTACATGCTGTCCAGAACTAGGCCCTCAAAGCATTCCTCAGTAGGGCAGGCCCTCTCATCTTCTCCCAGATCAGAGCTCCTTACTGCCTCTTTGCTGAATGACCCCAGAATCCAGGTCTGCCCACAGCATATGGCTAGTGCTCCACCCACCCCTTGCACCCAGGCAGCCCCCCTTCTCCCACCTTTGCAGAACCCTCGGAGAGAAGGGTGAAGTTAAGGCTTGCTATCCCCCATCCCATCTGGCCAGGGATAATAAAAGTGCCTGGCTATAGCAAGCCATCTCCAATGAACACACATAAAACCAGTGAAGCGTATCGTCCAGCAATGTGGACTCCACTAAAGCACCGCATTCCAAGTGGGGGAAGGACTGACCTAAGCAAGTAAAACACACTTCCAAGAAAGATATAAAACTGAGGGTCGGTTCATCACACTGTATAGTAGTACAGTATATATATATATATAGTCGTGCAGTATATTACTTTTCTGTCAGTCTTGTAAGTCTTCATAAGCTGTCTCAGGAGACAGGCTGTCAATGGACCTAAATATTATTGCTGACAAGTCAATGTAAGGCGTCAAGTCAATTAATGTCAATAGATTTGTGTCTTCCCGGCCTCTTAAGACGTCGGGCTCTATCACAGGGTGAAGTCCTGAGCGTGGCACTTTATGTCTTCTATTCACAACCTGAACAGACAACCATTACACAGATCAGTGGCAGGAGGTACAGGGTGCCCAGCGTCCTCAGGGTCATAGAGACTGACTGTGAGGGTGGCCATACATATCAGAATGGAGTACTGACTGAACAGCCGACAAGCGGATGACTGGCCAAACATGGCCCCCACTCATGGCCTCTATACAAGGCCCACATACAGTGGGTACGGAAAGTATTCAGACCCTTTAAATTTTTCAGCCATTTGCTAAAAGCAAAAAAGTTCCTTTTATTCCTCATTAATGTACACTCAGCTCCTCATCTTGACAGGAAAAAAAAACAGAAATGTAGATATTTTTGCAAATCTATTTAAAAAGAAAACCTGAAATCTCCCATGGCCATAAGTATTCGGAGCCTTTGCTGTGACCCTCATATATAACTCACATGCTGTCCATTTCCTTCTGATCCTCCTTGAGATGGTTCTACTCCTTCCTTGTTTTGGGTCCATGTCACTGAAATGAGTTACCAAATTCAAAGTTATTTGGTCCGAATAAAAAGTTCCCTGCCTGCCATTGACAGATGTTTATTGAACTTTTTGGACACATGGTATTTTTCCAAAAAAGTCTAACTAACAACTTTACCTACTTGCAATGATCGACTGTAACACCACTGCAATTCCTTCAAATCCAGAATCAAAAAATCTGTGTCCCCTTCCAGTGGTTCCTGCTGAGTACACGGACATCTAAGATCTGTGCGGGATCCTGCACCTTCATCGCTGCCAATTTGTGCATTGTTCACATTATACAGAACGAGTCCATTTTCTTTGTTCTTTTTGTTGGAAAGAAAACTTAATGTGATCCTTCCATAGCAACAGATGCCCATAGAGCTCTGGGATGTAAGGACAGACGGGAACATAATGTGTCAGGGAGTCTTGGTGAGTAGCTCAGAATTTGTCTATGTGCAGAAATCACAGGAAGCTCAAAAAAAGGCATTGTCTCCAGTCGTGATGGATGTGACAGGCCATGTGACCCCATGTGAGGGAAGTGATGTCATCACAAGGTGCCTCCAGGTGAAGGTAAGTGATGTCACCACAAGGTGCCTCCAGGTGAAGGCAAGTGATATCATCACAAGGTGCCTCCAGGTGAAGGTAAGTGATGTCACCACAAGGTGCCTCCAGGTGAAGGCAAGTGATATCATCACAAGGTGCCTCCAGGTGAAGGTAAGTGATGTCACCACAAGGTGCCTCCAGGTGAAGGCAAGTGATGTCACCACAAGGTGCCTCCGGATGAAGGTAAGTGATGTCACCACATTATATATAATAGATAATAGATAATAGAGGGAGGAGGGGGATGAAGCTGCATTATTTTTCTCTGTGAGTCTATGACACTTATACTGTGAGAGGGGAGGAGCAGCATCCATGCAGACATCTTGTTGGCTCAGAGCGCACAGCACTCCTCTGACATCACTTCTGGAAGATCCCACCCACTCAACATGTATGTATGTATGTATGTATGGAGAAAGCTTCCAATAAGCAGTTTCCTCTGTTCTGCTGATTTATAGTCACATAAAATCCACAGTGTATCTAGTGGCAAAAAAAACACTTTTAGCATCTGGATAAAAATGTTAAACTCTCATCTGCTTTTCTGTAAATGCTGCAAATTTTCTGATAGAGCATGAGGCCAAAAACATGTGACCGCCTCCTAGTTATTAATTTCTGTGTTTCAACCACATCCTTTGTAAAGAGTTGCGTAAATTCCACTTTGGTCGCAGTATGGGTCGTACCATCTGTAAAACAATGTATACAACAAGCTAATGGGAAATGGTCCAGGCTGTTACAAAGACATTAGACACACGATTGTCGCCTCCATCTCTGAGGTTACAGTCTGAGGATCTTTTCTGTTGCAGCCTCTGTGCACACTGAGCTCCATGCAAAGATAGGGGGACGAGTTCAGAGGGGAGGAACTGGAGTGTGTGCACCGACCTCAGCCCCATCCAACACCCTACTGTGAGCCCAAACATCTCCAACATCAGGGCATATGCTCAGACACCCCAACATTTTGCAGAATGTGATGATTGGGGTTAACAAGTTTTTGCCATACAGTACAGACAGATTTCATATTGTTGTCCATTTTTAAGTTTTCCATTTCCAGATTGCATTTTTTTCTTTCTTTTTGCTCTGATACTGACCCGGTAAGCAGCGGATTCGGTGGGGGATGGACAGCAGCGATGTGTGAGATGATGGAAGTCGCTTCCTGTGGACTCTGTGACATTTATCCCGGAGAGATGATGGGATTTTTTTCACACTCTGGATGATTTTCCTCTATCGGGGCCATGTATTGAAGCAGCGCCCCCCTCCTCCCCCTGCCAGGTATGAGGGATGAGATATTACATATCAGCCTATTAGTCACTTTAAATGCAAAACAGCGAGATCAGGACAGAGGAAATAATGCATTTAAAAAAGAAAATCATAGAGAAAAAAAAACTCCCCGAACATGGCGCTGACATTTAAAGGTAAGAGCGGAGCGAGCGGACAGGCTGAAACCAGCAAAATAACCAAGGAGCTCAGAGAGACAAAAATAGAGATTTACCACAAAAACCCTGGCGAATCTGAGGATAAAGAGCAGGACACACAATACATGCAGATTTTAAAGCCAAAATAGGGAGTGAAAAAAAGAAGAGAGGAGAGGAGAAGAAGAAAGGAGAGGAGACAGAAGAAGAGAAGAGGAGAAGAGGAATAAGAGAAGAGAAAAAGAGAAGAGAAGAAAAGAGAGAAGAGGAGAGAAGAAGAGAGATGAGAAGAGTGAAAAGGAGAAGAGAAATGAAGAGAGAAAAAGAAAAGAGAAGAAGAGAGAAGAGGAGAAGAAAAGGAGAAGAGAAGAATAGAAGAAAAGAGGAGAGGAGAAGAAGAGAGGAGAGGAGACAGAAGAAGAGAAGAGGAATAAGAGAAGAGAAGAAAAGAGAGAAGAGGAGAAGAAGAGAGGAGAGGAGACAGAAGAAGAGGAGAAGTGGAATAAGAGAAGAACAAAAGAGAAGAGAAGAAAAGAGAGGAGAGAAGAAGAGAGATGAGAAGAGTGAAAAAGAAGAGAAATGAAGAGAAGAGAAGAGAGAAAAAGAAAAGAGAAGAGAGAAGAGGAGAAGAAAAGGAGAAGAGAAGAATGGAAGAAAAGAAGAGAGGAGAAGAAGAGAAGAGAAGAAAATAGAGAAGCGGAGAAGAAGAGAGAAGAGAGAAGAGAGGAGAGGAGAAAGAAGAAGGAAGAGAAGAGAAGAAGAAAAGAGGAGGAGAGGAGAAGAGAAGAAGAAAAAAAAGAGAAGAAAAGAGAAAAAGAAAAGAAGTGGAGAGGAGCGGAAAAGAAAGCAGAACAGAAGAAGAAAAGAGAAGAGAGATGAGAAGAGTGAAAAAGAGAAGAAAAAAAAGAGAAGAGAAGAAAAGAGAGAGAGAGAAGAGAAGAGAAGAGAAGAGAAGAGAAAAAGAGGAGAATAGAAGGCGAGATGTCTCACCCAATAAGATCCAAAAAAAAAAATGCTACAGCTGTCTATCTGCTCCAGTGCACAGCACTACTTCTCTTCACAACAATCCAGAGTACTCTTTCTCTTGGTCACAGTGCACAGTACTACTTGCCCTTACTACAGTGCACAGTACTACTTCCCTTGACCTCAAATCACAGTGCACAGTATTACTTCTTTTGATCACATTGCTCAGTACTCTTGGCTCCAGTACACAATACTGCATTCCTTGGCCACAGTATACAGTATTACTTCTCTTGGCCACAATACACAGTATTACTTCTCTTGGCCACAATGCACAGTACTACTTCTATTGGCCACAATGCACAGTACTACTTCTCTTGGCCACAATGCACAGTACTACTTCTCTTGGCCACAATGCACAGTACTACTTCTCTTGGCCACAATGCACAGTACTACTTCTCTTGGCCATGGTACACTGTACTACTTCTCTTGGCCACAATGCACAGTACTACTTCTCTTGGCCACAATGCACAGTACTACTTCTCTTGGCCATGGTACACTGTACTACTTCTCTTGGCCACAATGCACAGTACTACTTCTCTTGGCCACAATGCACAGTACTACTTCTCTTGGCCACAATGCACAGTACTACTTCTCTTGGCCATGGTACACTGTACTACTTCTCTTGGCCACAATGCACAGTACTACTTCTCTTGGCCACAATGCACAGTACTACTTCTCTTGGCCACAATGCACAGTACTACTTCTCTTGGCCATGGTACACTGTACTACTTCTCTTGGCCACAATGCACAGTACTACTTCTCTTGGCCACAATGCACAGTATTACTTCTCTTGGCCACAATGCACAGTATTACTTCTCTTGGCCACAATGCACAGTACTACTTCTCTTGGCCACAATGCACAGTACTACTTCTCTTGGCCACAATGCACAGTACTACTTCTCTTGGCCACAATGCACAGTACTACTTCTCTTGGCCACAATGCACAGTACTACTTCTCTTGGCCATGGTACACTGTACTACTTCTCTTGACCAGCTTCCTGCTGAGCTTGTGCTTATACACAGCAGCCAATAACAGGAGACTGAGCTGCAGCCTGAACCATTGATGAGACAAGGGATGTGTGAAGGATCTCACCTTGCCAAGCCGCTTGGCACACCTGCGACCACCCTTCTTTCTTAACCTCCCACTCACACACCGTGAGAGGACCGGGTTTATAGGATAATATGAAACGAGCTTTATAAATTTTATTTTATTTCTTAACCCCAATGGGTCGGTACTAAGCATTAACATATACAGAAATATATATCAATTATCAAGCCAATATGGATAAAAGTAAAACTACGCTACAGAACATAAAATGGGAAATAAAAGATAGAAAAATACCGGCACAAGTTTGTAGTCCGTTTCTCTAGGCCACGGTAGGTTTTTGTGCTTAGGGCACTTCCTTAAGCAAGTTACAGAGCATGTGTCTCCTACATGCTGTCCAGAACAAAGGAAAAGGCTTCAGGCCTCAATGCTAGGCCCATGCTCAGTCCACAGCAGGACAAGTCCTCACATCTTCTCCAAGATAGGAACTTCTTGCTGCCTCTTTGCTGAGTGACAAAGAATCCAGGTCTCCTTTCAGCATATGGCTAATGCCCCATCCACACCTCCTCCCTCCTTTGCAGAACCCTCAGAGAGATGGATGCCTTCCTAGGTGCTGGGAGAGATGTGTGTCTGTGGGTGAACTTAGGGTCACTGGCCTCCTGGGGGAATAAACTGCTGGCTAGAGCAGGCCATCTCCCATGGTATACACATAAAACCACTGAAGGTCTGTGGAGGACTGATATGGGCAAGTAAAAATACATTTCCAAGAAAGATATATAACTGAGGGTCTGTTCATCACAGGGTGTGCCTCAGATCCCCCCACATCCCATGGGTTCTGACTTACATCACATCTGGATGCTCCAAACTCCTTCAGTCACTATAAGTTACATCACATCTTCTACTCCAATCACCTCCAGAGCTGCAGTCACATTGTTACTTGTATAGTCTATCTCGATTCTGCACAGTCAGGTGCCCTTATAATTTAGTAATAATTTGCCCCTGAGTTCCTACAATGCCAGAAGGAAGCAGCAGGGCTGTGACATGACTGCAGCGTGTGAATAAACCCTTAAGCTGCTCCTGGGAGGCGGCTGCAATCTCTGCACCATATTGGACGGCTTCGACCTCATCAGGAGATAATTAACTCCTGTCGCGCTTGATATAATTAACAATTAGCAGCAGGTTGCAGATATCATTGCACTGACAGCTGACGACTATTACCTGAGAGGTGTGAGCGCCCCCAGCAAGGCAAAGCGAGGCGCCTTAAATAAATGACTCAATTATCAGCCCCTTGTGACGTCCTCCATATTTATAGCTGAGTCGCAGGTGTGTGTATATAAATATACCTATATACTGATCATAGCTACAGGAGCCAAGCGGGGGTGTATGGGGGTGGGGACTGTCAGACAGACAACATAAGATCTGGTGGGGCCAAATAAGGAGGGTCCCTATGTTGAGCTGATTATTGGGGGGCTGTCAGATGGATGACACAAGGCCTGGTTGTGATTGGGCGATGGGTCCATTATTAGGGGTCCCGATGATGGGCTGATTATTGGGGGGCTGTCAGATGAATGACACAAGGTCTGATCGTGATTGGGCGATGGGTCCATTATTAGGGGTCCCTATGATGAGCTGATTATTGGGGGGCTGTCAGATGGATGACACAAGGCCTGGTCGTGATTGGGCGATGGGTCCATTATTAGGGGTCCCTATGATGAGCTGATTATTGGGGTGCTGTCAGATGGATGATACAAGGCCTGGTTGTGATTGGGCGATGGGTCCATTATTAGGGGTCCCTATGATGAGCTGATTATTGGGGGGCTGTCAGATGGATGACACAAGGCCTGGTTGTGATTGGGCGATGGGTCCATTATTAAGGCTGGGTCTTCATGTAGCTTTTTCATCTACTGCAACCTTTGGTAAATTCTGAAGACACGGAGGTTTTATCGGTAAATCTTCTCAGTGTCTCGCAGCGGACATAAGAAGGCGGCTGTAACCTTTTCACATTGGACGTGAGATGACGACATTCATATAAAAAGAAGAAGATTGGAAAAAAAAAGTGGAAATCAGAAGTTCAAAGGAGTTTTCTACAAGACGTGAGATAAGTCAAGAAATTCTGACGGCTCAGATCTGATCATTCACCCAACTGCTTCTCGACCGGCCAGCTGTAAGGCTTATGAATAGATTTCAGGTATAATTTATGTAAATGTCCCTGAATAAAATGAATGGTCCATGGTGGCCCCACAGCAGTCACATGATGATGTCATAGATCCACTTCATAGTACTTACTGCATTGCAATGTCATGAATGAGGTGGTTGTGGAGGTGGCAGGATTCTCTACTGCAGGGGATCAGCCTTCTAGGGAAGGTTTTACTCGATTTATACTAGGTCTGTCCTGAGCCTCAAACCAGGACCTGTTGTTTGAAATCATCTGAGACATAGACGGAGAAGATGTTCTAAAGGCCTCCATATACAGGTCTATAGAAGAGAAGATGGGGCTTTTAGTCACAGAAAATCTTTCCATTAAGAACAGTTGAGTGTTTATGTGGTCATGTAAAAAGGAAAAGCTACAAATGTCAAATATTGCAACTTTTATGAGTCAGAAATCTGGTGCAAAAACTTTAATACATTCCCCCGCAGTCACTAGGACTGGCTGTACCCTTGGTCGGGGTAATGCTAGGACCACTAGTGGTACGTTGGAGCCACTTTATGCCAGTCCATTATTTAGATACATGGTTAGGGCAGCAAACTGAACCTTTGCCCTCTGTGAAGGAAAGTCTGACTACGACTACAACTGCGCGTGGTTCATGTCCAAGCCAAGTGTTTATTGGCAAAATCAAGATTCACCCACTCAATAATGCAAAATATGAAGATTTACAAGACATCACAAAGCAGGACGTAGTCTCGCTGGGTCATTATTGGTCTGGTCTCAGGGCTAGATAATGTAAGTCCTTAAAGGCACAGAAGGCAGCAGGACAAGCTAGGTTTCAGTGTTTTACATAAGAGGTTTGTGTTGTATTTATAAAGTTCATTGTCACAAACATCAGCCTTTGCACTTACTCACTGCTCCAGTTTCCTCCTCCCATGTCCTCTCACCAGAGGTGCAATGTATTAGGAGTCAGGTGCAAGCTGCTCATGTGCCTGGCAGGTTGCCATTTGATCCTGGTGGCCTATTCCAGTCTACATTTGCTCCTGTTTTACTCCTGTCTTGTTCCATTGACCCACCACACCTGACATCTCCAGCAGGTTAATAGTTAATCCTTCCTGGCTCTGAGCGCTGCTGTCACGCATCTGTTTCCGATGAGTGAGATTTGCCTATTTCTGAATACACTTCTGCCTCGACTCCTGGAGTCTTTCCCTGGTGCTTACTTTTGGATCCAATCTAGTCCATGTTACTGTGTCTCTGTTCTCTGCTGTGCCAACTTGCTGTTGGATGTGCAGCTCATTTAACCCTTAAGGAGGATGCCCACAGACTGCGCGGGGAAGGGGGCACCTTGTTCATGCTATTAACCCCTTCTGTTTAGGCAGAGATGCTGCATTTGAGAATCTTTCATACCCTCCTTTTGCCTTTTTGCATCCAGCCAATAGAAAGTTTAATTCCCTTCCCACTCTCCATCCGCCCCCTACTCTTTAAGTTCCAGGTGACCCCTCCGTCCCCTTTTGTCTGCTGTTCCCCCCCACCCGACTCCTTTATGTTAGGATAATGCTGTTTTGTTATTGCTTTGTATGTTCTTACATGGTTTTCTTTTTCAGTTTTCTGACACTTTTGTCCCTCCTTTCCAGTCACTGCTGGCGGTTGGTCTATGTGAAGTGCTGGGGACTTGTCAGCTGGGTGTCCCGCTGCCCCCCCTGAATAAGAAAACCTTAAGTGACTTTACAGGATATTTGTGTAGTTGTTTTCTTAATAAAAGCTTTGACCGAGCTTCACCCAACAAGAGTCTGTTCGTGTTTGTCTACCAGGACATGGGTTATTTAGGCCAGAGTGGGGGTGTCTGTGGGTCGGAGATTGTGACCCTGTTCTATTCCCGGCCTCACACCACATCTGGTACCAGCTCTACGTTCCTCTCCTGTATCCACCAGATTCACACTTCATATTCCAGTCTAGTTCTTGTCCTGTTTTGTCCCTGCTTCACCCAGATGACAACTGGTGACTATTTTGGACATGATAACTTTGGGGTCCTCTTGCAGGGTGAAAACCAGGGAATCCTTTAGACTCCACATTCCAGTCTAACCAGCACAAAACTGGCCACAAGGATCCAGTATCTAAGGAAAATGTAGCATTCACGTAGTAACATAGAGCAGAATTATTTACTAGGTTGGTTGATGGTCACCAAAGTCATTGGTTGCTACACAGCAGGAGTTGCTCCTTAAAGAGATTCTTTACCCACATCTATTACCTCCATATGATCAGAGGAAACTGAACTCTCTCACTAGTGCCACCTATTGGTTTAAGTCGGCATTGACCTATAAGGAGTTACTTCCAATAGGTGGCACTAGTGAGAGAGTTCAGTTTCCCTGTTATTTGCATACTGTTTTCCCCTGAAGCATTGTCAATAAGTCTCCATACCAACTGGTCTCCTTAAGCTCCTGCCCAAAGCTCCATATGCCCTCATAGACCACATGGACACCCCTTTAATATCCACTATGTGAGCTCCCATGGTATGGGTGTCATCACCTCCACCTCCCATGTTGTCTCATAGACTCCCAGGAGCTGCTCCTTGGCTGCGGGCCACAAGTCACTCGATCCTGCCACTTTCCAATCTGGAGATACAAAGTCAATTTTATTGGAACGTTAAATGCATTAAACCCCGGTCCGACCAGTCCGAGATTCTCAGAAACAATAAGACTAATGTCAGGATTAGACCCGGTGACCTCCAGGCAATGTAATAGGTTATTACAGCATCAAGGTTATACACCAAGCTTATGTCGTTTTACAGAGTGCTGACACGGGAGGAGGAGGGGCAGCGACGGCGAGAAAAAGGCGCAGAGTCTGAGATGTTGTTCCTGGGCATTGTATTCCCATAATAAAGTGACTGGGATTATTGTGCGGCTGGAAAACATTGTACACGCAAGATACCATTGTGAACAAAGAGCTTTACGTTCTCAAGGCTTCTTAATACGAGCAGCACAGGAAAGTGGTCAAGAAGCTATCAAGAGGAAGACGGAGACATCTCACTATATCAGTGCGGGTGTGGATTAGCTAATGGAGGCAACTCAGAATACCAGGGGCACCTTGGACCGCAATGATCAGAGCCAGGCCAATGAATCAATAGTCTACATGACGAAGAGAAGTGTCATAAACTTATCAAAGTGTCACCTGTTGTATTATAAATGTGACACAACTCACCAGGTGGGTAAGACACGGATCTCCGGCTTACGACTGCCTCACATGTACACCAGAATATTACACCACCGATATGTTCAGCCCATATAACATCCCATCATCATGTCTGGAAGTAAGTTTATAATCTGACACAGGGGTGTAGCTATAGGGGGTGCAGAGGGAGCAGTTGCTATCGGACCCTGGACTCTGAGGGGGCCCCAAAGGCCCATCTGCCACATACAATATACTATTAGTTCAATTGGAACAAAGTAGATAGGGGCCCCATTACATTAGGGCCAGGGAGATAATGCATCTGCGACTGATCTGAGACAGAAAAGAACTATCATATCAGAATAATTAAAGGTGAGAGGGAGAAGAAAAGAAAAAATAAGAAGGCGATAAAAAGATAGGGGGAGGAAAAAGAAGAGAATAGGAAGAGAAGAAAAAGAAGAAAAAGAAGAAGAAGAAGAACGAAGAAGAAGAAGATGAAGATGAAGATGAAGAAGAAGAAGAAGAAGAAAGAAGAAAGAAGAAGGAAGAAGAAGAAAGAAGAAAGAAGAAAGAAGAAGGAAGAAGAAGAAGATGATGATAAGAGGGCTGCAAAATGGATGGAGACAGAGAAATCATGAACACAACATTGAGGAGTCCCAAGAACCAACTACAGAGAGAGAGAAGAGGAAGGAAAAGAGGAAGAAAGGAGAAGAAGAAAATGAAACGTACATAGTGGATGGAGACAAGAACAGAAATCATCAACTTTACAGTGAACAGTCCGAAGAGCCAAATACAGAGAGAGAAGAGGAAGAAGAAGGAGAAATATGGAAAAAAAGATGGAATGCGAGAAGAAGAAGTTGAAGTAAAAAAGAAGATAAGAAGAAGAGTACAATGTGAATGGAGGAAATCACAGAAATCAGGAACACAACACGGAGGAGTCAAAAACAGAGAAGGAAGAGGAAGAAAGAAGAAAGTAGAATAGGAAGAAGAATAGGAAGAGGGACAAAAAGAAGGAGAAGAAGAAAAAGAGAAGGAAAAAGGGGGACAAGAAGAAGAGGGAAGAAAAAGAAGGAAAGGACAAGAAGAGGATTAAGAAGATGAAAGAAAAAAGCTGAAGAGGAGAAAGAATAGAACAAAGATTAGGAGATCAATGAGAGCACAAAGAAGACAGGAAGGAGGAGGAGAGAAAAGGATAGGGAAAGGAAGAAAAAGGAGAAGGAGGAAGAAGAAATGGTAGAGAAGGCAAAAGATTGGAAAAGGGTAAGAAGTTTGTTGGGATAATGTTCAGATGTTTGATACTAGCCAAGGTGTAGGAGAAATATTCCATCAGATCGTTACCAACTAGTCCAAACACACGGAGGTGGAGAAGTCACCAGCACTAACCCTAACGTCACCCCAATCCTAACATCGCCCCAATCCTAACATCACCCCAATCCTAACATCACCCCAATCCTAACCCGAACATCACCCCAATCCTAACATCGCCCCAATCCTAACATCACCCCAGTCCTAATATCACCCCAATCCTAACATCACCCCAATACTAACATCACCCCAGTACTAACTGTGATGATTCCACTTAAATATGGCTATAACTCAAAGATGTATTTTGATCTCTCCCTCTTACTTCCATTTAATCTAACTGTGTGTAGCTCTAATCCTAGGTGTATGTTGTCAGTAGTGGCAACAATGTAACAATAGGGCTTTGTATCCATCCCAGAATAGCTCCATTGAGTTCCTACATAGCCCTGGGTGATCAAATACACATCTATTGTTTGGCCTGGGCTGTTGATCAGACACGGTTGATAACATTTAGAAGGCATTGTATCATTCCACTTAATCCCATCTCCTTACAAAGAATCTTGACTTGAGTGCGTTAGTCAATCAGACTTGCCGTCGCCGGTGACCTCATTCTGGGTGGTGTAATCAAGGGTATAAAAGATGAGGTAAGAGGTCAGTGAAGAGAATACTATGATGAGACTACTGAAGAATATACTGTGCAGAGACTGTGCTGAGAAACTACTGTGATGAGACTACTGAGGATATACTATGATGAGCATGCAGGCTGGAATGCTGTGATGCTGCTACTAGGAGCCTCCACTGGTTATCTCCACATGCTATGTGTGAGTATTGAACTATAGAGCCACATCAAGGATATGTGTGGTAAAGTAGTTATCTCACTTTTATTCCTTTTTTATTTTATGTGCTGTATCTTGTAACTAGTAACTGTTAATGCTTGCATATATCTGCATATCCGTTCTGAACTGCATGTGTTAGATGTTAATGCCGACCCATTTAGGGGTTAATAAATATACAAAATTTAGAAAGCTTGTCTTGTATTTATCTTGTGGACCCAGCACTCACTGGCGGTGAGTATGTTTTTTTTTTTTAGTAAACAAGTATCAGGTGTGGGCCAACGCGGTGTTGGCGCACGCAGGATCTTTCACATTGGTGGCAGCAGTGGGATCCTTAAGATAAACAGCGTGTGTTGGTGACCTTTATCACTCAGACGCTGGGGATTGTGGTAATCCTATGAGACAAGCTCGGTATTAAAGCAAGCATTAAGATACAGTGAAAGTTTGATACAGTGCTGTTCCCTCGCTTACTCTTTGTATTCTATCCTATCTTTTATTTGGCAAATACCAGTGGATGGCTAGTGGGCTCAGAAGCAGATCTCCAGAACTGCAGAACAAGGCTTTTGGAGATCCTGAGCGTATGGCTGAAATGGAGTCAGCCACAGCCATGCAGAGAATCGAGCAGAGTCCTGATTTTGGGGCTAGGCCAGGAAGTGCAGCAAGCAGCCCGGTCCCAAGGATTACTTCACCAGGAGGGACCAGTAGCCCCAGCCTTGTGGGGGGAATGGCTTCATACTGGCAAACGGCCCTGCAGCAAGTAGGCACCAGTGACCTTAACATATACCTGCAGGTGATGTGCCGCTTTCAGGAAGCTGCAGAACACGAACGGCAGGCCGCAGAACGGCAGGCTGATCGTGAGGCAGCAGAATAGCAGGCTGAGCGGCAGTATCAGCTTGAGCTCAGAAGGATGGAGCTCTCCCAGCAGGCACCGTCTGTCACTGCACACACTCCAGAAGCTCAAGTACCAAGGCTCCGATCCGAGGACTTTCCAATCCTTGAAACAAACGGGGATTTGGAGTCGTTCTTGCGGGCCTTTGAGAAAGTGTGTAAGCAGTATCAGCTACCACAGACAGATTGGGTCCGTTACCTGTCTCCCTGGTTGAGGGGAAAAGCCCTGGAAACTTACGCCAATTTGCCAGTTGACCAGGACTATGAGTCCGTTAAAGCAGCGCTGATTCGGAGATACCAACTCACGCCGGAGCTGTACCGTCGAAGGTTCCGGGGCCTGCAGAAAAAGCCTTCAGAGAGCCATGAGGATACAGCGGCCCAGCTGCGCGTGTGGTTCCGGGAGTGGACGGAGGGCAAGTCCGTCACCTCACAAGAAAGCCTTGCAGACCTCATGCTTCAAGAGCAGTTCTTGACCATTTGTACCGAGGAAGTGCAAAAATACCTCCTGGACCGAGAACCCAAGGACCTTGAAACAGCCGCAGCAATGGCGGATCGTTATGTTGCCAACCAGTTGCCGTAGACACCTGCCAGCGACGGCTGGAGGAGGGGTAAGACATATTCTGTCCCGGGTGGTTCCTATACGTCCCTTGCCCCTCGAGCTCTGAGTTCCTCGGCAACCTCTCTCATACCCTAGGAGAGATCACGCGGTGCCACGCCTGTAATCAAACGGGACATTTACAACGAGACTGCCCCAACCGCCCTAGGAACCCCCCTGCTCCCCAAACTACAGCGGCCGGCCCATCTGTGTATCTGGTTGCGAGGGAGGGGCCCCAGCCTAATGCTAACCGTCAACCGGTCACTGTGAGGGACAAAGTGGTGATGGGATTCCGGGACACTGGGGCAGATGTTACGCTCATACAACCGGATTTGATCCCCCCAGACAGTATTATTCCCGGGAAAACTCTGACCCTGCAGGGTATTGGATTGGAACGTTTTACTGTACCCATGGCTTGTGTTCATTTAGACTGGGGTGCAGGGAAAGGAATGCGGAATGTGGTAGTGATGTCTGGGTTGCCTGCCAATGTACTGTTAGGGACAGATTTGGGGCCTATGATGTGCCAATATGGGGTGGGGGCCACCCCAGCTCCCTGTGATCAGCTGTCTGTCCATGCTGATATGTCTGATATTGTACCTGTGGGACTACCTGCAGAGGGGGCTGGTAACCCTCCCTCTGAAATGTCTCCTCATACATTCTGTGAAAATGCTACTTTAACTGTACCTGTGAATGTTGTAGATGAACTTGCCATGTCCAAAGAGAAGGCTAAACCCCTTACTGAGTTCTTTCCTACAGGCTGTGAAAATGCTAATTCTACTGTCTCTGGGATTAATGTAGGTGTAAAGGAGCTGAGTGAGGACTGGGCTGTAGACCCGTCCACATCAGCAGGGGCCTCACCCCCCCAGTCTGTGTCTCTCTGTCCGCCAGTCCTCCCTCCAGCTCAGTGTGATAGAACCAATGCTGTTAATGATATTGCAAATGTCTGCCATGAAACTGTGGATGTTGTACCAGGTGGTTCGGTGTCTCTCTGGGCTCTCCGTGACGGTCCGGATGTAGGACGGACTGCTGGTATTGCAGTGGTTACCCGCAGTCAAAGTGCCATAGGGGTGGAAAGCCTTCCAGCCTCTGCACCGGTCCCTCCGTCACTCGGACGCATTACTGAAACCGCCTTGAGAAACTCCCCCACCCTAGAGCCGGAAGGGTCCGGCAGCTATGTAACATGCACCTCTTTTTTTGTCTCACTCCAGCCAAGAGTTCAGAGATGCTGTCCAAGCTGACCCTAGTCTGGACATATTGAAGGCGCGTGCCGCTCAACCACCCTCGGAGTCTGACAAGGCCCGAGTTTGCTGGGACCCCGGGGGGGGGAGGTGGAGGAGCCTTGGGGCCAGAGCCTGAGAAGCTGGAGGCGTAGGTGCTCTCAGAAGAGGGGCACAGGCCCCCTCTTCCTTACGCCCCATCTAAAAGGGGGAGGTGTGATGATTCCACTTAAATATGGCTATAACTCAAAGATGTATTTTGATCTCTGGGTATCGTATCTCCCTCTTACTTCCATTTCATCTAACTGTGCCTAGCTCTAATCCTAGGTGTATGTTGTCAGTAGTGGCAACAATGTAACAATAGGGCTTTGTACTCATCCCAGAATAGCTCCATTGAGTTCCTACATAGCCCTGGGTGATCAAATACACATGCATTGTTTGGCCTGGGCTGTTGATCAGACACGGTTGATAACATATAGAAGGCATTGTATCATTCCACTTAATCCCATCTCCTTACAAAGAATCTTGACTTGAGTGCGTTAGTCAATCAGACTTGCCATCGCCGGTGACCTCATTCTGGGTGGTGTAATCAAGGGTATAAAAGATGAGGTAAGAGGTCAGTGAAGAGAATACTATGATGAGACTACTGAAGAATATACTGTGCAGAGACTGTGCTGAGAAACTACTGTGATGAGACTACTGAGGATATACTGTGATGAGCATGCAGGCTGGAAAGCTGTGATGCTGCTGCTAGGAGCCTCCACTGGTTATCTCCACATGCTATGTGTGAGTGTTGGACTATAGAGCCACATCAAGGATATGTGTGGTAAAGTAATTATCTCACTTTTATTCCCTTTTTATTTTATGCGCTGTATCTTGTAACTAGTAACTGTTAATGCTTGCATATATCTGCATATCTGTTCTGAACTGCATGTGTTAGATGTTAATGCCGACCCATTTAGGGGTTAATAAATATACAAAATTTAGAAAGCTTGTCTTGTATTTATCTTGTGGACCCAGCACTCACTGGCGGTGAGTGTGGTTTTATATGAAAGAAGTCTCAGGTGTGGGCCAACGCGGTGTTGGCGCACTGAGGATCTTTCACACTAACCTAACATTATCAATCACCCCAATTCTTACCCTATCATTGCCCATCATCATTATTTAGTCATCCACCAATTGTGCAAGTTCTCCCACTTATAAAGATGAGGCCGGCCTGTAATTGTCATCATAGGTAGACCTCAACTATGAGAGACAAAATGAGAAAACTAATCCAGAAAATCACATTGTCTGATTTTTAAAGAATTTATTTGCAAATTATGGTGGAAAATAAGTATTTGGTCACCTACAAACAAGCAAGATTTCTGTCTCTCACAGACCTGTAACTTCTCCTTTAAGAGTCTCCTCTGTCCTCCACTCATTACCTGTAGTAATGGCTCCTGTGTGACATTGTTATCAGTATAAAAGACGCCTGTCCACAACCTCAAACAGTCACACTCCAAACTCCACTATGGTGAAGACCAAAGAGCTGTGGAAGGACCAGAAACAAAATGCTAGCCCTGCACCAGGCTGGGAAGACTGAATCTGCAATAGGCAAGCAGCTTGGTGTGAAGAAATCACCTGTGGGAGCAATAATTAGAAAATGGAAGACATACAAGACCACTGATAATCTCCCTCCATCAGGGGCTCCACGCAAGATCTCACCACGTGGGGTCAAAATGATCACAAGAACGGTGAGCAAAAATCCCAGAACCCCACGGGGGGGACCTAGTGAATGACCTGCAGAAAGCTGGGACTAACGTAACAAAGGCTACCGTCAGTAACACACTACGCCGCCAGGGACTCAGATCCTGCAGTGCCAGACGTGTCCCCCTGCCTAAGCCAGTACATATCCGGGCCCGGCTGAAGTTTGCTAGAGAGCATTTGGATGTTCCAGAAGAGTATTGGGAGAATGTCATATGGTCAGATGACACCAAAGTAGAACTGTTTGGTAGAAACACAACTCGTGGTGTTTGGAGGAGAGTGAATGCTGAGTTGTATCCAGAGAACACCAGACCTACTGTGAAGCATGGGGGGGGCAACATCATGTATGGGGCTGTTTCTCTGCAAAGGGACCAGGACGACTGATCCGTGTTCATGACAGAATGAATGGGGCCATGTATGGTGAGATTGTGAGTGCAAACCTCCTTCCATCAGCAAGGGCATTGAAGATGAAACGTGGCTGGGTCTTTCAGCATGACAATGATCCCAAGCACACCGCCAGGACAACGAAGGAGCGGCTTCGTAAGAAGCATTTCAAGGTCCTGGAGTGGCCTAGCCAGTCTCCAGATCTCAGCCCCATAGAAAACCTTTGGAGGGAGGTGAAAGTCCGTGTTGTCCAGCGACAGCCCCAAAACATCCCTGCTCTAGAGGAGATCTGCATGGAGGAATGGGCCGACATACCAGCAACAGTGTGCGCCAACCTTGTGAAGACTTACAGGAAACGTTTCACCTCTGTCATTGCCAACAAAGGAGATAGAACAAAGGATTGAGAGGAACTTTTGTTATTGACCAGGATTGAGATAATTTGCAAATAAATTCTTTAAAAATCAGACAATGTGATTTTCTGGATTAGTTTTCTCATTTTGTCTCTCATAGTTGAGGTCTACCTATGATGACAATTACAGGCCGGCCTCATCTTTATAAGTGGGAGAACTTGCACAATTGGTGGCTGACTAAATACTTTTTTTTCCCACTGTACCTACTGTATACTGTATATAGTCCTCTCCTGTATTGTGCACACGTCCTGTACTACGCTGCCTACTGTCCTCTATGTATCCCCAGATACAGCATTACTTACTGATCTTGTTTGTGTTCACAAGGTTCATTGTTCTGCGTCTCCCCCTCTCTGGCTGGGAACTATATCGGTGTTCATGCCGAGTTTCAGGTTCATGAATCAAATGCTAGAGTTACAGTGAAAAGTGACACACAAGCAGAGTGAGAAGCTGCAGAAGAGGGTGGATACTCTCCTTCTCAGTATATAGGGTATACAAGGTGCATTAGAACTTGGGGCCTCTTGGAGGCTCAGGCCTATGGCTTCTGTCTAGACTCCGGTTAATACAGCCGCCATGCACTTGTCTTATATTATTCTGGTTAGGTAATATTTTTGCTGACAACAATTAGAACAATAACCCTCTATAGTGTCCCTGTGCTTGTTCTGGGAGGTGTCAGAGCCGGCCTCTTGGGTCCAGTACTGTTTGCTGATCAATGTCTTCAGGGTCCAGTACAGGTTGTCATTTGGTGATCTCTTCGGCTTCTCTTCCCGCTCAGATTTTGCTGTAATGATGAGATTTGTTAGGCAAATGAGCTCCATGTAGATTCCTATAAGCCAAGCAGGAGTAATTGAGAATTTCCATGCAGGCCGCTTCTTGTGCGGAGACTTTGGCGTTGAGTCTGCTCTGTATTATAATGGATTTATGTCTCTGCCTTGTATGAATATGAATTGGCTTCATTACAGAAGAGTCGGAGCCGCATGTGCCCAGGCCTTTAGTCTCCCTGCTTGGAATCTGATATATAAATAATAACATTAACTAAGTGTTATCTCCTCAGTAGATAGAAGATATCTCCACAGCCCCCTCCTAGAGCAGCTGCAGACAGCATAAGCTACGGAGCCAAGGTCCACCTGTACACACAGTCAGTATAGGGTCTTATCCCAGTCTAGGACTATTAATAGGTATAGATATTGTATTATCACCCTATATAATGCACAGAACACAGGGTGTGAAGGATCTCACTTTGCAAGCCGCTTGGCACACCTGCAATCCACCTCCTTTCCTCCCACTCACACCCCATGAATGGACCAGGTTCATAGGATAATACGAAACTAGTTTTATAAATTTTATATATTTATTAACCATGAGTGGGTCGGTGCTAAGCACTAACATATACAGAAATACACATCAATGATCGGACAAGCAAATACAGGTAAAAGCAAAATACAGTACAGAAAATAAAATGGGAATAAAAGACAGAAAAGTATTACCCAGACCGAGTTTGTAGTCTGATTCTCTAGGCCTCCATGTGTTGGGCCTCAGGGCATGTCCTTAAGCAAGTTACAGAGCAGCTAACCCCTAGCTGCCTCCTTCCTGAGTGACAAAGAATCTAGGTCTCCTTTCAGCATATGGCTAGTGCCCCACCCGCACCTCCTCCCAGGTAGGCCCCTCCTCCTTCCCCCATTGCACAACCCTGGGAAAGAGGGATGCCTTCCTAGGTGCTGGGAGAGATGTGTGTCTGAGGGTGAACTTAGGGTCACTAGCCTCCTCTCCCTCCCTGGACATCTGCCATCCTGGGACAATAAACTGGCTGGCCAGAAAGGCCCTCTCCCATGGTATGCACATAAAACCACTGAAGCGAATTGACCACCAATGTAAATACAGCTTAAACACGACATTCCTAAAAGTATGTAAGACTAATATGAATCAGGAATGATATATTTCAAAGACAGATACATAACTGAGGGTCTCTCATCATCACATAGGGTCTTATGGACTCAGGCTGTGTTCTCTAGTAAGTATGGACATCCAGTCTACAGTATACCCACCACTGAGTATACAAACTTGGATATGTCCACTAGTGTGCATGGAAATTTGCTATGTCGATCTCTGAGCATGAGAACTTTGCTATGTTCACAGCTAAGTATGACAACTTGGCTATGTCCACCATTGAGTATAAAAACGTAACTGTGTCTATAACCGAGTATGAGAACTTGGCTATGCCCACCAAAGAGTATATGAACTTAACCATGTCAGCAAGTGAATATGTGTGTTTTACTATGAGCATCAGTGGAGTATAGGAACTTAGCTTTATCCACCAATAATTATGGGAAACTAGTCCACCAATGAGTATGAGATGTACAACTGTGAGTGTGGAAACTTGGCTATATCTACCAATGAGTATGGAACATGGCTATGTCCACCATTAAGTATGAGACCTTGGCTTTATCCACTGTGGCTATGAGACCTTGACAATGTCCACCAGTAAGTGATGTACTTTGACTATGTGCACCAGTGAGTATATGGCCTTGACTATCCCAACCAATGTATATGAGACCTTGGTTATGACACCAGTATGTATGAGACCTTGGCTATGTGCACCACTAATTATAAGAACTTGACAATGTCCACCATGAAGTATGAGACATTGGCTCTGTCCACCACTAAATACAGGATATTGGCTATGTCCAGCAGTGAATATGGGATCTAGGCTATGTCCAGTTGAGAGTTTGTTCATGTCCACCATTAAGTATGAGACCTTGGCTATGCCCACTAATGTATTTGAGACCTTGGTCATGCCCACTAATGTATTTGAGACCTTGGCTATGGCCACTAATGTATTTGAGACCTTGGCTATGTCTACCAGTGGGAAGGAAAGCTTGGCTGTGTCCACCAGCGAGGATGGGGCATTGGCTATGGGCCAGCAGTTTATGCCCCTTAGTATGTGCAATTCCTTTGGTTTTCAGTGTCTGTCCCCAGACAGGACCATGTCTTCTCAGTCCTCTGCCAAACGGTGGACACTGCTGGTGACTGAGCAGAATCTCCAGGTATGGCATCCAATATTGTCACCTCCAGAATAAGACTCCAGATTCATGGGACCCCCCACTTTGGTTAGGAGATATCTTGAGCAGATTTTTGTCCCATTACGTATGGTGCAAGGCTCTTAGATGCTAAATATCTGCTGCGGGTTGGGAGGACGTGAGACATTCTGGGCACTTGTATACTAAATATTTGCTGAATTATTCAGTAGCACCTGGAGAAATGCCTTTTATTGCACCTATATAACTTTTTGTAGCCGCTGTGAGGTCGGACGTGTTCACACGTTGATTTCCCTCTCAATTATTAAGCAGTCCTGACTGTGGTTATATTTCCTGCTGCTGCGGAATATTACAGCAGGCAATGAAGCCGCAGCAAAGTCCGGATACAGCAGAGTCAGCCAACACAAACCTTCTGACTACAACTCCAACTTTCCCATCTTGTGTTCTAAGTTGATTTCCTCTGGTTGCAGATTAGGTTGTAAATTCTTGTGTTTTGTCCTCAGGCGTCAAAATGTAATTTGGTTTTCTTATTTTACCCGTCAATTGCTGCAGAAAATCTCAGGATCAGAGAGGCTCGTACAGTGCCTCGTAAGGAGCCGGGTCCCAGGGTGATGGGGAGAGGTAAATAACGGGGTGGAAAAGAGGGACAGAGATGCTTCTAATGTGCTGTGAATTACTACTGGGGCCACGGCCTGACCCTCATCTCAGCCCCGCACCCCCCAAACCTCCAACACGCCCAATGTGAATTACCGGGGCCACGGCCTGACCCTCATCTCAACCCCCGCACCCCCCAAACCTCTAACACACCTAATGTGAATTACCGGGGCCACGGCCTGACCCTCATCTCAGCCCCGCACCCCCCAAACCTCTAACACACCTAATGTGAATTACCGGGGCCACGGCCTGACCCTCATCTCACCCCCCCCCCCCCAAACCTCTAACACACCTAATGTGAATTACCGGGGCCACAGCCTGACCCTCACTCACGCCCCCCCCCCCAAACCTCTAACACACCTAATGTGAATTACTGGGGCCACGGCCTGACCCTCATCTCAGCCCCGCACCCCCCAAACCTCCAACACACCCAATGTGAATTACCGGGGCCACAGCCTGACCCTCATCTCAACCCCGCACCCCGCACCCCCCAAACCTCTAACATACCCAATGTGAATTACCGGGGCCACGGCCTGACCCTCATCTCAGCCCCGCACCCCCAAAACCTCCAACACACCTAATGTGAATTACCGGGGCCACAGCCTGACCCTCATCTCAGCCCCGCACCCCCCAAACCTCTAACATACCCAATGTGAATTACCGGGGCCACAGCCTGACCCTCATCTCAGCCCCGCACCCCCCAAAACCTCTAACACACCCAATGTGAATTACCGGGGCCACGGCCTGACCCTCATCTCAGCCCCGCACCCTCCCAAACCTCTAACATGCCCAATGTGAATCACCGGGGCCACAGCCTGACCCTCATCTCAGCCCCGCACCCCCAAAACCTCCAACACACCCAATGTGAATTACCGGGGCCACGGCCTGACCCTCATCTCAGCCCCGCACCCTCCAAACCTCTAACACGCCCAATGTGAATCACCGGGGCCACGGCCTGACCCTCATCTCAGCCCCGCACCCCCCAAACCTCCAACACACCCAATGTGAATCACCGGAGCCACGGCCTGACCCTCATCTCAGCTCCGCACCCTCCAAACCTCCAACACACCCAATGTGAATCACCGGGGCCACGGCCTGACCCTCATCTCAGCTCCGCACCCTCCAAACCTCTAACACGCCCAATGTGAATCACCGGGGCCACGGCCTGACCCTCATCTCAGCTCCGCACCCTCCAAACCTCCAACACGCTCAATTTTCCAGGAGATGCCTGTCCTGTGCAGGTCCAAAACCAAACCACGCTGGGTCTATGTCATGGGGTTAATGCATGCAATGTAAAGATTCCAGGTTACACTATATACTGACCATATATTATGGCTTCTACTGTACGTACCTAGGGATGGGGGGCAGTGGCAGAAGTTGGTGGAGATGAATGATGGGTACCACAGTCTTGTATGTTTTGTGCATGGAAAGTGATATTAGACACATGAGAACCAACATGGCTGTTGGTTGTGTCCCGCACATTCTCGTACTATATATTGTGTCCCGCACATTCTCATACTATATATTGTGTCCCGCTCATTCTCATGCTATATATTGTGTCCCGCTCATTCCCATGCTATACATTGTGTCCCGCTCATTCCCATACTATACATTGTGTCCCGCTCATTCCCATACTATATATTGTGTCCCGCTCATTCCCATACTATATATTGTGTCCCGCTCATTCCCATACTATACATTGTGTCCCGCTCATTCTCATACTATACATTGTGTCCCGCTCATTCTCATGCTATATATTGTGTCCCGCTCATTCTCATACTATACATTGTGTCCCGCTCATTCTCATACTATATATTGTGTCCCGCTCATTCTCATACTATATATTGTGTCCCGCTCATTCGCATACTATATATTGTGTCCCGCTCATTCTCATACTATATACTGTGTCCCGCTCATTCGTCATACTGGATAGATGGGTGTGATCCCGGATCAGATGGGTCTCATACTATACATTGTGTCCCGCTCATGCGATCATGCTATCATATGGGTGCGATCCCGGATCAGATGTCTCAGACGATACATTGTGTCCCGCTCATTCTCATCACTGATCATATGGGTGTAGATCCCGGATCAGATCGGTGCAGACTGGGATCAGATTAGTGTCCCGCGTCAGATGGGTCTCATCGGGGACTAGATGCGTGTAGATCGTGTATCAGATGGGTGCAGATCAGGGGATCAGATGGGTGTAGATCAGGGGATCAGATGGGTGTAGATCAGGGATCAGATGGGTGTAGATCAGGGGATCAGATGGGTGCAGATCAGGGGATCAGATGGGTGCAGATCAGGGATCAGATGGGTGTAGATCAGGGGATCAGATGGGTGTAGATCAGGGGATCAGATGGGTGTAGATCAGGGATCAGATGGGTGTAGATCAGGGGATCAGATGCAATTATATTTTTAATAGCCGCGGCTCCCATGTGTGGATTTACAGTACATGTAATATTCTATTTGTCATTCTTACTTGGGGTCATCATTAGATTATTTCTTGATATTCTCGCCCTTGGTTCAGTCCTGGTCTTTCTCGCACCATCATATCTCATATTGTGCAGGTTCTGAAAGTTCTCACACCAAAGTCACCTAACCACTACCAGCAGAAGTGTGGCTGTAGTCTCAGCTGCTGCAGCACATCCCTCCTCTCCCCACATCTCTGACACTGCTCACGTCTCTCATCCAGTTTGCACCTTACTTTTGGCGGTTTCATTCTCTGGCAGCTTCCTCCATCCATTGCTGCAATATTTCCGCCTCTTATTGCCAATATTTGGCTTTTTAAGTTACTTAATTACTTTCTTTCATTGTTATAAACAGTCAACATTACATGAAATCTGGCGAGGAACAGAAAGCACGATGAGAGCTGCCAAAACCGAGGAAGAGAGAGCCGCGCAGCATCCTATAGGGATCTATTAGGAATACCAATGAAGGCTACACAGGGAACATCTCCCAGTCCTCAACCACTGGGGCGTCCAAAGAAAACACATTTACATTGGATGAGACCAACTAGTGCAGCAGAGCGGACTGTGTACTCACTGTGTTATCTGTGGTGTTACATAGGACTGCAGGTGACACCTACTACATTATCTGTACTCAGAGAGTTATCACTGTGTTATCTGTGGTGTTACATAGGACTGCAGGTGACTACTACTACATTATCTGTACTCAGAGAGTTATCACTGTGTTATCTGTGGTGTTACATAGGACTGCAGGTGACATCTACTACATTATCTGTACTCAGAGAGTTATCACTGTGTTATCTGTGGTGTTACATAGGACTGCAGGTGACATCTACTACATTATCTGTACTCAGAGAGTTATCACTGTGTTATCTGTGGTGTTACATAGGACTGCAGGTGACATCTACTACATTATCTGTACTCAGAGAGTTATCACTGTGTTATCTGTGGTGTTACATAGGACTGCAGGTGACATCTACTACATTATCTGTACTCAGAGAGTTATCACTGTGTGTTATCTGTGGTGTTACATAGGACTGCAGGTGACACCTACTACATTATCTGTACTCAGAGAGTTATCACTGTGTTTATCTGTGGTGTTACATAGGACTGCAGGTGACACCTACTACATTATCTGTACTCAGAGAGTTATCACTGTGTTATCTGTGGTGTTACATAGGACTGCAGGTGACATCTACTACATTATCTGTACTCAGAGAGTTATCACTGTGTTATCTGTGGTGTTACATAGGACTGCAGGTGACATCTACTACATTATCTGTACTCAGAGAGTTATCACTGTGTTATCTGTGGTGTTACATAGGACTGCAGGTGACACCTACTACATTATCTGTACTCAGAGAGTTATCACTGTGTGTTATCTGTGGTGTTACATAGGACTGCAGGTGACATCTACTACATTATCTGTACTCAGAGAGTTATCACTGTGTTATCTGTGGTGTTACATAGGACTGCAGGTGACATCTACTACATTATCTGTACTCAGAGAGTTATCACTGTGTGATCTGTGGTGTTACATAGGACTGCAGGTGACATCTACTACATTATCTGTACTCAGAGAGTTATCACTGTGTGTTATCTGTGGTGTTACATAGGACTGCAGGTGACACCTACTACATTATCTGTACTCAGAGAGTTATCACTGTGTTATCTGTGGTGTTACATAGGACTGCAGGTGACACCTACTACATTATCTGTACTCAGAGAGTTATCACTGTGTTATCTGTGATGTTACATAGGACTGCAGGTGACATCTACTACATTATCTGTACTCAGAGAGTTATCACTGTGTTATCTGTGGTGTTACATAGGACTGCAGGTGACATCTACTACATTATCTGTACTCAGAGAGTTATCACTGTGTTATCTGTGGTGTTACATAGGACTGCAGGTGACATCTACTACATTATCTGTACTCAGAGAGTTATCACTGTGTTATCTGTGGTGTTACATAGGACTGCAGGTGACATCTACTACATTATCTGTACTCAGAGAGTTATCACTGTGTTATCTGTGGTGTTACATAGGACTGCAGGTGACATCTACTACATTAGCTGTACTCAGAGAGTTATCACTGTGTTATCTGTGGTGTTACATAGGACTGCAGGTGACATCTACTACATTATCTGTACTCAGAGAGTTATCACTGTGTTATCTGTGGTGTTACATAGGACTGCAGGTGACATCTACTACATTATCTGTACTCAGAGAGTTATCACTGTGTGTTATCTGTGGTGTTACATAGGACTGCAGGTGACACCTACTACATTATCTGTACTCAGAGAGTTATCACTGTGTTATCTGTGGTGTTACATAGGACTGCAGGTGACATCTACTACATTATCTGTACTCAGAGAGTTATCACTGTGTTATCTGTGGTGTTACATAGGACTGCAGGTGACATCTACTACATTATCTGTACTCAGAGAGTTATCACTGTGTGTTATCTGTGGTGTTACATAGGACTGCAGGTGACATCTACTACATTATCTGTACTCAGAGAGTTATCACTGTGTGTTATCTGTGGTGTTACATAGGACTGCCGGTGACACCTACTACATTATCTGTACTCAGAGAGTTATCACTGTGTTATCTGTGGTGTTACATAGGACTGCAGGTGACATCTACTACATTATCTGTACTCAGAGAGTTATCACTGTGTTATCTGTGGTGTTACATAGGACTGCAGGTGACATCTACTACATTATCTGTACTCAGAGAGTTATCACTGTGTTATCTGTGGTGTTACATAGGACTGCAGGTGACATCTACTACATTATCTGTACTCAGAGAGTTATCACTGTGTTATCTGTGGTGTTACATAGGACTGCAGGTGACATCTACTACATTATCTGTACTCAGAGAGTTATCACTGTGTTATATGTGGTGTTACATAGGACTGCAGGTGACATCTACTACATTATCTGTACTCAGAGAGTTATCACTGTGTTATCTGTGGTGTTACATAGGACTGCAGGTGACATCTACTACATTATCTGTACTCAGAGAGTTATCACTGTGTTATCTGTGGTGTTACATAGGACTGCAGGTGACATCTACTACATTATCTGTACTCAGAGAGATATCACTGTGCTATCTGTGGTGTTACATAGGACTGCAGGTGACATCTACTACATTATCTGTACTCAGAGAGTTATCACTGTGTTATCTGTGGTGTTACATAGGACTGCAGGTGACATCTACTACATTATCTGTACTCAGAGAGATATCACTGTGCTATCTGTGGTGTTACATAGGACTGCAGGTAACATCTACTACATTATCTGTACTCAGAGAGTTATCACTGTGTGTTATCTGTGGTGTTACATAGGACTGCAGGTGACACCTACTACATTATCTGTACTCAGAGAGTTATCACTGTGTTATCTGTGGTGTTACATAGGACTGCAGGTGACATCTACTACATTATCTGTACTCAGAGAGTTATCACTGTGTTATCTGTGGTGTTACATAGGACTGCAGGTGACATCTACTACATTATCTGTACTCAGAGAGTTATCACTGTGTGTTATCTGTGGTGTTACATAGGACTGCAGGTGACATCTACTCCATTATCTGTACTCAGAGAGTTATCACTGTGTGTTATCTGTGGTGTTACATAGGACTGCAGGTGACATCTACTACATTATCTGTACTCAGAGAGTTATCACTGTGTTATCTGTGGTGTTACATAGGACTGCAGGTGACACCTACTACATTATCTGTACTCAGAGAGTTATCACTGTGTTATCTGTGGTGTTACATAGGACTGCAGGTGACATCTACTCCATTATCTGTACTCAGAGAGTTATCACTGTGTGTTATCTGTGGTGTTACATAGGACTGCAGGTGACACCTACTACATTATCTGTACTCAGAGAGTTATCACTGTGTGTATCTGTGGTGTTACATAGGACTGCAGGTGACATCTACTACATTATCTGTACTCAGAGAGTTATCACTGTGTTATCTGTGGTGTTACATAGGACTGCAGGTGACATCTACTACATTATCTGTACTCAGAGAGTTATCACTGTGTTATCTGTGGTGTTACATAGGACTGCAGGTGACATCTACTACATTATCTGTACTCAGAGAGTTATCACTGTGTTATCTGTGGTGTTACATAGGACTGCAGGTGACATCTACTACATTATCTGTACTCAGAGAGTTATCACTGTTGTGTTATCTGTGGTGTTACATAGGACTGCAGGTGACATCTACTACATTATCTGTACTCAGAGAGTTATCACTGTGTTATCTGTGGTGTTACATAGGACTGCAGGTGACATCTACTACATTATCTGTACTCAGAGAGTTATCACTGTGTTATCTGTGGTGTTACATAGGACTGCAGGTGACATCTACTACATTATCTGTACTCAGAGAGTTATCACTGTGTTATCTGTGGTGTTACATAGGACTGCAGGTGACATCTACTCCATTATCTGTACTCAGAGAGTTATCACTGTGTTATCTGTGGTGTTACATAGGACTGCAGGTGACACTACTACATTATCTGTACTCAGAGAGTTATCACTGTGTTATCTGTGGTGTTACATAGGACTGCAGGTGACATCTACTACATTATCTGTACTCAGAGAGTTATCACTGTGTTATCTGTGGTGTTACATAGGACTGCAGGTGACAGCTACTACATTACCTGTACTCAGAGAGTTATCACTGTGTTATCTGTGGTGTTACATAGGACTGCAGGTGACATCTACTACATTATCTGTACTCAGAGAGTTATCACTGTGTGTTATCTGTGGTGTTACATAGGACTGCAGGTGACATCTACTACATTATCTGTACTCAGAGAGTTATCACTGTGTTATCTGTGGTGTTACATAGGACTGCAGGTGACATCTACTACATTATCTGTACTCAGAGAGTTATCACTGTGTGTTATCTGTGGTGTTACATAGGACTGCAGGTGACATCTACTACATTATCTGTACTCAGAGAGTTATCACTGTGTTATCTGTGGTGTTACATAGGACTGCAGGTGACATCTACTACATTATCTGTACTCAGAGAGTTATCACTGTGTGTTATCTGTGGTGTTACATAGGACTGCAGGTGACATCTACTACATTATCTGTACTCAGAGAGTTATCACTGTGTGTATCTGTGGTGTTACATAGGACTGCAGGTGACATCTACTACATTATCTGTACTCAGAGAGTTATCACTGTGTTATCTGTGGTGTTACATAGGACTGCAGGTGACATCTACTACATTATCTGTACTCAGAGAGTTATCACTGTGTTATCTGTGGTGTTACATAGGACTGCAGGTGACATCTACTACATTATCTGTACTCAGAGAGTTATCACTGTGTTATCTGTGGTGTTACATAGGACTGCAGGTGACATCTACTACATTATCTGTACTCAGAGAGTTATCACTGTGTGTTATCTGTGGTGTTACATAGGACTGCAGGTGACATCTACTACATTATCTGTACTCAGAGAGTTATCACTGTGTTATCTGTGGTGTTACATAGGACTGCAGGTGACATCTACTACATTATCTGTACTCAGAGAGTTATCACTGTGTTATCTGTGGTGTTACATAGGACTGCAGGTGACATCTACTACATTATCTGTACTCAGAGAGTTATCACTGTGTGTTATCTGTGGTGTTACATAGGACTGCAGGTGACATCTACTACATTATCTGTACTCAGAGAGTTATCACTGTGTTATCTGTGGTGTTACATAGGACTGCAGGTGACATCTACTACATTATCTGTACTCAGAGAGTTATCACTGTGTTATCTGTGGTGTTACATAGGACTGCAGGTGACATCTACTACATTATCTGTACACAGAGAGTTATCACTGTGTTATCTGTGGTGTTACATAGGACTGCAGGTGACACTACTACATTATCTGTACTCAGAGAGTTATCACTGTGTTATCTGTGGTGTTACATAGGACTGCAGGTGACACCTACTACATTATCTGTACTCAGAGAGTTATCACTGTGTTATCTGTGGTGTTACATAGGACTGCAGGTGACATCTACTACATTATCTGTACTCAGAGAGTTATCACTGTGTTATCTGTGGTGTTACATAGGACTGCAGGTGACATCTACTACATTATCTGTACTCAGAGAGTTATCACTGTGTTATCTGTGGTGTTACATAGGACTGCAGGTGACATCTACTACATTATCTGTACTCAGAGAGTTATCACTGTGTTATCTGTGGTGTTACATAGGACTGCAGGTGACACCTACTACATTATCTGTACTCAGAGAGTTATCACTGTGTTATCTGTGGTGTTACATAGGACTGCAGGTGACATCTACTACATTATCTGTACTCAGAGAGTTATCACTGTGTGTTATCTGTTGTGTTACATAGGACTGCAGGTGACATCTACTACATTATCTGTACTCAGAGAGTTATCACTGTGTTATCTGTGGTGTTACATAGGACTGCAGGTGACGTCTACTACATTATCTGTACTCAGAGAGTTATCACTGTGTTATCTGTGGTGTTACATAGGACTGCAGGTGACACCTACTACATTATCTGTACTCAGAGAGTTATCACTGTGTTATCTGTGGTGTTACATAGGACTGCAGGTGACATCTACTACATTATCTGTACTCAGAGAGTTATCACTGTGTTATCTGTGGTGTTACATAGGACTGCAGGTGACATCTACTACATTATCTGTACTCAGAGAGTTATCACTGTGTTATCTGTGGTGTTACATAGGACTGCAGGTGACATCTACTACATTATCTGTACTCAGAAAGTTATCACTGTGTTATCTGTGGTGTTACATAGGACTGCAGGTAACATCTACTACATCATCAGTACACGTGGACCTGGCATACAGTATGTACTGTTACAATGTATTAATGTAGGTGAGATATGGAGTCAAAGTGTCAGCCTGTCATTGTCCCATATCCCGGTATCACTGGGTTATTGTCCTGTACCCCCGGTGTCACTGTGTCATTGTCCCGTACCCCGGTGTCACTGTGTCATTGTCCCGTACCCCCGGTGTTACTGTGTCATTGTCCCGTACCCCCGGTGTCACTGTCTTATTGTCCCGTACTCCCGGTGTCACTGTGTCATTGTCCCGAACCCCCGGTGTCACTGTGTCATTGTCCCGTACCCCCGGTGTCACTGTGTTATTGTCCTGTACCCCCGGTGTCACTGTGTCATTGTCCCGTACCCCCGGTGTCACTGTGTCATTGTCCCGTACCCCCGGTGTCACTGTGTCATTGTCCCGTACCCCCGGTGTCACTGTGTCATTGTTCCGTACCCCCGGTGTCACTGTGTTATTGTTCTGTACACCCGGTGTCACTGTGTTATTGTTCTGTACTCCCGGTGTCACTGTGTCATTGTCCTGTACCCCCGGTGTCACTGTGTTATTGTCCTGTACCCCCAGTGTCACTGTGTCATTGTCCCGTACCCCAGGTGTCACTGTGTTATTGTCCCGTACCCCCGGTGTCACTGTGTTATTGTCCCGTACCCCCGGTGTCACTGTGTCATTGTCCTGTACCCCCGGTGTCACTGTGTCATTGTCCCGTACCCCCGGTGTCACTGTGTTATTGTGCTGTACACCCGGTGTCACTGTGTCATTGTCCCGTACCCCCGGTGTCACTGTGTTATTGTCCTGTACCCCCGGTGTCACTGTGTTATTGTGCTGTACACCCGGTGTCACTGTGTCATTGTCCCGTACACCCGGTGTCACTGTGTTATTGTCCCGTACCCCCGGTGTCACTGTGTTATTGTGCTGTACACCCGGTGTCACTGTGTCATTGTCCTGTACCCCCGGTGTCACTGTGTTACTGTCCTGTACCCCCGGTGTCACTGTGTTATTGTTCTGTACCCCCGGTGTCACTGTGTCATTGTCCCGTACCCCAGTGTCACTGTGTTATTGTTCTGTACCCCCGGTGTCACTGTGTTACTGTCCCGTACCCCCGGTGTCACTGTGTTATTGTGCCGTACCCCCGGTGTCACTGTGTCATTGTCCTGTACCCCCGGTGTCACTGTGTTATTGTCCCGTACCCCCGGTGTCACTGTGTTATTGTCCCGTACCCCCGGTGTCACTGTGTTATTGTTCTGTACCCCCGGTGTCACTGTGTTATTGTCCCGTACCCCGGTGTCACTGTGTTATTGTGCTGTACCCCCGGTGTCACTGTGTCATTGTCCTGTACCCCCGGTGTCACTGTGTCATTGTCCCGTACCCCCGGTGTCACTGTGTTATTGTCCTGTACACCCGGTGTCACTGTGTCATTGTCCTGTACACCCGGTGTCACTGTGTTACTGTCCTGTACTCCCGGTGTCACTGTGTTATTGTGCTGTACACCCGATGTCACTGTGTTATTGTCCTGTACTCCCGGTGTCACTGTGTTATTGTCCTGTACTCCCGGTGTCACTGTGTCATTGTCCTGTACCCCCGGTGTCACTGTGTTATTGTTCTGTACCCCCGGTGTCACTGTGTTATTGTCCCGTACCCCAGTGTCACTGTGTTATTGTTCTGTACCCCCGGTGTCACTGTGTTACTGTCCTGTACCCCCAGCGTCATTGTTCTGGTTCTCTTGCTCTACACTGACATCATGAATCTTCTCACATATATCTGCTAATAGTTGATAGGAATCCTGAGCTCTGCAGACCTGACATCCATTCATCGGGTCTCGCTGCATTCTGCTCTGTCACTCGTGTTGAGTCTATGAATTCCCAGTATATACATTATGTAAAGCATCATCCAGGCATGGTGACACAGGCCGCTCTGTGATCCGCTCTGACAGCCGCCGGTAAGCGAGTGTGCTTATTAGGCTTAACGCTCAACGCCTTATTTATTTAAAGTAACATCTAAATGCAGCAAACACCATAAACCTTCATCATTATTCATGTCCCGGAAGGTTCTCGTGTACAAGGGCTCAGACATTCTCCCATGGTTTACCATCCATGTATAGGGAAGCAAAGCTCACATGTAAATCAGGAGGAGGTAGGCTTCAGGTGTCTCTATGTCCAGTGTCTACCTATTTCTATACAAGAGAGACCCATAGCGATTTTCATCATTAGCATAGCATGCCAGAACTACAGTGAAGACTGACACACACAAACAGCGCACTAAGAGGGAACACAGAGGAAGAGTCACTAAGGCGACTGGAGGGATGAGGGTGGGGTGTAAAGTATCAGCAGTGTTCTACCATAGATTACATGTATTTCTATTAAATGCAAACTAATATGTTCTTTTTTGTGCAAAATATATTAATTCTATACAAGATCACTGCTTAGCCAACTCACAGTACAGTATAGAGGGGAAGATCATCTACAGCAGTTCACACCATAGTGTAGGGGAAGATCATTTACAGCAGCTAACATTACATTGCAGGGGAATATCATCTACAGCAGCTCACAGTACAGTGTAGGGAAAGATCATCTACAGCAGCTCACAGTACAGTGCAGTGGAAGATCATCTACAGCAGCCCACAGAGAAGTAGAAGATCATCTTCAGCAGCTCACAGTGCAGTTTACAGAGAATATCATCTACAGCAGCTTGCAGTACAGTGTAGGGAAGATCATCTACACCAGCTCACAGCACAGTATAGGGAAAGATCATCTACAGCAGCTCACAGTGCAGTGGAAGATCATCTACACCAGTTCACAGCACAGTATAGGGAAAGATCATCTACAGCAGCTCACAGTGCAGTTTACAGAGAATATCATCTACAGCAGCTTGCAGTACAGTGTAGGAGAAGATCATCTACAGCAGCTCACAGTATAGTATATGGGAAGATCATCTACAGAAGCTCACAGTGCAGAGCAGAGGGGAGATTGTCTATAGCAGCTAACAGTACAGTGTAGGTGAAGATCATCTACAGCAGTTCACTGAGCATTATAGAAGATCATCTACAGCAGCTCACAGTACAGTATAAGGGAAGATCATCTACAGCAGCTCACAGTACAGTGTAGGGGAAAATCATCCACAGCACATCACAGGACAGTGTAGGGGAAGATCATCTATAGCAGCTCACAGTACAGTGTAGGGAGGATCATGTACAGAAGCTCAAAGTACAGTGTAGGGGAATATCATTTATAGTAGCTTGCAGTACATCGTAGAGGGAATATCAACTACAGCAGCTCACAGTACAGTATAGGGGATGATCATCTATAGCAACTCACAGCACAGTTCAGAAGAAAGATCATTTACAACAGCTCATAGTACAGTATAGGGGAAGATCATCTACAGCAGAACACAGCACAGTGTAGGGGAAGATCATCTACAGCACATCACAGCACAGTTTAGAGGGAAGATCATCTATAACAGATCACGGCAAAGTGTAGGGGAAGATCATCTACAGAAGCTCACAGCACAATATATGGAGAAGATAATTTACAGCAGCTCATAGTACAGTGCAGAGGAAGATCATCTACAGAAGCTAACAGTACAATGCAGTGGAAGATCATGTATAGCAGCTCACAGTATAGGGGAAGGTCATCTACAAAAGCTCACAGCACAGTTTAGGGGAAGATCATCTACAGCACATCACAACACAGTTTAGAGGAAAGATCATCTACAGCAGCTCACCATACAGTATTTAGAGAAGATCATATACAGAAGTTCACAGTATAGTTTAGAGGGAATATCATCTACAGCAGCTCACAGAGCAGTGGAAGATCATCTACAGCAGCTCACAGTACAGCATAGGGGAAGATCATCTACAGCAGCTCACAGTGCAGTGGAAGAGCATCTACAGCAGCTCAGAGTGCAGTGGAAGATCATATACAGCAGCTCACAGTGCAGTGTAGGGGGAATTCATCTAAAACAGCTCACGGTAGAGTGTAGGGGAAGATTATCTACAGCAGCTAATAGTACAGTGTAGGGGAAGATCATCTAAAGCATCTCATAGCACAGTTTAGAGGGAAGATCATCTACAGCAGCTCACAATGCAGTGGAAGATTATCTAAAGCAGCTCACTGTACAGTGTTTAGGAAAGATCATCTACAGCAGCTCACAGCGCAGTGTATCGGGAAGATCATCTACAGCAGCTCAGAGTGCAGTGGAAGATTATCTATAGCAGCTCACAGTACATTGTAGGGGAAGAGCATCTAAAACAGCTCACAGTACAATGAAGGGGAAGATCATCTACATCAGCTCACAGCACAATATAGGGGAAGATCATCTACAACAGCTCACAGCACAGTGTAAGGGAAGATCATCTACAGCAGCTCACAGTGCAGTGGAAGATCATCTACAGCAGCTCACAGTGCAGTGGAAGATCATCTACAGCAGCTCACTGAGCAGTGTAGGGGAAGATCATCTACAGCAGCTCACAATGCAGTGGAAGAGCATCTACAGCAGCTCAGAGTTCAGTGGAAGATCATATACAGCAGCTCACAGTGCAGTGTAGGGGGAAGATCATCTAAAACAGCTCACGGTAGAGTGTAGGGGAAGATTATCTACAGCAGCTAATAGTACAGTGTAGGGGAAGATCATCTATAGCAGCTCACAGTATAGGGGAAGGTCCTCTACAAAAGCTCTCAGCACAGTTTAGGGGAAGATCATCTACAGCAGCTCACAGTACAGTTTAGAGAAAAGATCATCTACAGCAGCTCACAGTGCAATGGAAGATTATCTACAGCAGCTCACCGTACAGTGTTTAGGGAAGATCATCTACAGCAGCTCACAGTGCAGTATAGGGGAAGATCATCTACAGCAGCTCACTGTGCAGTGGAAGATCATCTACAGCAGCTCACAGTGCAGTATAGGGGAAGATCATCTACAGCAGCTCACTGTGCAGTGGAAGATCATCTACAGCAGTTCACAGTACAGTGTAGGGGAAAATCATCTACAGCAGCTTACAGCACAGTTTAGAGGGAAGATAATCTACAGCAACTCACAATGCAGTGGAAGATTATCTACAGCAGCTCACCGTAGAGTGTTTAGGGAAGATCATCTACAGTAGTTCACAGCGCAGTGTAGGGGAAGATCATATACAGTAGTTTACAGTGCAGTGGAAGATCATCTACAGCAGCTCACAGTGCAGTGTAGGGGAAGATCATCTACAGCAGCTTACAGTGCAGTGGAAGATCATCTACAGCAACTCACAGTACAGCATAGGGGAAGATCATCTACAGCAGCTTACAGTGCAGTGGAAGATCATCTACAGCAGCTCACAGTACAGCATAGGGGAAGATCATCTACAGCAGCTCACAGTACAGTGTAGGGGAAGAATCATATACAGCAGCCAACAGTACAATGCAGTGGAAGATCATCTACAGCAGCTCACAGTACAGTTTAGAGAAAAGATCATCTACAGCAGCTCACAGTGCAATGGAAGATTATCTACAACAGCTCACCGTACAGTGTTTAGGGAAGATCATCTACAGCAACTCACAGCACAGTGTAGGGGAAGATCACCTACAGCAGCTCACAGTATAGCATAGGGGAAGATCATCTACAGCAGCTCACAGTCCAGTATAGGGGAAGATTATCTACAGCAGCTCACTGTGCAGTGGAAGATCATCTACAGCAGCTCACAGTACAGTGTAGGGGAAAATCATCTACAGCAGCTCACAGCACAGTTTAGAGGGAAGATCATCTACAGCAGCTCACAATGCAGTGGAAGATTATCTACAGCAGCTCACCGTACAGTGTTTAGGGAAGATCATCTGCAGCAGTTCACAGCGCAGTGTAGGGGAAGATCATCTACAGCAGCTTACAGTGCAGTGGAAGATCATCTACAGCAGCTCGCAGTACAGCATAGGGGAAGATCATCTACAGCAGCTCACAGTACAGCATAGGGGAATATCATCTACAGCAGCTTACAGTGCAGTATAGGGGAAGATCATCTACAGCAGCTCACTGTGCAGTGGAAGATCATCTACAGCAGCTCACAGTACAGTGTAGGGGAAATCATCTGCATCAGCTTAGAGTGCAATGAAAGATCATATACAGCAGCTCACAGTATAGCATAGGGGAAGATCATCTACAACAGCTTACAGTGCAATGGAAGATCATATACAGCAGCTCACAGTGCAGTATAGAGGAGAAAATCATCTACAACAGCTCAGAGCACAGTATAGGGGAAGCTCATCTACAATTTACATAGGGAATTATTATTTTCTTCCCGATACAGATGATTTTTGAGTGGCAGAAAGTTGTTATGCCCTCTAGTGCCTGGCCATAGGTGCTACTGCTACCTGCTCGAGCAGGCTTAAACCTCCAGCTACATGCATCCTCAGCTAAGCAACAGAGAACTCGATTGGACAAAGCGCTCAATGGTAACATCTACAAAATCAGAACCCTGGAAGTAGGAAAGATAATGTTACCAGTAAAATATAATCAATGATATCTGAATAAGATATACAAAACTGACAGATGCTTCAGAGAATCCACTTTGACCTGTGCTTCTGTAAGTGCTCCCCCTATAGGCAGAGTATGGGTTTATAGGCTCCTCCATTACTCCTGGGCTGGAAGAAATCATATACCTGCTGTGAGGTCATCCATATCATGTAATCTGTGATGTCACCCATATAATCTGAGCTCATCCACATAATATAACCTCTGAGCTCATCTATATACTATAATCTCTAAATTCATCTGTATAATGGAATCTTGGCGATATCAAAGCTATATTAAAGAGTGAAGAGAAAAAATGAGCCAAGAAACTGGGAGAAGCCTCTTAGTAATGATATTACATCCAAGGAAAATACACGAGGAACAGACAGCAAAAAGCTGGGGGCGCAGTGAGGGGCTCCTTTGCCAGGTAGGGCCCCTCAGAAGGTGATGATGATGATGATGATGATGATGTGTATTAAGCCTTTGCCTTCTGATCAGATTGTGACTACACACCGCCCCTAGTGGCTGACATTGGTAGTGCACAGCCATTGACAGTCCCTGTAACTCTCATCTGATGGGAGTCCCCCGATGTATTCTGCAGGGTCTGACACCTCTGCCCCTTCCTACTAACCCTATACATGGTGGGGGGGCACTGGAGAAACAGGACACCGCCCTGCCAGTGCAGACTATGCGTTATGTGGCTGCATTCACCTTCATGCAACAAGTTGCAGGGATGCTCCAAGTTTAACTCCTTCCCTGCCAGGCTCCACCTTCCTACACATGCAGTTGTGCTGGCACACAGACGGAGGGCTGCTCAGCTGTGCCCCCTGCTGGCCGCCCTGTGCAGCTCTGGCTCCGACCTTGCTCCTGGTGTCCTGAGGATGGAGACTCCTTGTGCCTGGCGGCAGCAGCAGCAGTTTAGATACTACAAGGAGGGGGGCAGCAGAGGAGGAGACAGCAGTGCAGGCAGCAGCAGCCCCCTCTATTCTCCTCTCCCCACTTCCAGGGCTGGATCCTCTCTAATTGGTCCTGGGGGAGGCCCTGGGATTTGGGGTGGAGGCTGCTCCTCTCCAGCTCACATCATGTAATTGGTCCTCAGTTTCTTCATATAAACTGAGGGGAGCACAGAGCCCGAGCGCAGAGGCGGCAGAGAGTACAGGAGGCAGCACAACTTCTCCAGCTCCTCAGCACCTGCACAGCACAGGATTAACCCCCTTCACACACACACACCCCGCGCTGCCCCCCAAAAGTGATTAACCCCTGAGGCGCTGGAGCACCGTAACCTACAGGATTAACCCCTCCAGGACTGCACGTGATTAACCCCTGCGGCTCCAGGGACTGCCCATGAGAGCCCCCTTTTCAGTTCACTGGGATTAACCTCTGCAGTCCCAGCCGCTGGACTGTCCTATGACTTGCTGGCGTGGTCGGAGCAGACGGCTGATGCCTGTGTGCACGGAGTCGGGTCGGCAGCTGTCAGGGGTCCTGGATGCCTGAGCGGCTGCGGGGAGCTGCGGACACTTGTTGCGGGGTCCGCTGCGCTGCAGGATCGCGGCTCTGGGGAGTGGATTGCAGATCTCCGGGGATCTGGTGTGAGGATCTAGGAGGGGGCACACTCATCCCCCCCTCCATCCTCCCAGTGCCAGGGTGGGGGGCACTGGGCAGCACTTTGGCGGACTTGATGGATGTGCTGGCGGCTCGGAGCGGTGGAGGCTGCTGCTGAGACTCCGGGAGAGCCTTGGATTCCTGCACTGAGCCCGACAGCTGGAGCCGGGGGAGGCGAGCTGTGCCCGGGCACGACTGGCTGGATGCTGCTGGGCTCTGTGGCCGCTCAATGATGGAGATATTGTGGCTGCTGCTGCTGCTGCTGGTGACTCTGCTCCCCGGATCCGGCAGGGGACAAGGCGCTTACGGTAAGCTGCGGGGCCGGGGCTGGACTGTGTCCGGGCAGAGCGGAGGGGTCGGGGCTGGACTGTGCCCGGGCAGAGCGGAGGGGTCGGGGCTGGACTGTGCCCGGGCAGAGTGATGTAGTCGGGGTTCTGCACTGGAGCATGCCCGGGCAGAGTGATGTAGTCGGGGGTTCTGCACTAGAGCATGCCCGGGCAGAGCGGAGGGGTCGGGGCTGGACTGTGCCCGGGCAGAGTGATGTAGTCGGGGTTCTGCACTGGAGCATGCCCGGGCAGAGTGATGTAGTCGGGGGTTCTGCACTGAGCATGCCCGGGCAGAGCGGAGGGGTCGGGGCTGGACTGTGCCCGGGCAGGTGATGTGGTCGGGGTTCTGCACTGGAGCATGCCCGGGCAGAGTGATGTAGTCGGGGTTCTGCACTGGAGCATGCCCGGGCAGAGTGATGTAGTCGGGGTTCTGCACTGGAGCATGCCCGGGCAGAGCGGAGGGGTCGGGGCTGGACTGTGCCCGGGCAGAGCGGAGGGGTCGGGGCTGGACTGTGCCCGGGCAGAGCGGAGGGGTCGGGGCTGGACTGTGCCCGGGCAGAGTGATGTAGTCGGGGGTTCTGCAGCTGGAAGTGACTGATCAGTAGAATCTTAGAGCAGTTTTTGGCACCTTTTGCTCCCTTCGCCCTCACCCACTGTCTGGTGCACCTCACTAAACCCCCAGGAGACCCCACAATATACACCCTTGGACCAGGTGCCCAGATACCCATATCAGATGTTTCTTCCCCAAACCTAGGGGCACCCACCACTCTACCAGTACATGATACACTATGGTACTCCTTACTTGGTGCTCCCTGCCCTGCCTGTAGACCTCCATCTCCAGCCCAGAGGCCCCCACAACCTACAGGGAATATTATAAGGTCTTACAACCATAGCACACCTCACCCCCTAAACCTGCTACCCCCTCCCCAACCTCCTACTGGCAGCCTTCAGCTACAACTTAGTGCCAGCTCACAATGTGCCAGTACATGCCAAGCTAATGTGCCCCCTAGGTCTGGTGTTCTCTGCCATCTCAGCTCTGGAAGTGCTTGAACTCCATTTCAGGACCCCCACAATCCACTTGTACATCAGTTCTGAGCTCCGTGCACCCCCATACCTGGTGACCCTGAGTTCTGAGCTCCGTGCACCCCCATACCTGGTGACCCTGAGTTCTGAGCTCTGTGCACCCCCATACCTTGTGACCCTCAGTTCTGAGCTCTGTGAACCCCCATACCTTGTGACCCTGAGTTCTGAGCTCCGTGCACCCCCATACCTGGTGACCCTGAGTTCTGAGCTCTGTGCACCCCCATACCTTGTGACTCTCAGTTCTGAGCTCTGTGCACCCCCATACCTTGTGACCCTGAGTTCTGAGCTCTGTGCACCCCCATACCTTGTGACCCTGAGTTCTGAGCTCTGTGCACCCCCATACCTTGTGACCCTGAGTTCTGAGCTCTGTGCACCCCCATACCTGCGGTCCCCCACTCCTATCCTACCCTGTGATGATGGGGGGCTAGAGTTGTATAATGTACACCTCCATTCCTACTGTACTGTACTCTACAATATACTGCGCTGGGCTGTACACCCTATAACTGTCCAGGTAGACGATCTGAGCTGTAATAAAGTATAATCTACACCACTGCAATATACTATAGTCTGTGTTCACACTGTGCTATATACTATGCTATATACTGCTTTAGACTATATACACTATGTATTTTTAGGGCTGGTGAATACAATAGCTATATCTATAGTGTACTGTACTCCACCCTCTCTATACTATATATAGGATGCTATACTCTCTGCTCTTCTATTCCTTATACTGGACTGTAATATAGTCTGTCTATAGCCCTGCCTTATACTATAGTCTCTGCTGTAATAGATTATACATTATATCTAATGTTCTGGATTGTATGCTATATATGTTATTACAGGACATCTGGTGATAGTAGTGAAGCTGACCTCTAACAATCTATAATTTATGGTACTGCATTATACTATAGTCTCCATACATCCCCATAACTGTGCCCTTGTGGGCGCCCCCTCCATCCACTGTGTCGTGATCCTGTTAGTATTATATTTGTCTTGTATATTTTGTGTACTGTATTTACCCTCAAATGTAAAGCCCATGGATTAATATAATAATGTACGCCCCTGGGTTATATTATTGGCCCGTGGAGTATATAATAATGTACGCCCATGGGTTAATATAATAATGTACGGCACCATGGATTAATATAATAATGTACAGAGCCCATGGGTTATATATAATGTACAGCACCTGGATTAATATAATAATGTACAGCACCATGGATTACTATAATAATGTACAGAGCACCATGGATTATATATATGTACAGGCACCTGGGTTTAATATAATAATGTACAGCACCATGGGTTATATATATGTACAGGCCCATGGAATTAATATAATAATGTATAGCACCATGGGATTAATATAATAATGTACAGGCACCATGGGATTAATATAATAATGTACAGCACCATGGGATTAATATAATAATGTACAGAGCACCATGGATTACTATAATAATGTACAGCACCATGGATATAATATATAATGTACAGCACCATGGGATTAATATAATAATGTACAGCACCATGGATATAATATAATAATGTACAGCACCATGGGATTAATATAATAATATACAGCACCATGGGATTAATATAATAATGTACAGCACCATGAGATTAATATAATAATGTACAGAGCACCATGGGATTAATATAATAATGTACAGAGCACCATGGGATTAATATAATAATGTACAGAGCACCATGGGATTAATATAATAATGTACAGAGCACCATGGGATTAATATAATAATGTACAGCACCATGGGATTAATATAATAATGTACAGAGCACCATGGGATTAATATAATAATGTACAGAGCACCATGGGATTAATATAATAATGTACATAGCACCATGGATTAATATAATAATGTACAGAGCACCATGGGATTAATATAATAATGTACAGAGCACTATGGGATTAATATAATAATGTACAGAACACCATGGAATTAATATAATAATGTACAGCCCCATGGGATTAATATAATAATGTACAGAACACCATGGATTAATATAATAATGTACAGAGTACCATGGGATTAATATAATAATGTACATAGCACCATGGGATTAATATAATAATGTACAGCACCATGGATTAATATAATAATGTACAGGCACCATGGAATTAATATAATAATGTACAGAGCACCATGGATTAATATAATAATGTACAGCACCAGGGAATTATGGTATGCTATATATATAAACAATAATAATAATAATAATTTTGTACTATACTACCCCCCCCATACTGTCTGCACTGCTATATAGTGTACATCAGTACAAGTACATGGAGCAGGAGACAGTATGGGGCTGTACTGTAATAAACTATAATGTACGGTATAATAATCCTGCACAATACTATAGTCTCCATACATATTGCACTATACTCTCCATTTTACCATACTACTATACCCTTTACATTGCTATATACTGTACATCAGTACATGGAGCAGGAGACAGTATAGGAGCTGTACTGTAATAACCTATAATGTACAGTATAATAACCCCTTCACACTGCTACAGTCTGCAGTGTAATATATGGTCTATGAGTGTGTTCTGTACATTACTAGGTCATACCATACTGCAATGTAATAAATTATAATCTACAATATAATAATCTTACACCGCTATAATAATGCTGAGCTATAATTCACCCCGTAGTGTTCTGTGCGCTGGATGTATCTCAGCTCTGTGCACACATTATGTGCTGGTACAGCAGGAGGAGGGAGCCGTAGTATAGTAAAGTATATACCCTATCATATAATGTTGCAGATCCTTGTCTCATGTATGTTAATACAAGAATAGTGTACGGTACCCTACACCCCTGTGCAGAAAGTGAGAGTAGTGACGGTGTAGAACTGCTGTACCGTAATACATTATAATGTACAGTATAATAATCCAGCCTATAACAGTCACTATAATACTATGATAACATATCAATTACTGTTCTGTAATACTATCATATAATAGTCACTATAATACTATGATAACATATCAATTACTGTCTGGAATACTCTATAATGTACAGTATAATAATCCAGCATATAACAGTCACTATAATACTATGATAACATATCCATTACTGTACTGTAATACTATATGAGTATAATAATCCAGCATATAATAGTCACTATAATACTATGATAACATATCAATTACTGTACTGTAATACTATCATATAATAGTCACTATAATACTATGATAACATATCCATTACTGTCCTGTAATACACTATAATCTATCTACAGTATAATAAACCAGCCTATAATATAGCAGTCACTATAATACTATGATAACATATCAATTACTGTACTGGAATACACTATAATCTACAGTATAATAATACATCATATAACAGTCACTATGATAATAACATATCCATTACTGTCCTGTAATACATTCTAATCTACAGTATAGTAATCCATCATATAATTTAACAGTCACTTTAATAATATTATAACATATCCATTACTGTACTGTAATACCCTATAATGTACAGTATAATAATCCAGCATATAATGTAGCAGTCACTATAATAATACTATGATAACATGTGCTGTAGAGTACACTAATCTATACTCACTTGTATAATGATATTTTACTCTATAGTACACTATATACTGTCCTATACTACACCAGGATTATATATACACACATGAACAAAATTGTTGGTCCCCTCCCTCGTTTAATGAAAGAAAAACCCCACAATGGTCACAGAAATAACTTGAATCTGACAGACTGGAATTTGCCAAACTACATGTTGACAAGCCACAAAGCTTCTGGGAGAATGTCCTATGGACAGATGAGACAAAAATCAAAATTTCTGGCAAGGCACATCAGCTCTATGTTCACAGACGGAAAAATGAAGCCTATCTTGAAAAGAACACTGTCCCTACTGTGAGACATGGAGGCGGCTCTGTTATGTTCTGGGGCTGCTTTGCTGCATCTGGCACAGGGTGTCTTGAATCTGTGCAGGGTACAATGAAATCTCAAGACTATCAAGGGATTCTAGAGAGAAATGTGCTGCCCAGTGTCAGAAAGCTTGGTCTCACTCGCCGCAGGTCATGGGTCTTGTAACAGGATAATGACCCAAAACACACAGCTAAAAACCCCCAAGAATGGCTAAGGGCCCCCACCAACTGCCTATTGGCTCTTTGGGGGCGCTCCGGGTACTGTGGATAATACACTAATCTTGTACACGATAATGATATTTTACTCCATATTCTGTTTTTTTGGGGGGGGGGTTTTTCCTTATATATTTGGGGGGGGGTGTTTTTTTTCTCCTTCTTACCTTCATAATGTTTCTCTCTTTACTACACCATATACTGTCCTATATTACCGACCAGAGCTTTATGGCATACGTGTGCAAGGGCTGAAACATGCCGGGATATTTACTGTAGAGTATAGTAATACTACACTAATCTATAGTCACTTGTATAATGATATTCTACTCTATATTACACTATATACTGAACTATATTACGCAGGAGCTATATATATATATATATATATATATATATATATATATGTACAGAGGCAGAGGATAGGTACTGTATGGTAATACTACACTAATCTATAGTCACCAATAGAATGATATCCATCTCTATACTACACCATCTACTGCTATATACTACCCTGGGAGTATAAATCTATATATATATAGGCAGGGAATATATACTGTAATACTACACTAATCTATAGTCACCTGTATAATGATATTATATTCTATACTGCTCATCATATACCGCACTGTGGGTCAGAGCAGGGGGCATACATGGGTCATACAGACAGGCAGGGCACAGTATATAATATGTACAGTATGGGCATATAGCGCCACCTGAAGGAACCAATGTGAGTATGACAGACATGACATTGTCTTCAGGATGACATGCTGCTCTATACTGCAGGGCTGGGTTAGTCTGTTGGCACCGCACATGGATATATCACTGTCTTATCTGTGGTTTTACATAGGACTGCAGGTAACAAAGTCATTACAAGATTTCATTGCCATATCCAGCTCTGCTACATCGGCAGTCTACAGTCTGTATTGTCCATTGCTCTGTTCATGATTTGTTTAGGGGGTTGACCATATTGCACCCCTTGTCCTTAGACCATGCCTTTTTGGAGACCCCCATATCACCTCCACTTGTGCTAATATGAGGACCAGCGCCACACCTGTCCATGTCTGGTATTACAGCTGAGCCCCATTGACTTTGTGCAATACCAGGCACTGCCTATAGACAGGTGTGGCGCTCTTTCCAGAAGAAAGCAGCCATGTTTTTCTAATCCTTGACTACCCCTTTAAAGATGTGCAGTCTGGACTGATCTGACCTGTCCACCAGGTGTCAGAGCTGCAAAATCATCATCAGCTCTGAGGGTGGGTGTCAGGAATCGGGGGAGGGCTGTCAGGTTAAGGACATGCAGCTTGTGATGGAGCAGATGACATCAAGTGACTGATCCCGATCCCTGAGTCCTCTCCACTGGTCACAAGGAGAATCCTCTTCATAACAGTGACATCTTCAGGCAGACAGAGGAACTACACTCAGAAGTAGAAAATCATACCAGAGAGGAGAAGGCCTACAGTTTTCTATAGGTATAAATGAGAAGTTCTAAAACTTTATAATAGACTTTGTGTTTCAAGTAGAACATTTACAGGACGTCTGCTTGCTGTCAGTGAATGTGAACACTCTTGTTACTTTCAGTAATGGCTCTTCCTCCTCTCAGCTGAGGGTTTGTTACAATTGTATCCAGTCTAGACAGTGCTCTGTGAGTGTGAAACAGCAGCAGCAGCTGCACAAATCTAGTTTGCTACAATGTATCAGTCTGCAGTATAGACTGGATACATCATCTCACCATAGCTTATACCACAGGACATACTCAGCTCTGCTATGTTTGTACCCCATTGATACTGAGTCAAGTATAAGTAGTATACCTAAAACCCCAGCCGTATTGTCACTGTTAGATCTGTGTACTGTGACGGAGCTCCTGCAGTGGCCGTGGCGATGACTTCTACTTACATAGGACTGCAGGATCCATCCCTGCTTGTTTAATAGGATCCAGTGAGAGAGAAATTCCCAGAAAGCAGCGGAGTCGCCAGCAAGGACTGGAAACAGGACGGAGCAGGGAATTCTGGGGGCGGAGGACAATGGGGGCTTGTTGTGAGCTGCAGGGAGAAGGATCCTCAGCCGGACACAGTGACCACCCAGGATTAGAGGGACATTAAATGGCCATTGTGTGGGGCTCCCCCTGACCCTGGCCAGGTCATCTCGTAAATCTCTGTCCTAACCCTGACAAGCACAGTGGGAGTGAATCATTTCATTCATCCACAGGTCATCCTGTGCCCAGGAGCTGACACTCTAATGTGCCATGACAGGCAGAGTATACAGAGGAATTCTAGTAAGCAATGCAATGTTATCTCCCTGTAAAAAGAGACCCTTTATATTACTCACTCCATAAGACATGGCATGTATAAGAAGCCCCAACCCTAAATATACTGAACCGAGCCTATATATACTGATCTACCTCTAAATATACTGACCAGAGCCCGAATATACTGATCTACCCCTAAATATACTGACCAGAGCCCGAATATACTGATCTACCCCTAAATATACTGACCAGAGAAATAATATACTGATCTACCCCTAAATATACTGACCATAGCCCGAATATACCGATCTACCTCTAAATATACTGACCATAGCCCGAATATACTGATCTACCCCTAAATATACTGACCAGAGCCCATATATACTGATCTACCCCTAAATATACTGACCAGAGCCTACATATACTGATCTACCCCTAAATATACTGACCAGAGCCTACATATACTGATCTACCCCTAAATATACTGACCAGAGCCCGAATATACTGATCTACCCCTAAATATACTGACCAGAGCCCGAATATACTGATCTACCCCTAAATATACTGACCAGAGCCCAAATATACCGATCTACCCCTAAATATACTGACCAGAGCCTACATATACTGATCTACCCCTAAATATACTGACCAGAGCCCGAATATACTGATCTACCCCTAAATATACTGACCAGAGCCCGAATATACTGATCTACCCCTAAATATACTGACCAGAGCCCGAATATACTGATCTACCCCTAAATATACTGACCAGAGAAATAATATACTGATCTACCCCTAAATATACTGACCATAGCCCGAATATACCGATCTACCTCTAAATATACTGACCATAGCCCGAATATACTGATCTACCCCTAAATATACTGACCAGAGCCTATATATACTGATCTACCCCTAAATATACTGACCATAGCCCGAATATACTGATCTACCCCTAAATATACTGACCAGAGCCCGAATATACTGATCTACCTCTAAATATACTGACCATAGCCCGAATATACTGATCTACCCCTAAATATACTGACCAGAGCCCGAATATACTGATCTACCCCTAAATATACTGACCATAGCCCGAATATACCGATCTACCCCTAAATATACTGACCAGAGCCTACATATACTGATCTACCCCTAAATATACTGACCAGAGCCCAAATATACTGATCTACCCCTAAATATACTGACCAGAGCCCGAATATACTGATCTACCCCTAAATATACTGACCAGAGCCTACATATACTGATCTACCCCTAAATATACTGACCATAGCCCGAATATACCGATCTACCTCTAAATATACTGACCATAGCCCGAATATACTGATCTACCCCTAAATATACTGACCAGAGCCCGAATATACTGATCTACCCCTAAATATACTGACCAGAGCCCAAATATACCGATCTACCTCTAAATATACTGACCAGAGCCTACATATACTGATCTACCCCTAAATATACTGACCAGAGCCCGAATATACTGATCTACCCCTAAATATACTGACCAGAGCCCGAATATACTGATCTACCCCTAAATATACTGACCAGAGCCCGAATATACTGATCTACCCCTAAATATACTGACCAGAGAAATAATATACTGATCTACCCCTAAATATACTGACCATAGCCCGAATATACCGATCTACCTCTAAATATACTGACCATAGCCCGAATATACTGATCTACCCCTAAATATACTGACCAGAGCCTATATATACTGATCTACCCCTAAATATACTGACCATAGCCCGAATATACTGATCTACCCCTAAATATACTGACCAGAGCCCGAATATACTGATCTACCCCTAAATATACTGACCATAGCCCGAATATACTGATCTACCCCTAAATATACTGACCAGAGCCCGAATATACTGATCTACCCCTAAATATACTGACCATAGCCCGAATATACTGATCTACCCCTAAATATACTGACCATAGCCCGAATATACCGATCTACCTCTAAATATACTGACCAGAGCCTACATATACTGATCTACCCCTAAATATACTGACCAGAGCCCGAATATACTGATCTACCCCTAAATATACTGACCAGAGAACGAATATACTGATCTACCCCTAAATATACTGACCAGAGCCCAAATATACCGATCTACCTCTAAATATACTGACCAGAGCCTACATATACTGATCTACCCCTAAATATACTGACCAGAGCCCGAATATACTGATCTACCCCTAAATATACTGACCAGAGCCTATATATACTGATCTACCCCTAAATATACTAACCAGAGCCCGAATATACTGATCTACCCCTAAATATACTGACCATAGCCCGAATATACCGATCTACCTCTAAATATACTGACCAGAGCCCGAATATACCGATCTACCTCTAAATATACTGACCAGAGCCCGAATATACCGATCTACCTCTAAATATACTGACCAGAGCCCGAATATACCGATCTACCTCTAAATATACTGACCAGAGCCTACATATACTGATCTACCCCTAAATATACTGACCAGAGCCTATATATACTGATCTACCCCTAAATATACTGACCAGAGCCCGAATATACTGATCTACCCCTAAATATACTGACCAGAGCCTACATATACTGATCTACCCCTAAATATACTGACCAGAGCCCGAATATATCGATCTACCTCTAAATATACTGACCAGAGCCTATATATACTGATCTACCCCTAAATATACTGACCATAGCCCGAATATACTGATCTACCCCTAAATATACTGACCAGAGCCCGAATATACCGATCTACCTCTAAATATACTGACCAGAGCCTACATATACTGATCTACCCCTAAATATACTGTCCAGAGCCTATATATACTGATCTACCCCTAAATATACTGACCAGAGCCTACATATACTGATCTACCCCTAAATATACTGTCCAGAGCCTATATATACTGATCTACCCCTAAATATACTGACCAGAGCCCGAATATACTGATCTACCACTATATATACTGACCAGAGCCCGAATATACCGATCTACCCCTAAATATACTGACCAGAGCCCGAATATACCGATCTACCCCTAAATATACTGACCAGAGACCGAATATACTGATCTACCACTATATATACTGACCAGAGCCCGAATATACTGATCTACCTCTAAATATACTGACCAGAGCCAATATATACTGATCTACCCCTAAATATACTGACCAGAGCCTATATATACTGATCTACCTCTAAATATACTGACCAGAGCCCGAATATACCGATCTACCTCTAAATATACTGACCATAGCCCGAATATACTGATCTACCCCTATATATACTGACCAGAGCCTATATATACTGATCTACCCCTAAATATACTGACCATAGCCCGAATATACCGATCTACCCCTATATATACTGACCTGAACCACAATATACTGATCTACCTCTAAATATACTGACCAGAGCCCGAATATACTGATCTACCCCTAAATATACTGACCAGAGACCGAATATACTGATCTACCCCTAAATATACTGACCAGAGCCCGAATATACTGATCTACCCCTAAATATACTGACCAGAGCCTACATATACTGATCTACCCCTAAATATACTGACCAGAGCCCGAATATACTGATCTACCCCTAAATATACTGACCAGAGCCCGAATATACTGATCTACCCCTAAATATACTGACCAGAGCCCGAATATACTGATCTACCTCTAAATATACTGACCAGAGCCCGAATATACTGATCTACCCCTAAATATACTGACCAGAGACCGAATATACTGTCTCCCCTAAATTCTGACCAGGCCCGAATATACTGATCTACCCCTAAATATACTGACCAGAGCCTACATATACTGATCTACCCCTAAATATACTGACCAGAGCCCGAATATACTGATCTACCCCTAAATATACTGACCAGAGCCCGAATATACTGATCTACCCCTAAATATACTGAACCGAGCCTATATATACTGATCTACCCCTAAATATACTGACCAGAGCCCGAATATACTGATCTACCCCTAAATATACTGACCATAGCCCGAATATACTGATCTACCCCTAAATATACTGACCAGAGCCCGAATATACTGATCTACCCCTAAATATACTGACCAGAGCCTACATATACTGATCTACCCCTAAATATACTGACCAGAGCCTACATATACTGATCTACCCCTAAATATACTGACCAGAGCCCGAATATACTGATCTACCCCTAAATATACTGACCAGAGCCCGAATATACTGATCTACCCCCGAATACACTGATCTACCCCCAAATACACTGACCTGCCCCCGAGTACTCCGACCTGCCCCCGGTACACTGACCTGCCCCCGAGTACTCGATGCAGCAGAGTTCAACTTGCCACATAACTTTATCTCACCATTTTCCATGGCTTTTTGTGATGAGATATCCTGCTGCAGCTGTGCACATGACAAACTCAATACCCCTACATCAGATAAACTCAACTCTCCTGGGGCAGACAAACCCATCTCACAAATTACTTCCTGCCCCTTCTAATACTCTGGACCCCGCTACACTCGATAGTCCGAGCCCGAAATCACATAGTCAGCTCTGCTACACCAGTGCAATCCAGTTATACCGACTCTGGCCACGATGCTCTGGAATCTGCGGTGCCGAATCCTTCTACGTGGCTACTATCATCATATAGACGGGCAGGGGATGTCGTCACGCCATTGGCTTGTCGCAGGGGGCGGGGGCCCTTGAGTGATACATTATACATAGAGCTGGGCGGGGGCGCCTCTTATATCTGCAATTATCTGCTTGAACCTTTGTCTCTGGTCCATTATTGAGGAGTCGGATAACGCAGCGTCTGACTCCGCGGCTCGTAGGTGGCGACTTCAAAGCCTCAGCCGCCATTTATATTTCATACGTCCTTCATCTATGGCGGCGCCTGGATGAGCCTATTAATGGAGTTGTCAGGAACGCTCCATTGTATGCTGTGACATAGAAGAGCTTAATATATTCACCGGCGGGAGAAGACGACGCAAAGAGTCGCCGCAGTACCCACCGCCGTGTCTGTCTATGCCCAATAAAATAGAACTACTGGACCGAAGATACGTCATCCTTGTTTAACCCCAAAACATGAATTTTATCATACTGTATACTCCAGTCACATCCAGAGCTGCAGTCAAACTGGTTTCCAGCTATCTCAGTGTCCATATAAGTAATACATATCCATGACCCCATCTCCTGCTGCTTCAGGGTCTGCGCTGAAATAGTGGGGGCAGCTTTGGAGGTGAATGGAGACACAGTATACGTGTAATAATAGGATGTGAATAATAATAGGTTTTATTTATATAGCGCCAACATATACCGCAGCACTTCACAAGCCGTAGACAAGAAGAGACATTACAGAGGAATAAATCAGTTCACATATACGGTAGCAGTGAGTGTATATACTGACAGTACCCCAAGTATATAGCAGTACCCCCTGCCATGCACAGGAGATAGATCGCTCAGAGACCTCTGGGGGCCCCACATCCTAGGCGTCCATCACATTATGGCGATAATAATACCACAACGGCGTTTATTCCCAAATAATCCACAAATCCCAGAAAAAGCTCCAAATGTGGAGTAATATAAATATAGGAGTGATGGATGGAAAGTACTGAGCAGATGGAGCAGGATGTAGTTCAGCAGCTCTCTAGCAATCTCTAAAATACTCTGTACTGCTGGGGACCCTGCTCCTCCCACTATGTAACTCTCACCCTGTGACCTCCCCTATAAGATCAGCACACTCCTCTCCTGAAATACTCTGTGCTGCTGGGGACCCTGCTCCTCCCACTATGTAACGCTCACCCTGTGACCTCCCCTATAAGATCAGCACACTCCTCTCCTGAAATACTCTGTGCTGCTGGGGACCCTGCTCCTCCCACTATGTAACGCTCACCCTGTGACCTCCTCTATAAGATCAGCACACTCCTCTCCTGAAATACTCTGTGCTGCTGGGGACCCTGCTCCTCCCACTATGTAACGCTCACCCTGTGACCTCCCTCTATAAGATCAGCACACTCCTCTCCTGAAATACTCTGTGCTGCTGGGGACCCTGCTCCTCCCACTATGTAACTCTCACCCTGTGACCTCCCTATAAGATCAGCACACTGCTCTCCTGAAATACTCTGTGCTGCTGGGGACCCTGCTCCTCCCACTATGTAACTCTCACCCTGTGACCTCCTCTATAAGATCAGCACACTCCTCTCCTGAAATACTCTGTACTGCTGGGGACCTGCTCCTCCCACTATGTAACTCTCACCCTGTGACCTCCCCTATAAGATCAGCACACTCCTCTCCTGAAATACTCTGTGCTGCTGGGGACCCTGCTCCTCCCACTATGTAACTCTCACCCTGTGACCTCCCTATAAGATCAGCACACTCCTCTCCTGAAATACTCTGTGCTGCTGGGGACCCTGCTCCTCCCACTATGTAACTCTCACCCTGTGACCTCCTCTATAAGATCAGCACACTCCTCTCCTGAAATACTCTGTGCTGCTGGGGACCCTGCTCCTCCCACTATGTAACTCTAACCCTGTGACCTCCCTGTAAGATCAGCACACTCCTCTCCTGAAATACTCTGTACTGCTGGGGACCCTGCTCCTCCCACTATGTAACTCTCACCCTGTGATCTCCTCTATAAGATCAGCACACTCCTCTCCTGAAATACTCTGTACTGCTGGGGACCCTGCTCCTCCCACTATGTAACTCTCACCCTGTGATCTCCTCTATAAGATCAGCACACTCCTCTCCTGAAATACTCTGTGCTGCTGGGGACCCTGCTCCTCCCACTATGTAACGCTCACCCTGTGACCTCCTCTATAAGATCAGCACACTCCTCTCCTGAAATACTCTGTGCTGCTGGGGACCTGCTCCTCCCACTATGTAACTCTCACCCTGTGACCTCCCTATAAGATCAGCACACTCCTCTCCTGAAATACTCTGTACTGCTGGGGACCCTGCTCCTCCCACTATGTAACTCTCACCCTGTGACCTCCCTATAAGATCAGCACACTCCTCTCCTGAAATACTCTGTACTGCTGGGGACCCTGCTCCTCCCACTATGTAACTCTCACCCTGTGACCTCCTCTATAAGATCAGCACGCTCCTCTCCTGAAATACTCTGTACTGCTGGGGACCCTGCTCCTCCCACTATGTAACTCTCACCCTGTGACCTCCCCTATAAGATCAGCACACTACTCTCCTGAAATACTCTGTGCTGCTGGGGGCCCTGCTCCTCCACTATGTAACTCTCACCCTGTGACCTCCCCTATAAGATCAGCACACTCCTCTCCTGAAATACTCTGTGCTGCTGGGGACCTGCTCCTCCCACTATGTAACTCTGTCTGTGACCTCCTCTATAAGATCAGCACACTCCTCTCCTGAAATACTCTGTGCTGCTGGGGACCCTGCTCCTCCCACTATGTAACTCTCACCCTGTGATCTCCTCTATAAGATCAGCACACTCCTCTCCTGAAATACTCTGTACTGCTGGGGACACTGCTCCTCCACTATGTAACTCTCACCCTGTGACCTCCTCTATAAGATCAACACACTCCTCTCCTGAAATACTCTGTACTGCTGGGGACCCTGCTCCTCCCACTATGTAACTCTCACCCTGTGACCTCCTATAAGATCAGCACACTCCTATCCTGAAATACTCTGTACTGCTGGGGACCCTGCTCCTCCCACTATGTAACTCTCACCCTGTGACCTCCTCTATAAGATCAGCACACTCCTCTCCTGAAATACTCTGTACTGCTGCGGACCCTGCTCCTCCCACTATGTAACTCTCACCCTGTGACCTCTCCTGAAGTCCTCTGTGCTGCTGTGAGTAGCAGGTTATATTTCTCTATTTTCTCGGGGCGCTATTATATGAAGGCGCTGATCTCTAATAAGAACATTTATTTATAACGCGTAATCTCCTCTCTTATTATTTACGGCCCGCGAGCCGCCGCTCCCGCGCGAGGGGGATTAATATAGAATAAATGGATTCTTTTCAGCCTTCATTTTACTTCTAAATTCTGGAATCATAAACACAAAGCTTTACAGATGCAAATTCATTGTGTTCTATTACCCGTAGAGATTGGCGCTGAGTCGGAAAGTGCCACGTACGGAGCCGCTGCATCTGATACCGCTGTCGCCGCTGATCCCGCCGCTGATCTTCTCTCCATTTACTGTGTAATCGATTACACAATCACTTTTATTACGGAGGTTTCATCCTAATGCTGATGTTTTGGCGCCATATTTTACCGCCGCTGCTATGTGTAATAACTTATTGGTGCCGTGATACAAAAAAGCTGATTAAAAAACATTCACCGTTTGTTACAATGTATCAGATTTCTTCATCTACACAGGGGGAGGAGGGGGGTGCAGGAAGGGGTGATTGAATAGCTTTATTTACAGTAGACAAATTGCAGACAAATGGTGTGATTGGCTTATATAGCTTACACCTGACCTCAATAGGTGGCGCTAGAGAGACAGATTCTTCGTCCTGATGAGAGAGCTCATTTGCATACTTTTCTCCCAGGGAGCATTGCTTACACCAGCTGCATCTCCACAAGGAAAAGAGTATATTAAAGGAGCCTTGTCCTACAGTATGACCTCTTCTGGACTCACAGTTGGGTACATGCAATGCTCTGCGTATGCTTATGCATGTCAGCCAAGCCTGACCAATCAGGTGCCTCAGACATCAGGTCTCCATTGGGTACCTGCAATGCTCTGGGTACACTCCGGGGCGCACCGCTAATGAGGCGGCCGCGGCAAGTGAGGCCCAGGGGAGGTGAGGGAAAATAAAAACCAGTGTTACTCACCTCCTGCGACCCGATGTTACTCCGAGCAGGCTTGGGCCCTCTGGTGACGTCATCAGTTCGCGTCGCTGGCCTGATCACGTGACATCTGTTAAACAGGGCCAAAAGCTGCAGGGAGTGTATCGGTGTCCAGGAAAGGTAAGTAACACTGGTTTTTATGTTTGTCACATCCCCTGGGTCTCTAATCATTATACTCTGGGGTCTGAAAAGACCCCAGAATATAATAATAGTTCATGGGTGGGCCACTATGGGGCATAATACCATGTGCAGGGGCCACTATGGGGCATAATATCGTGTGCAGGGGCCACTATGGGGCATAATACCATGTGCAGGGGCCACTATGGGGCATAATATCGTGTGCAGGGGCCACTATGGGGCATAATACCAGTGCAGGGGCCACTATGGAGCATAATACCAGTGCAGGGGCCACTATGGGGCATAATACCGTGTGCAGGGGCCACTATGGAGCATAATACCAGTGCAGGGGCCACTATGGAGCATAATAACGTGGACAGGGGCCAATATGGAGCATAATACCAGTGCAGGGGCCACTACGGAGCATAATACCGTGTTCAGGGGCCAATATGGAGCATAATACCGTGTTCAGGGGCCAATATGGAGCACAATACCATGTTCAGAGCTCACTATGATGTATAATACCGTGTGCAGGGGCCACTATGGAGCATAATACCGTGTGCAGGGGCCACTATGGAGCATAATACCGTGTGCAGGGGTCACTATGGAGCATAATACCGTGTTCAGGGGCCAATATGGAGCATAATACCGTGTGCAGGGGTCACTATGGAGCATAATACCGTGTACAGGGGTCACTATGAAGCATAATACCGTGTGCAGGGGTCATTATGGAGCATAATACCGTGTGCAGGGGCCACTATGGAGCATAATACCGTGTGCAGGGGTCACTATGGAGCATAATACCGTGTGCAGGGGTCACTATGGAGCATAATACTGTGTGCAGGGGTCACTATGGAGCATAATACCGTGTGCAGGGGTCACTATGGAGCATAATACCGTGTGCGAGGGCCGCTGAGGGCCATAATACAGTGTGCAGGGGCTGCTGTGGAACATTATAGTGTGTGTAAATGGGGCGTTATAAACAGGGGCTATGGCGTCTGTTTATATCATACGCTGTCTGTTTATAGTGACCGTGTGATGTAATTGTAGCCTTGTCACATAGACATGTATAGGACGAGGCTGCAGTTACATGACATGGCCGCTATGAGATGAATGACACTATGTCACGACGCTTACACAGGTACCAGGGTTCATTCAAACAGCTGATCAGTAGGGGTCCTGGGTTTTTGAGCCCCACTGATTAGTTTATTAATGACCTGGAAAACCTTTTAGTTAGGAAACCTATGGGGCATTATTAATAAGGGGCACTATTTATACAGGGTACACACGGACATTATTAATATAACGATGCACTTGGGGGTATTATTCATTATGGGGGGGTTATATCATATATTATATAATTGGGGGTAGCAGCAGGATGGGGGTGCAGGTGAGGACAATGTGGGTCGGTGCCTGGAAAAGTGAGGAGCCAAAGATGTCTGTGCTGCAAACTTTACAGAGACAAGTCACAGCTGGAAGAAGTGGTCATGGCGGTCCAGAGGGAAGAGAAGGGAAATGTGACCGATTAGTCAGAGACGTCACCTGTAAGTCACAGAATGTTACTGCCCTGTATTCACCTAAATGATAGAGGATAAATACCTGAGTGATGGGGGTCTGTCTGCTGAGACCCCACTGAGCCTGAGAATTAGGTTTTTCCCCTCCACTGGGTGGGAATCCAGCCTGACCGCAGCCATATATATAGGTGTGTCACTTGGTGGATGGACGAACCCGCCGTGGTTCTCATTCACTTCAATGGGAGCGCCAAAGATACCCGAAGTCCAGTCCTCAGCTATCTGCGGCGCTCCTATTATAGAGAATGGGGGCCACGTGGGCTCGTCCATCCACCAAGCAGGAGATGTGTGACGTTACTTTCATTGTTAATGCCGTGTTGTTGATCTGATACTGAAGTAATACAGGAAGAAGAATTCTTATAAACTGTTTTATAACTTTGTGTATTGTGTATATTGTGCGACGATAACAGTGTGTGACGCTAGTAGCATGGAGACGCAATGGGGGGCGTCTTTCTATAGTCCGCCTCAGGCAGCAAAGAGGCTGGGGTCACCACTGGGTACACTTATACTGTATATATGTCGGCCAATACCATCCAATTAGATAGTGTAAAAATGAAGACATAAATGAAGCACCAGACACCCCAAACCTCAGCAATATTCATGGGAGCTTGTGAGTTAAGGCATGGAACATAGACAGCAGTCTATAAAGGGTTAACGTGTCACCTTCCCCCATTTACATGTCTCCATCCTTATGCCGCTCATCTCATGAATATAATGGCTGTAAATATCCCGGCGCTGTCACCTTACTTATCTGCTGACATAAATTCCCCTGGCAGACAAGCCGATCATTTCGGTTTCGCCACATGGCCCTGGCGGCAGATGGGGACTACAGAACGCCAGCGCCAACGATTCTCATAACTGCTCTGTGCGTGGCTCTGCGCCGCTGTTCTCCTGTAACTTTAGATTTATGGAGAATTACAAGCGACTCTCCTCAGTGCCCGCTACAGCATAAATTACACCCATAAATGCATCCAAGGTAAAAGAAAAAACGGGGCGTGCGCGCCATCCGAAATTTAATATGGAGAAATAATATTGTCCTTCATGATCTACACAAAGCCGCTAATAAATATTCTGCTCAGAAGATATCTATGAGACCACAAGTATATAGTCAGGGAGGCTGAGCTGTGAGTGCCTTCATGTGGCAGGAGCCTGTCTAGTCATCAGCAGTCACTGTGACAGGAGCCTGTCTAATCATCAACAGTCACTGTGATAGGAGCCTGTCTAATCATCAGCAGTCACTGTGATAGGAGCCTGTCTAATCATCAGCAGTCACTGTGATAGGAGCCTGTCTAATCATCAGCAGTCACTGTGATAGGAGCCTGTCTAATCATCAGCAGTCACTGTGATAGCAGCCTGTCTAGTCATCAGCAGTCACTGTGATAGGAGCCTGTCTAATCATCAACAGTCACTGTGATAGGAGCCTGTCTGATCATCAGCAGTCACTGTGACAGGAGCCTGTCTAATCATCAGCAGTCACTGTGATAGGAGCCTGTCTAATCATCAGCAGTCACTGTGATAGCAGCCTGTCTAATCATCAGCAGTCACTGTGATAGCAGCCTGTCTAATCATCAGCAGTCACTGTAATAGGAGCCTGTCTGATCATCAGCAGTCACTGTGATAGGAGCCTGTCTAATCATCAGCAGTCACTGTGATAGGAGCCTGTCTGATCATCAGCAGTCACTGTGATAGGAGCCTGTCTAATCATCAGCGTACTGCATAGCAGCCTGTCTGATCATCAGCAGTCACTGTGATAGGAGTCTGTCTAATCATCAGCAGTCACTGTGATAGGAGCCTGTCTAATCATCAGCAGTCACTGTGATAGTAGCCTGTCTATTCATCAGCAGTCACTGTGACAGGAGCCTGTCTAATCATCAACAGTCACTGTGATAGGAGCCTGTCTAATCATCAGCAGTCACTGTGATAGGAGCCTGTCTAATCATCAGCAGTCACTGTGATAGGAGCCTGTCTAATCATCAGCAGTCACTGTAATAGGAGCCTGTCTAATCATCAGCAGTCACTGTGATAGGAGCCTGTCTAATCATCAGCAGTCACTGTGATTGGAGCCTGTCTAATCATCAGCAGTCACTGTGACAGGAGCCTGTCTAATCATCAGCAGTCACTGTGATAGCAGCCTGTCTGATCATCAGCAGTCACTGTGATAGGAGCCTGTCTAATCATCAGCAGTCACTGTGATAGTAGACTGTCTATTCATCAGCAGTCACTGTGACAGGAGCCTGTCTAATCATCAACAGTCACTGTGATAGGAGCCTGTCTAATCATCAGCAGTCACTGTGATAGGAGCCTGTCTAATCATCAGCAGTCACTGTGATAGGAGCCTGTCTAATCATCAGCAGTCACTGTGACAGGAGCCTGTCTAATCATCAGCAGTCACTGTGATAGGAGCCTGTCTAATCATCAGCAGTCACTGTGATAGGAGCCTGTCTAATCATCAACAGTCACTGTGATAGGAGCCTGTCTAATCATCAGCAGTCACTGTGATAGGAGCCTGTCTAATCATCAGCAGTCACTGTGATAGGAGCCTGTCTAATCATCAGCAGTCACTGTGACAGGAGCCTGTCTAATCATCAGCAGTCACTGTAATAGGAGCCTGTCTAATCATCAGTCACTGTGATAGTAGCCTGTCTGATCATCAGCAGTCACTGTGATAGGAGCCTGTCTAATCATCAGCAGTCACTGTGATAGGAGTCTGTCTAATCATCATCAGTCACTGTGATAGGAGCCTGTCTAATCATCAGCAGTCACTGTGATAGGAGCCTGTCTAATCATCAGCAGTCACTGTGATAGGAGCCTGTCTAATCATCAGCAGTCACTGTGATAGGAGCCTGTCTAATCATCAGCAGTCACTGTGACAGGAGCCTGTCTAATCATCAGTCACTGTGATAGGAGTCTGTCTAATCATCAGCAGTCACTGTGATAGGAGCCTGTCTAATCATCAGCAGTCACTGTGATAGGAGTCTGTCTAATCATCATCAGTCACTGTGATAGGAGCCTGTCTAATCATCAGCAGTCACTGTGATAGGAGCCTGTCTAATCATCAGCAGTCACTGTGATAGGAGCCTGTCTAATCATCAGCAGTCACTGTGACAGGAGCCTGTCTAATCATCAGCAGTCACTGTGATAGGAGTCTGTCTAATCATCAGCAGTCACTGTGATAGGAGCCTGTCTAATCATCAGCAGTCACTGTGATAGCAGCCTGTCTGATCATCAGCAGTCACTGTGACAGGAGCCTGTCTAATCATCAGAGTCACTGTGACAGGAGCCTGTCTGATCATCAGCAGTCACTGTGATAGGAGCCTGTCTAGTCATCAGCAGTCACTGTGATAGGAGCCTGTCTAATCATCAGCAGTCACTGTGACAGGAGCCTGTCTAATCATCAGCAGTCACTGTCATAGCAGCCTGTCTGATCATCAGCAGTCACTGTGATAGGAGCCTGTCTAATCATCAGCAGTCACTGTGATAGGAGCCTGTCTAATCATCAGCAGTCACTGTGATAGTAGCCTGTCTATTCATCAGCAGTCACTGTGACAGGAGCCTGTCTAATCATCAACAGTCACTGTGATAGGAGCCTGTCTAATCATCAGCAGTCACTGTGATAGGAGCCTGTCTAATCATCAGCAGTCACTGTGATAGGAGCCTGTCTAATCATCAGCAGTCACTGTGATAGGAGCCTGTCTAATCATCAGCAGTCACTGTAATAGGAGCCTGTCTAATCATCAGCAGTCACTGTGATAGGAGCCTGTCTAATCATCAGCAGTCACTGTGATTGGAGCCTGTCTAATCATCAGCAGTCACTGTGACAGGAGCCTGTCTAATCATCAGCAGTCACTGTGATAGCAGCCTGTCTGATCATCAGCAGTCACTGTGATAGGAGCCTGTCTAATCATCAGCAGTCACTGTGATAGTAGACTGTCTATTCATCAGCAGTCACTGTGACAGGAGCCTGTCTAATCATCAACAGTCACTGTGATAGGAGCCTGTCTAATCATCAGCAGTCACTGTGATAGGAGCCTGTCTAATCATCAGCAGTCACTGTGATAGGAGCCTGTCTAATCATCAGCAGTCACTGTGATAGGAGCCTGTCTAATCATCAGCAGTCACTGTGACAGGAGCCTGTCTAATCATCAGCAGTCACTGTGATAGCAGCCTGTCTGATCATCAGCAGTCACTGTGATAGGAGCCTGTCTAATCATCAGCAGTCACTGTGATAGTAGCCTGTCTATTCATCAGCAGTCACTGTGACAGGAGCCTGTCTAATCATCAACAGTCACTGTGATAGGAGCCTGTCTAATCATCAGCAGTCACTGTGATAGGAGCCTGTCTAATCATCAGCAGTCACTGTGATAGGAGCCTGTCTAATCATCAGCAGTCACTGTGACAGGAGCCTGTCTAATCATCAGTCACTGTGATAGCAGCCTGTCTAATCATCAGCAGTCACTGTGATAGGAGCCTGTCTAATCATCAGCAGTCACTGTGATAGGAGCCTGTCTAATCATCAGCAGTCACTGTGACAGGAGCCTGTCTAATCATCAGCAGTCACTGTGATAGGAGCCTGTCTAATCATCAGCAGTCACTGTGATAGGAGCCTGTCTAATCATCAGCAGTCACTGTGATAGGAGCCTGTCTAATCATCAGTCACTGTGACAGGAGCCTGTCTAATCATCAGCAGTCACTGTGATAGGAGCCTGTCTAATCATCAGTCACTGTGACAGGAGCCTGTCTAATCATCATCAGTCACTGTGATAGGAGCCTGTCTAATCATCAGCAGTCACTGTGATAGGAGCCTGTCTAATCATCAGCAGTCACTGTGATAGGAGCCTGTCTAATCATCAGTCACTGTGATAGGAGCCTGTCTAATCATCAGCAGTCACTGTAATAGGAGCCTGTCTAATCATCAGCAGTCACTGTGATAGGAGCCTGTCTAATCATCAGCAGTCACTGTGATTGGAGCCTGTCTAATCATCAGCAGTCACTGTGACAGGAGCCTGTCTAATCATCAGCAGTCACTGTGATAGCAGCCTGTCTGATCATCAGCAGTCACTGTGATAGGAGCCTGTCTAATCATCAGCAGTCACTGTGATAGTAGACTGTCTATTCATCAGCAGTCACTGTGACAGGAGCCTGTCTAATCATCAACAGTCACTGTGATAGGAGCCTGTCTAATCATCAGCAGTCACTGTGATAGGAGCCTGTCTAATCATCAGCAGTCACTGTGATAGGAGCCTGTCTAATCATCAGCAGTCACTGTGATAGGAGCCTGTCTAATCATCAGCAGTCACTGTGACAGGAGCCTGTCTAATCATCAGCAGTCACTGTGACAGGAGCCTGTCTAATCATCAGTCACTGTGATAGGAGCCTGTCTAATCATCAGCAGTCACTGTGATAGGAGCTGCCGCTGGCTGTCTAATTATCAGCAGTCACTGTGATAGGAGCCTGTCTAATCATCAGCAGTCACTGTGATAGGAGCTTGTCTAATCATCAGCAGTCACTGTGATAGGAGCCTGTCTAATTATCAGCAGTCACTGTGATAGGAGTCTGTCTAATCATCAGTCACTGTGACAGGAGCCTGTCTAATCATCAGCAGTCACTGTGATAGGAGTCTGTCTAATCATCAGCAGTCACTGTGACAGGAGCCTGTCTAATCATCAGCAGTCACTGTGATAGGAGCCTGTCTAATCATCAGCAGTCACTGTGATAGGAGCCTGTCTAATCATCAGAGTCACTGTGACAGGAGCCTGTCTAATCATCAGCAGTCACTGTGACGGAGCCTGAGGTCTGTGTGGAGCCTGTCTAATCATCAGTCACTGTGATAGGAGCCTGTCTAATCATCAGAGTCACTGTGATAGGAGCCTGTCTAATCATCAGCAGTCACTGTGATAGGAGCCTGTCTAATCATCAGCAGTCACTGTGATAGGAGTCTGTCTAATTATCAGCAGTCACTGTGATAGGAGCCTGTCTAATCATCAGCAGTCACTGTGATAGGAGTCTGTCTAATTATCAGCAGTCACTGTGATAGGAGCCTGTCTAATCATCAGCAGTCACTGTGATAGGAGCCTGTCTGATCATCAGCAGTCACTGTGACAGGAGCCTGTCTAATCATCAACAGTCACTGTGATAGGAGCCTGTCTAATCATAAGCAGTCACTGTGATAGGAGCCTGTCTAATCATCAGTCACTGTGACAGGAGCCTGTCTAATCATCAGCAGTCACTGTGATAGGAGCCTGTCTAATCATCAGCAGTCACTGTGATAGGAGTCTGTCTAATTATCAGCAGTCACTGTGATAGGAGCCTGTCTAATCATCAGCAGTCACTGTGATAGGAGCCTGTCTGATCATCAGCAGTCACTGTGATAGGAGCCTGTCTAATCATCAGTCACTGTGACAGGAGCCTGTCTAATCATCAGCAGTCACTGTGACAGGAGCCTGTCTAATCATCAGCAGTCACTGTGATAGGAGCCTGTCTAATCATCAGAGTCACTGTGATAGCAGCCTGTCTAATCATCAGCAGTCACTGTGACAGGAGCCTGTCTAATCATCAGCAGTCACTGTGATAGGAGCCTGTCTAATCATCAGTCACTGTGACGGAGCCTGTTAGCAGCCTGTGGGCTGATCATCAGCAGTCACTGTGATAGCAGCCTGTCTAATCATCAGCAGTCACTGTGATAGGAGTCCATTATACGGTATTATACAGAAAACACTTTCTCCAATCTGCCCGCCTCTCCCCTTATAGCCTATCACATGATGTACTTCTACTATGTTGCACTCATTAATTTGCAGTTCAGCCTCACCTCATTTTTAGATTTCTCGTGCGCAGTGCTCCGCTATCAATCCAACGATACCTTAGCACAGCATCCCATAGGCAGCTAGGGACAGAATCATCTCTGCCTGCTGGAGGATGAAGTAATTCTCCTTCTCTCTAATAATAGAAGAGCCCAGTAGTATACAGTCAGAGAGTCTGAGCAGGAGCCTGTCTAGTCATCAGCAGTAACCGTGACAAGAGTCCATCATACAGTATTATACAGAGAACACATATTCCCAGCCCTGCTCCCCTCCCCCCATGCTTGTCACACTCTGCATTTCTCCTATGTATCCTGCACTGATTTCAGTCTTAATGTTTGGATTCTCTCTGTGCTCTGCTATCAGTTCCTTGATGTTTCAGCACATCATGATATGGGCAGCTAGAGACAGTGCCATCTCTACCTGCTGAGGGACTGTGTAAGTATCCTCTCTACAGTCTCCTAAATTACCTTCAAGTAACAGGAGCCCGTCTATCCATCATCAGTAGCTGGGGTAGGAGTCTGTGTCACAGTCCATGCGGTTACATCTTACAGGCAGTTCTGGTGGGAGTTTTGGAGAGAACAGAAAGACAAGTAATTCCCAGCAGGTCAAAATGAGATCACATGACCCATCGGAAGGATCTTGTATATTATTAGAGTGCAGGACTTCCTGGCGATATCTTTATACTCGGCTACGCCTCGGTGTCGCTATCTGAACGTCCGTCCTTCATATCTTTGACTTTGTCTATTGGTTTATTCTTGAATCTATTGCTAGTAAATGATTAATATGCTAATGAGCGCTGCGCCCCCATGTTAATGATGGTGGAGATACGGCGTGTACCAGGGCTGACCGCTCTCCGTGTTTACCGCACTCCGCCTGGCTGCACATTACTCCAGCCGCTTAGACAGGCTATAAAGGTTGATGAGGTCCCACAAGGGCGAGCGTTAATTAGCGCACAATGGCGAGCGATTGTTGTTATCAGATCTTCGGACTGTCAGCTTCATAAACATGGAGACAATGAGATCTGCCGCTCGCTGGAAGCTCAGACGCTGCTCGCTTTATTCCCCTTTGTTTAGGACAGCGAGACGCAGTAAATCTCAGGTAGCGTCATACAGAGCCCGGTGACTCGGGGTGTAATGAGCCAGGGACATGCACAGGCACAGAGTGATCACAGAAGAGGCCCTGAGGACCGGGCCCCCCACCATGGCTGCAGCCGTACTCACCACCAGTCACTGTTTTATATCATATCCCCTGCTATGAGGGACCTAAAGCTCTAAACTACCTGCTTCATGTATAGAATGCTAAAATAACAGTGCATACTGACACTGAGGCAGAATCACATCACCAGGACATTCTCAGCAAGTCAAATCAACTTGTATAATATTGCGTCATCCCAATAGCAAAGGATGAAAAATTCTGAAGCCACGCCTGTGGAAGAGTGAAGAAATCAGGCGATACCTTTTAGAGGCTAACTGAGTATATTTGATGGTGTGCTTTCGAGAGTACTAGCTCTCTTCTTCAGACATGGTGTTACACAAGAAACTGAAAATTCACAGACTTTTTATACACCAAAGACATGGACCTTCAAAGGATCTTAGAATCCTTAAAAATAACAAAATGCAATCTAAGTAGAGAAGTTATTTACAACAGGTCAGAAATAAACAATCTGGAAAGTTGTGGGGTGTGATAGAGGGATCAGTAATTGTTCCTGTTATCTGTTTGCTATCAGGAGGTGATTTGTGACCCTCACAGGTCATACATAGTGTGACATGAAACTGGCAGGAATATTAAGTCCAAATTGCAGAGTTTGATATTTTTGCATTAACTTGTATTCCCATTCCTTTCTCTCCCTCTGTGTCTTAAAATGTCCCATTAAAACCACAACCCGCAGATCTTCAGTAGAGTGGTCTTCTCCGGAGAAATGTGCGGCCACTGGGAGATCGGTTCTGCTGTTATTAATGGTGGATCTGTGTGAGTTCATGCGCTGACTAAGTCTCTGCCCTGTTTCCCCCAAATAGAGGGATAGGAATATAAGTTAATGCAAAAATTTCAAACTCTGCAATTTGGACTTAATATTCATGTCAGTTTCATGTCACACTATGTGTGACCTGTGAGGGTCACAAATCACCACCTGATAGCAAAGAGATAACAGCAAGAATTAATGATCCCTCCGTCACACCCCACAAGTTTCCAGACTGTTTATTTCTGACCTGTTGTAAATAACCTCTCTACTTAGATTGCATTTTGTATTTTTTAAAGATTCTAAGATCCTTTGAAGATCCAGGTCTTTGGTGTATAAAAAGTCTGTGAATTTTCAGTTTCTTGTATAACACCATGTCTGAAGAAGAGAGCCATTACTCTCGAAAGCTTACTATCAAATATACTCAGTTGTCCTCTAAAAGGTATCGCCTGATTTCTTCTCTTCCACTACTTTCTATGGCTAACATGGTACAACATTATACTACTAGAAGCCACGCCTGCAAATAAAATAAGCCACACCTCTTATTCTGGACATTCCTCCCTCTGCAGGAATTAGGCATCATTCAAAGTCCACAGAATCTGGAGGGGAAGCTTTTCTGCCTATATTTCTGACACCATTCACATACTGCTATCCTATTGGCTGAGCATCTCACATGAAGTGACATCATCACAACAGGAGCAATGACATCACAATCCCCAGGGTGACATTGCTCTCTAGTATCTTCCAGATAGACGTGAGAAAATACAGGGGGCCCAGGAGTTTTTAGGGGCCCACAACTGTCTCATGATCCTTGACCTCTCCTTCTCCTATTGAGGAATCCTTAGCATGAAGTCTCAGATAAGAGGATGGTGGACATTTCATGTCCTGGCTGGAGAGCAACAACCCCTTTACAGTCCATTACCCACACTCTGCACATCCTGCCTGTGACATGTTACTTTCTGCTAGGAGTCAACATCCATCAGCCGGGTGTCACCGACCCTCCCACTCCCTGCTATTTCTCTGGGAAACTCTCCAGAAAACATTAATACCCTGTCCGATCGCCTCTTGTCTACACGCCCGGCGTAGGGGTGATGGTTTTAATCAGGAACAAAATGCTCCCCCATATTAATACATCAGACTGGCGGCATCATTTACTGACATCCTGCCCAGACCCGCTGATAAGAAATGTAATATATGCCGAGTGATACACACACACTGTACCAACGTATACGACAAAGAAAACCGCCAAACCCCAGAACTAAGTCATTATTATCACAGAACTGTATTCTAATCTATAGGGGGCAGTATTATAGTAGTTATATTCTTGTACATAGGAGCAGTATTATAGTAGTTGTATGCTTGTACATAGGAGGCAGTATTATAGTAGTTATATTCTTGTACATAGGAGCAGTATTATATTAGTTATATTCTTGTACATAGGAGGTAGTATTATAGTAGTTATATTCTTGTACATAGGAGCAGTATTATAGTAGTTATATTCTTGTACATAGGAGGTAGTTTTTTTTTTTTGAGCAGTATTATAGTAGTTATATTCTTGTACATAGGAGCAGTATTATAGTAGTTATATTCTTGTACATAGGAGTAGTATTATAGTAGTTATATTCTTGTACTAGTGTTTATGTGTTATATCTTGTACATAGTAGGTATTATAGTAGTTATATTCTTGTACATAGGAGCAGTATTATAGTAGTTATATTCTTGTACATAGGAGGTAGTATTATAGTAGTTATATTCTTGTACATAGGAGGTAGTATTATAGTAGTTATATTCTTGTACATAGGAGGTAGTATTATAGTAGTTATATTCTTGTACATAGGGGCAGTATTATAGTAGTTATATTCTTGTACATAGGAGGTAGTATTATAGTAGTTATATTCTTGTACATAGGAGTAGTATTATAGTAGTTATATCCTTGTACATAAGAGGTAGTATTATAGTAGTTATATTCTTGTACATAGGAGGTAGATTATAGTAGTTAATTCTTGTATGGAGGTGTTTATAGTAGTTATATTCTTGTACATAGGGGGTAGTATTATAGTAGTTATATTCTTGTAATGGTGTAGTATTATAGTAGTTATATTCTTGTACATAGGAGGTAGTATTATAGTAGTTATATTCTTGTACATAGGAGGTAGTATTATAGTAGTTATATTCTTGTACATAGGAGCAGTATTATAGTAGTTATATTCTTGTACATAGGAGGTAGTATTATAGTAGTTATATTCTTGTACATAGGAGGTAGTATTATAGTAGTTATATTCTTGTACATAGGAGCAGTATTATAGTAGTTATATTCTTGTACATAGGAGCAGTATTATAGTAGTTATATTCTTGTACATAGGAGGTAGTATTATAGTAGTTATATTCTTGTACATAGGAGTAGTATTATAGTAGTTATATTCTTTTACATAGGAGCAGTATTATAGTAGTTATATTCTTGTACATAGGAGCAGTATTATAGTAGTTATATTCTTGTACATAGGAGCAGTATTATAGTAGTTATATTCTTGTACATAGGAGGTAGTATTATAGTAGTTATATTCTTGTACATAGGAGGTAGTATTATAGTAGTTATATTCTTGTACATAGGAGTAGTATTATAGTAGTTATATTCTTGTACATAGGAGCAGTATTATAGTAGTTATATTCTTGTACATAGGAGCAGTATTATAGTAGTTATATTCTTGTACATAGGGGCAGTATTATAGTAGTTATATTCTTGTACATAGGAGCAGTATTATAGTAGTTATATTCTTGTACATAGGAGTAGTATTATAGTAGGTATATTCTTGTACATAGGAGTAGTATTATAGTAGTTATATTCTTGTACATAGGAGCAGTATTATAGTAGTTATATTCTTGTACATAGGAGCAGTATTATAGTAGTTATATTCTTGTACATAGGAGGTAGTATTATAGTAGTTATATTCTTGTACATAGGAGGCAGTATTATAGTAGTTATATTCTTGTACATAGGGGCAGTATTATAGTAGTTATATTCTTGTACATAGGAGCAGTATTATAGTAGTTATAGTCTTGTACATAGGAGGTAGTATTATAGTAGTTATATTCTTGTACATAGGAGGTAGTATTATAGTAGTTATATTCTTGTACATAGGAGCAGTATTATAGTAGTTATATTCTTGTACATATGAGCAATATTATAGTAGTTATATTCTTGTACATAGGGGCAGTATTATAGTAGTTATATTCTTGTACATAGGAGCAGTATTATAGTAGTTATATTCTTGTACATAGGGGGCAGTATTATAGTAGTTATATCCTTGTACATAGGGGGTAGTATTATAGTAGCTATATTCTTGTACATAGGAGGTAGTATTATAGTAGTTCTATTCTTGTACATAGGAGCAGTATTATAGTAGTTATATTCTTGTACATAGGGGGCAGTATTATAGTAGTTATATCCTTGTACATAGGGGGTAGTATTATAGTAGTTATATTCTTGTACATAGGAGCAGTATTATAGTAGTTATATTCTTGTACATAGGAGTAGTATTATAGTAGTTATATTCTTGTACATAGGAGCAGTATTATAGTAGTTATATTCTTGTACATAGGAGCAGTATTATAGTAGTTATATTCTTGTACATAGGGGGCAGTATTATAGTAGTTATATTCTTGTACATAGGAGGTAGTATTATAGTAGTTATATTCTTGTACATAGGGGCAGTATTATAGTAGTTATATTCTTGTACATAGGGCGGGAAAGTAGTATAGGAAGATTCTTGTACAAGGGGGTATTATAGTAGTTATATTCTTGTACATAGGAGGTAGTATTATAGTAGTTATATTCTTGTACATAGGGGCAGTATTATAGTAGTTATATTCTTGTACATAGGAGCAGTATTATAGTAGTTATATTCTTGTACATAGGGGCAGTATTATAGTAGTTATATTCTTGTACATAGGAGGTAGTATTATAGTAGTTATATTCTTGTACATAGGAGCAGTATTATAGTAGTTATATTCTTGTACATAGGAGCATAGTATTATAGTAGTTATATTCTTGTACATAGGAGCAGTATTATAGTAGTTATATTCTTGTACATAGGAGCAGTATTATAGTAGTTATATTCTTGTACATAGGAGGAGTATTATAGTAGTTATATTCTTGTACATAGGGGGCAGTATTACAGTAGTTATATTCTTGTACTTGGGGGTAGTATTATAGTAGTTATATTCTTGTACATAGGAGCAGTATTATAGTAGTTATATTCTTGTACATAGGGGGGGGAGCAGTATTATAGTAGTTATATTCTTGTACATAGGAGCAGTATTATAGTAGTTATATTCTTGTACATAGGAGCAGTATTATAGTAGTTATATTCTTGTACATAGGGGCAGTATTATAGTAGTTATATTCTTGTACATAGGGGCAGTATTATAGTAGTTGGGGGGTTTGGGGGGGTTGTGTTTTTTTTTTGTACATGGGGGTAGTATTATAGTAGTTATATTCTTGTACATAGGGGAGTATATGGTCCGGAGTATTATAGTAGTTATATTCTTGTACATAGGAGCAGTATTATAGTAGTTATATTCTTGTACATAGGAGCAGTATTATAGTAGTTATATTCTTCTATATAGGAGCAGTATTATATTGTTACTTGTGAATTTGGACCATTGAGTGTTAATGAACTTATGCCGTATAAGTGATATAATAAAGCTCGGCTTATCATATAGTGATATATGTAGTATATATATAGTAGTGTGTGTAGTTCTCACATAAGACTGTTGTGACTAATATGATGTGGCTGATAACTGCGATTCAGCAATTGCATACACTTTTATCAGGATTTGGTTAGTTACTGTTCGGACATCACTCTATACACCCTGTTTTTCCACAAGGGCTGAGGTTTCTCTGCACTTCTCCTGCTGTGCTGGATTCATCTAAGCATGGTTATCTGACAGAGATCACGAGTGTGCTCGGTGCGGAGTGCTGTCCCTGCAGAGACTGTGCTTAGGCCCTGAAGTACAATATTACAAGCAAAATGTCAATCTATCAAGCAGAGAAAATTCACAGCAGATATGAGATAGATAGATAGACACAAAATTGTTGGTCCCCTCCCATATTTAATGAGAGAAAACCCCACAATGGTCACAGAAATAACTGGAATCTGACAAAAGTAATAATATATAAAAATTCTATGAAAATGACCAAATGAAAGTCAGACATTGCTTTCCAACCAGGCTTCAGCATGAAACAGGCCTGGACAGAAATGAGGGTTCCCTTAATATTTAGTTGCACAACCTTTTGAGGCAATCCCTGCAATCAGACGATTCCTGTAACTGGCAATGAGACTTCTGCACCTCTCAGCAGGGATTTTGGCCGCTCCTCATGAGCAAACTGCTCCAGTTGTCTCGGGTGTAAAGGGCGCCTTTTCCAGACGCCATGTTTCAGCTCCTTCCAATAGGATTTAGGTCAGGGCTCATAGAAGGCCACTTCAGAATAGTCCAATGTTTCCCTCTTAGCCATTCTTGGGTGTTTTTAGCTGTGTTTTGGGTCATTATCCTGTTACAAGACCCATGACCTGCGACTGAGACCAAGCTTTCTGACACTGGGCAGCACATTTCCCTCTAGAATCCCTTGCTAGTCTTGAGATTTCATTGTACCCTGCACAGATTCAAGACCCCCTGTGCCAGATGCAGCAAAGCAGCCCCAGAACATAACAGAGCCCCCTCCATGTCTCACAGTAGGGACAGTGTTCTTTTTAAGATAGGCTTCATTTTCTGTCTGTGAACATAGAGCTGATGTGCCTTGCCAAAAATTTTGATTTTTGTCTCATCTGTCCATAGGACATTCTCCCAGAAGCTTTGTGGCTTGTCAACATGGAGTTTAGCAAATTCCAGTTTTGTCAGATTCAAGTTATTTCTGTGACCATTGTGGGTTTTCTCTTTCATTAAATGAGGGGGACCAACAATTTTGTCCACGTGTGTAGATAAATAGCTAGATATGAGATAGATACAGGCGCATCTGAATAAATGAGAATATCTGTGACACGTTCCTTCATCTCAGTAATTCAGTAATACAATCCATACTCAGCATCTTCCATGATTGTGTGTCCTACTGAACCAGACTGAGGAAACCTTGGCAGGTGACACTGAATTTACAAGACTGAACTGAACTTACAAGATTCTCATTTTCTTAGATTTGGGTTTTCATTCCCTGTAATCCATAATCAACATTTACAGAAATAAAACACTTGGAATAGAATACTCTGTGTGTAAAGAATCTAGAAAATATACGAGGTCACTTTATTAATGGAATTACTGAAAGAAATAAACGTTTCAAAGGTATTCTCATTTATTGAGATGCCGCTGTAGATATGTGATAGATAGATAGACTGCGGAGTGCTGACTATTTTTTTTTTTTTTTTTTAATCTCTCTCTCTCTCATATCTTACTATCTATAAGCCCTGTACCAATGAAGTTGGGACTTTGTGTAAAACATAAATAAAAACAGAATATGATGATTTGCAAATCCTTTTCAGCCTCTATTCAATAGAATCCACTACAAAGACAAGAGATTTAATGTTCAAACAAATACACTTTATTGTTTTTTTGCAAATATTCACTCATTTTGATTTTGATGTCTGCAACACGTTCCAAAAAAGCTGGGACAGGGGCAACAAAACACTGGGAAAGTTGAGGATTGCTCAAAAAAAACCTGTTTGGAGCTTCCAGAGGTGAACAGGTTAATTGGGAACCTGTGAGTGTCATGAGTGGGTATAAAGGGAGCCTCCCCGAAAGGCTCGGTCCTTCACAAGCAAGGATGGGGCGAGGTTCACCACTCTGTGACCAACTGTGTGAGCAAATAGTCCAACAGTTTAAGAACAAAGTTTCTCAATGTACAGTTGCAAGGAATTTCGGGATTTCATCATCTACAGTCCATAATATCATCGAAAGATTCAGAGAATCCGGACAAATCTCTGCAAGTAAGCGGCAAGGCCGAAAACCAACACTGACATGCCGTGACCTTCGATCCCTCAGACGGCACTGCACTAAAAACCGACATCATTGTGTAACAGCTACAAGTGCAGCTCAATAAATTAGAATATCAGCAAAAAGTTTTTTTTTGTTTTTCTTTTTTAGTAATTCAATTGAAAAAGTGAAACACCTATATTATATTATATTATATTATATTATATTATATTATATTATATTATATTATATGAGTCATTACAAACAGAGGGAACTTTTTCAAGTGTTTCTTTCTGTTCATGTTGATGATTATGGCACAGCCAAGGAAACCCAAAAGTTATTATCTCAGAAAACTAGAATATTATATAAGACTAACTATAAAAAAATTATTTAACAAAGAAATGTTAGCCAAATGAAAAGTATAGGAAAGAATCAAAAATATCACAGAGGCAATTATAACAAAAGAAGTGGGATAATACGCCGAAGTAAACATTAAAGGAAAATCCACGCTAATATAAAAAGTATAAAAATGTATTAGTAACCAATAAAAAAAACATAAATACGGACACAAAATAGCAAGTGATAGTAATAATATGCACAATATGGGGAAAGACTTGTAATGTCAGACATAGTACCAGCGATACCTAATAATATGCACAATATGGGGAATGACTTGTAATGTCAGACATATAGTACCAGCGATACCTAATAATATGCACAATACGGGGAATGACTTGTAATGTCAGACATAGTATCAGCGATACCTAATAATATGCACAATACGGAGAATGACTTGTAATGTCAGACATAGTACAAGCGATACCTAATAATATGCACAATATGGGGAATGACTTGTAATGTCAGACATATAGTACCAGCGATATCTAATAATATGCACAATATGGAGAATGACTTGTAATGTCAGACATATAGTACAAGCGATACCTAATAATATGCACAATACGGGGAATGACTTGTAATGTCAGACATAGTACCAGCGATACCTAATAATATGCACAATATGGGGAATGACTTGTAATGTCAGACATAGTACCAGCGATATCTAATAATATGCACAATACGGGGAATGACTTGTAATGTCAGACATAGTACCAGCGATACCTAATAATATGCACAATATGGGGAAAGACTTGTAATGTCAGACATAGTACCAGCGATACCTAATAATATGCACAATATGGGGAATGACTTGTAATGTCAGACATAGTATCAGCGATACCTAATAATATGCACAATACGGAGAATGACTTGTAATGTCAGACATAGTACCAGCGATACCTAATAATATGCACAATATGGGGAATGACTTGTAATGTCAGACATAGTACCAGCGATACCTAATAATATGCACAATATGGGGAATGACTTGTAATGTCAGACATATAGTATCAGCGATATCTAATAATATGCACAATACGGGGAATGACTTGTAATGTCAGACATAGTACCAGCGATATCTAATAATATGCACAATACGGGGAATGACTTGTAATGTCAGACATAGTACCAGCGATACCTAATAATATGCACAATATGGGGAATGACTTGTAATGTCAGACATAGTACCAGCGATATCTAATAATATGCACAATATGGAGAATGACTTGTAATGTCAGACATAGTACAAGCGATACCTAATAATATGCACAATACGGGGAATGACTTGTAATGTCAGACATAGTATCAGCGATACCTAATAATATGCACAATACGGGGAATGACTTGTAATGTCAGACATAGTACCAGCGATACCTAATAATATGCACAATACGGGGAATGACTTGTAATGTCAGACATAGTACAAGCGATACCTAATAATATGCACAATACGGGGAATGACTTGTAATGTCAGACATAGTACCAGCGATATCTAATAATATGCACAATATGGAGAATGACTTGTAATGTCAGACATAGTACAAGCGATACCTAATAATATGCACAATACGGGGAATGACTTGTAATGTCAGACATATAGTATCAGCGATATCTAATAATATGCACAATACGGGGAATGACTTGTAATGTCAGACATAGTATCAGCGATACCTAATAATATGCACAATACGGGGAATGACTTGTAATGTCAGACATAGTACCAGCGATACCTAATAATATGCACAATACGGGGAATGATTTGTAATGTCAGACATAGTACAAGCGATACCTAATAATATGCACAATACGGGGAATGACTTGTAATGTCAGACATAGTACAAGCGATACCTAATAATATGCACAATACGGGGAATGACTTGTAATGTCAGACATAGTACCAGCGATACCTAATAATATGCACAATATGGGGAATGACTTGTAATGTCAGACATAGTACAAGCGATACCTAATAATATGCACAATATGGGGAATGACTTGTAATGTCAGACATAGTACCAGCGATACCTAATAATATGCACAATACGGGGAATGACTTGTAATGTCAGACATAGTATCAGCGATACCTAATAATATGCACAATACGGGGAATGACTTGTAATGTCAGACATAGTACAAGCGATACCTAATAATATGCACAATATGGGGAATGACTTGTAATGTCAGACATAGTACCAGCGATACCTAATAATATGCACAATATGGGGAATGACTTGTAATGTCAGACATAGTACCAGCGATACCTAATAATATGCACGGTATCAGTGGGATGGCAGTATAGGAATACAGTTATCACACAAAGAACTCCCAGAAGTAATACTCTCACACTCTCACAGGTATATATTGTAACAAGGTGAAGACATAAGTTTTACCTCAAATGGAATTACCCAAAACACAGAGGAAGGCTGCAAGTGCACTATAGCCACAAGAGAGGGCCCACCACTTAAAACATGTGATATACAGATGTAACAGATTACCTAACTGTAACCATGCAGACGCCCAACGCGCGTTTCGCCTACAACCAAAGCTTCGTCCAGGGACAAATGCATGAAGTGCACTCAGCTATTTAAGTAACCAAGGACCAATAAAAATAGATAAAACTCAGATTTTTGCTTCCACTTAATCAATAAAACATACCTATTATAAAAGGTAAGCGCCATGATGACACAACCGCACATGTGCGGGATTTTGCCGTGACAACCGACATCACGGACACAATGGAGCATGCGAGAGACTTATACAAGTCTCACAACAGGACCGAGGATGGTCAAAAGTTAGAACTGCCCACTACCTATATGAATGAAAACCAAAGACTTGCAGCTATACAATGACGAGGTAGCGCATGCGCGGTAAAAGTGTGCGGTGTGGCGCTCATTCAGCACCTTTCAGATTACTCATAGAAGAAACCTCCGCGGTATAAAAGTCAGTGAGAATATGCGGTGTAGCCCTCATTCAGGAACCTTTCAAAGTGAACCTCCGTGTTATAGAAACACATATACATGAAAAGAATTAGAATTGACCTAATGACGACCCACAATAAAACCCTGCAGTAAAAATCAGCTACACCATATGGTGTAGTATGATAATTCTATATAAAAAATGTAAATGCAGTGAAAAAATAGTAATTGTGAGAGAGAAAAAAAAAGTGAACTTAACTAGAAGTGATAAATGTTACAGAAAATTATGGACCACCCCCAGTGAACACCCTCATATGCAACTCCATATATACCGAGAAAAGCCTCCTACTAAATAAAGGACTGATGACAGCAACATGGCTCCATAACGGTACGAAAAACCTAACTAGTGATTCCAAATGGTTTATAATGACTCAATATAATATAATAGATGGGTTTCACTTTTTCAATTGAATTACTAAAAAAAAAAAAAAATAACTTTTTGATGATATTCTAATTTATTGAGCAGCACTTGTACTACCGTTACATGGGCTCAGGAACATGTCAGAAATCCATTGTCAGGGAACACAGGTCGTCGCTACATCTACAAGTGCAAGTTAAAGCTCTACCATGCAAAGCGAAAGCCGTATATTAGCAACACCCAGAAACGCCGCCGACTTCTCTGGGCCCGAGCTCATCTGAGATGGACTGACGCAAAGTGGGAAAGTGTCCGGTGGTCTGACCAGTCCACATTTTACATTGTTTATGGAAATCATGGACGTCGTGTCCTCCGAGCCAAAGAGGAAAAGGACTGTCCGGATTGTTATCAGTGCAAAGTTCAAAAGCCAGGATCTCTGATGGTATGGGGGGTGTTAGTGCCCATGGCACATCTCTGATGGTATGGGGGGGTGTTAGTGCACATCTCTGATGGTATTGGGGGGTGTTAGTGTACATGGCACATCTCTGATGGTATGGGGGGTTTTTGTGCCCCTGGCCATCTCTGATGGTATGGGGGGGTTTTAGTGCCCATGGCACATCTCTGATGGTATGGGGGTGTGTTAGTGCCCATGGCACATCTCTGATGGTATGGGGGGTGTTAGTGCACATGGCACATCTCTGATGGTATGGGGGGGTGTTAGTGCCCATGGCACATCTCTGATGGTATGGGGGGGTGTTAGTGCCCATGGCACATCTCTGATGGTATGTGGGGGTGTTAGTGCACATGGCACATCTCTGATGGTATGGGGGGGGTGTTAGTGCCCATGGCACATCTCTGATGGTATGGTGGTGTTAGTGCACATGACACATCTCTGATGGTATGGGGGGGTGTTAGTGCCCATGGCACATCTCTGATGGTATGGGGGGGGTGTTAGTGCCCATGGCACATCTCTGATGGTATGGGGGGTGTTAGTGCACATGGCACATCTCTGATGGTATGGGGGAATGTTAGTGCCCATGGCACATCTCTGATGGTATGGGGGGGGTGTTAGTGCCCATGGCACATCTCTGATGGTATGGGGGGTGTTAGTGCCCATGGCACATCTCTGATGGTATGGGGGGTGTTAGTGCCCATGGCACATCTCTGATGGTATGGGGGGGTGTTAGTGTACATGGCACATCTCTGATGGTATGTGGGGGTGTTAGTGCACATGGCACATCTCTGATGGTATGGGGGGTGTTAGTGCCCATGGCACATCTCTGATGGTATGTGGGGGTGTTAGTGCACATGGCACATCTCTGATGGTATGGGGGGTGTTAGTGCCCATGGCACATCTCTGATGGTATGGGGGGTGTTAGTGCCCATGGCACATCTCTGATGGTATGGGGGGGTGTTAGTGCACATGACACATCTCTGATGGTATGGGGGGTGTTAGTGCCCATGGCACATCTCTGATGGTATGGGGGGGGGTGTTAGTGCCCATGGCACATCTCTGATGGCATGGGGGGGGTGTTAGTGCCCATGGCACATCTCTGATGGTATGGGGGTGTGTTAGTGCCCATGGCACATCTCTGATGGTATGTGGGGGTGTTAGTGCACATGGCACATCTCTGATGGTATGGGGGGGTGTTAGTGCCCATGGCACATCTCTGATGGTATGGGGGGTGTTAGTGCACATGGCACATCTCTGATGGTATGGGGGTGTGTTAGCGCCCATGGCACATCTCTGATGGTATGTGGGGGTGTTAGTGCGCATGGCACATCTCTGATGGTATGGGGGGGTGTTAGTGCCCATGGCACATCTCTGATGGTATGTGGGGGTGTTAGTGCACATGGCACATCTCTGATGGTATGGGGGGTGTTAGTGCCCATGGCACATCTCTGATGGTATGTGGGGGTGTTAGTGCACATGGCACATCTCTGATGGTATGGGGGGGTGTTAGTGCCCATGGCACATCTCTGATGGTATGGGGGGTGTTAGTGCCCATGGCACATCTCTGATGGTATGGGGGGGGTGTTAGTGCCCATGGCACATCTCTGATGGTATGGGGGGTGTTAGTGCACATGACACATCTCTGATGGTATGGGGGGGTGTTAGTGCACATGGCACATCTCTGATGGTATGGGGGGGTGTTAGTGCACATGACACATCTCTGATGGTATGGGGGTGTGTTAGTGCCCATGGCACATCTCTGATGGTATGGGGGGGGTGTTAGTGCCCATGGCACATCTCTGATGGTATGGGGGGGTGTTAGTGCCCATGGCACATCTCTGATGGTATGGGGGGGGTGTTAGTGCCCATGGCACATCTCTGATGGTATGGGGGGGTGTTAGTGCCCATGGCACATCTCTGATGGTATGGGGGGGTGTTAGTGCCCATGGCACATCTCTGATGGTATGGGGCGGGGTGTTAGTGCCCATGGCACATCTCTGATGGTATGGGGGGTGTTAGTGCCCATGGCACATCTCTGATGGCATGGGGGGGGGTATGGGGGGGGGGTGTTAGTGCCCATGGCACATCTCTGATGGTATGGGGGTGGTGTTAGTGCACATGGCACATCTCTGATGGTATGGGGGGGTGTTAGTGCACATGGCACATCTCTGATGGTATGGGGGGGTGTTAGTGCACATGGCACATCTCTGATGGTATGGGGGGTGTTGTGCACATGGCACATCTCTGATGGTATGGGGGGTGTTAGTGCACATGGCACATCTCTGATGGTATGGGGGGTGTTAGTGCACATGGCACATCTCTGATGGTATGGGGGGGTGTTAGTGCACATGGCACATCTCTGATGGTATGGGGGGTGTTAGTGCACATGGCACATCTCTGATGGTATGGGGGAGTGTTAGTGCACATGGCACATCTCTGATGGTATGGGGGGGTGTTAGTGCCCATGGCACATCTCTGATGGTATGGGGGGGGTGTTAGTGCCCATGGCACATCTCTGATGGTATGGGGGTGTGTTAGTGCCCATGGCACATCTCTGATGGTATGGGGGTGTGTTAGTGCCCATGGCACATCTCTGATGGTATGGGGGGGGTGTTAGTGCCCATGGCACATCTCTGATGGTATGGGGGGTGTGTTAGTGCACATGGCACATCTCTGATGGTATGGGGGGGTGTTAGTGCCCATGGCACATCTCTGATGGTATGGGGGGTGTTAGTGCACATGGCACATCTCTGATGGTATGGGGGGTGTTAGTGTACATGGCACATCTCTGATGGTATGGGGGGGTGTTAGTGCACATGGCACATCTCTGATGGTATGGGGGGGGTGTTAGTGCACATGGCACATCTCTGATGGTATGGGGGGGGTGTTAGTGCCCATGGCACATCTCTGATGGTATGGGGGGTGTTAGTTCCCATGGCACATCTCTGATGGTATGGGGGGGGTGTTAGTGCCCATGGCACATCTCTGATGGTATGGGGGGGGTGTTAGTGTACATGGCACATCTCTGATGGTATGGGGTGGTGTTAGTGCCCATGGCACATCTCTGATGGTATGGGGTAGTGTTAGTGCCCATGGCACATCTCTGATGGTATGGGGGTGTGTTAGTGCCCATGGCACATCTCTGATGGTATGGGGGGGTGTTAGTGCACATGGCACATCTCTGATGGTATGGGGGGTGTTAGTGCCCATGGCATATCTCTGATGGTATGGGGGGTGTTAGTGTACATGGCACATCTCTGATGGTATGGGGGGTGTTAGTGCCCATGACATGGGTAACTTGCACATCTGTGAAGGCACAATTAATGCTGAAAGGCACAGACAGGTTTTGGAGCAACGTCTCATTCAGGGACGTCCCTGCTTATTTCAGTAAGACAATGCCAGGCACATTCTGCAGGTGTTACAACATTGCGGCTTCGTAGTAATAGAGTGCGGGTACTAGACCGGCCTGGCTGCAGTCCACACCTGTCTCCCATCGAAAATGTTTGGCACATTATGAAGAGCAAAATACGACAACGGAGACCCCGGACTGAGGAGCAACTGAAGTTGTACATCAAGCAAGAATGGGAAAGAATTCCAGCTACAAAGCTCCAACAATTTGTGTCCTCAGTTCCCAAATGCTTATTGAGTGTTGTTAAAAGGAAAGGTGATGTCACACAGCGGGAAACAGGACCCGGGCCCAGCTTTTTTGGAACGTGTTGCAGGCACCAAATTCAAAATCAGTGAATATTTGCAAAAAAAAAAAACAAAGTTTACCCTTTGAACATGAAATATCTTATCTTTGTAGTGGAATCAACTGAATATAGGTTGAAAAGGATTTGTAAATCATCGTATTCTGTTTCTATGTTTTACACAACGTCCCAACTTCATTAGAATTGGGGTTGTAGCCCATATCTATCTATCTATCTATCTATCTATCTCATATCTATCTATCTATCTCCTATCTATCTATCTATCTATCTCATCTCTATCTATCTATCTATCTATCTCATATCTATCTATCTATCTATCTCCTATCTATCTATCTATCTATCTCATATCTATCTATCTATCTCATATCTATCTATCTATCTCATATCTATCTATCTATCTATCTCATCATCTATCTATCTATCTATCTCATATCTATCTATCTATCCTCTATCTATCTATCTATCCACATATCTATCTATCTCATATCTATCTATCTATCTATCTATCTATCTCATATCTATCTATCTCATATCTATCTATCTATCTCATATCTATCTATCTATCTATCTATCTATCTCATATCTATCTATCTATCTATCTATCCATCTATCTATCTATCTATCCCATATCTATCTATCTCATATCTATCTATCTCATATCTATCTATCTATCTATCTCATATCTATCTATCTATCTCATATCTATCTATCTATCTCATATCTATCTCATATCTATCTATCTCATATCTATCTATCTATCTCATATCTATCTATCTATCTCATATCTATCTATCACCTATCTATCTATCTATCTATCACATATCTATCTATCTATCTATCTATCTATCTACATATCTATCTATCTCATATCTATCTATCTATCTCATATCTATCTATCTATCTATCTATCTCATATCTATCTATCTATCTATCTCATATCTATCTATTTCATATCTATCTCATATCTATCTATCTCATATCTATCTATCTATCTCATATCTATCTATCTATCTCATATCTATCTATCTCATATCTATCTATCTATCTCATATCTATCTATCTCATATCTATCTATCTATCTCCTTTCTATCTCATATCTATCTATCTATCTATCTATCTCATATCTATCTATCTCATATCTATCTATCTATCTATCTATCTCATATCTATCTATCTCATATCCATCTATCTATCTATCTATCTATCTCATATCTATCTATCTATCTCTCTCATATCTATCTATCTATCTCATATCTATCTATCTCTCTCATATCTATCTATCTAATATCTATCTATTTCTCTATGTATGTATCTCCTATCTATCCATCTCATCTATCTATCTATATCTATCTATCTCATATCTATCTATCTATCTATCTATCTCATATCTATCTATCTCATATCTATCTATCTATCTATCTCATATCCATCTATCTATCTCATATCTATCTATCTCATATCTATCTATCTATCTATCTCATATCCATCTATCTATCTCATATCTATCTATCTCATATCTATCTCTCTCATATCTGTCTCTCTCATATCTATCTATCTCATATCTCATATCTATCTATCTCATATCTATCTATCTATCTATCTCATATCCATCTATCTATCTCATATCTATCTCCTATCTATCTATCTATCTATCTCATATCTATCTATCAATCTCATATCTATCTCATATCTATCTATCTATCTCATATCTATCTATCTATCTATCTCATATCTATGTATCTATCTATCTCATATCTATCTATCTCATATCTATCTATCTATCTATCTCCTATCTATCTATCTCCTATCTATGTCGCACTTACCTCTAAAAGGAAATAATTGCCGCTCTCCCATCATAGATAAGGGGTTTGTTCTTTATTGACACATCAAGTTTGCACCTGAGTGAATAAATAAGAATGGTGTTTTCTATGATTTTTTTATGACGAATCAGATACATGAAGATCTATCCGGACACAGGATGATGATGAGGATGAAGATGATGATGAGGATGATGAAGATGATGAGGATGATGACCATGGACTGTCCATGATTTTTGGCCTTTGCTCATGAGGGACCTGCAGGGGGGAGCTAAGAATGAATGGTCCGAGCAGTCGCTTCCTCCTGAGGACTCTCCTGGTTGCAGTAACCCTGTACAGAGCTGGTCCTGGTCTCAGCTGAGGGTTTGTTACTGTTGTCTCCAGTCTAGTCCAGACCTGAACCGCTACATCAGCAGTTACACATGGATTGACTAGAATGGGGTCTGCCGGGTGTCCGTCCTTTCCAAACTGAAAGCTGCGGAAAGAAAGTTCTCTGTGCAGTCTCCAACAAAGACTCCGACATAGAAGAGAACCCAGCCTGAGCTAAATACATCAGCCGAGGCTGCAAAACTTTGCTACAGTGTATCAGTCTGGACTCCAGTCACTTACAGAGCTGGATACAATTGTAACAAATCCTCAGCTGAGAGCAGGACTGTTACAGGGTGACTGCCAGCAGAGAACTTGTAAATGGAAGGAAGTAAAGCATAAAATCTATCAGAATATTCTAGAACTTTCAGTTATAGATGAAGGTTCTATTACAGGGAACTTCTGAGATTACAGTTGGTGTGTACAGCGCTCTAGATTGTGGGGGTCAGATATACATGGTGTCGTGGACTAGTTTGCTACAATGTATCAGTCTGGCTCGTCCTGGGCTATAGATCTCGTCTGTGACCCCGAGGTCCAGGCAGTGGACAGACACCGGATGGTCAGGACTGACCCCAGCCCAGATTGGGGGGGGGGGGGTATTTACTTTTTGGCTTGTCGGCTTGTGTTGTTTTAATATAGCGGCGGCGGATAACGCCATAACATCTAATCATGTTTTTATGGTGGAAATACAAGTTTAGGGGATTACGGCGTAATTCGGCTGAGCTCCCTGAAGAATGGCGATTGCCGCTCGCTTTAAGGGGATTTTCTGTCGGGGATTATTCTTCGTGCTTTGAACCTGTGGAGAATTCTGTGTGTTATTGGATTCCAGGTTCCTGAGCGGATACTCGGGGGGGGATTGTTCTACACGGATCACCTATAAAGCAATGACAGTGCCAGAGACCGGCGCCTGATTAACCCCTTGTTGTGCCCTGAGAGCGGCCAGGGGTTTGGGCTTGGACCCATTATTTGGTGGATAACACGCAGCAGGCTTGGATATCCCTTTCTGAGCTTATTTTGGGAAGTTATTCCAAATACTCCACTCACATCCAGAGCTGCATCCACAATTCTAATATGCTAGTCCCATTTGGAGCTGCACTTGCCCTATTTACATCCAGAGCTGTACTCACAATTTTATTATTCTACTCACATCCAGAGCTGCATTCTCAATTCTAATAATCTAATCCCACTCAAAGATGGGGTTGTAATACTGTTCAGAATTGGACTCTACTCACATCCAGAGCTGCAGTCTCAATTCTAATATATCAATCACATTCAGAGCTGAATTCACAGTTATTATACTCCACTCACATTCTAAGCTGCACTCACTGTGAAGAATATCGCCTCGCCCAGCCGCCTGGCACGCCTGCGATCAAACTTCTTTCTTAACCTCCCACTCACACACCGTGAGTAGACCGGGTCATAGGATAAAATGAAATGAGCGATATAAATTTTATATGGTTTAATAACCCAAGTGGGTCGGTATGGATTAATAGCATATACAGAAATATACAATATTAATATGATCAAGCATAAACATACAAGCAAAAGAGCGATGATACCATACAAAACAAAGTAAAAGGGAAATAAAAGTTTAGAAAAGATACCTGAGCACCCAGCTCTGTCCTAGCTGTCTCTCTTCCATGCTCAGCACAATGAATACTTGTAGTCCGTTTCTCTAGGCCACAGCAGAGTTTTGGGCCTAGGGCGCAAGCTTAAGCAAGTTGCATAAAACAATCCTTCTACATACTGTCCAGAACTAGGCCCTCAAAGCATTCCTCAGTAGGGCAGGCCCTCTCATCTTCTCCCAGATCAGAGCTCCTTACTGCCTCTTTGCTGAATGACCCCAGAATCCAGGTCTGCCCACAGCATATGGCTAGTGCTCCAACCACCCCTTGCTCCCAGGCAGCCCCCCTTCTCCCACCTTTTCAGAACCCTCGGAGAGAAGGGTGAAGTTAAGGCTTGCTATCCCCCATCCCATCTGGCCAGGGATAATAAAAGTGCCTGGCTATAGCAAGCCATCTCCAATGAACACACATAAAACCAGTGAAGCGTATCGTCCAGCAATGTGGACTCCACTAAAGCACCGCATTCCAAGTGGGGGAAGGACTGACCTAAGCAGGTAAAACACACTTCCAAGAAAGATATAAAACTGAGGGTCGGTTCATCACACCTCCCCCTTTTAGAGCGTGTCGGGAGGAAGGACGATCCTAAGATCGCCTTCCGCGGACACCTTGGCGGCCTCACCCCGCCGGGACCTGCGCTGGTCCCTGACCATATTCCTGGCGTACTGATACCCTCTTCCTCTCCTGTCTGAATGGAGACTCTTCTAAGGTTCAGGCTCTGAATTAAGTAGACCTGGCTACCTCCTGCTTGCTCTGGGTCCCTCCCGACCCCAACCCACTCACAACCCCAGGCCCTTGTGGTACCGGTGCTGAGACCCCATCCCGGCAGTCTCCGCCCACCTGGCTACCCCCGGCCTGCACTGGGACCTCGTGCTGAGTGCTGGCATCCCGCAGATCCACACTCGCAACCCCAGGCCCTTGTGATACCAGTTTAGAGACCCCTTCCCGGCAGTCTCTCAGGGTCTCTCTCACACTAGCCGCTAGTTGGGAGAGTTCTAGGGGATTCTGCACCTCCCCCTTTGCTTCCAAACCTAGGGGCACCTCTGGTTCTGGCACAGGTATGTTTGGACCCTGTCCTCCCTCCCAGACGCCTTGCCCCTTTGGGCCTACACCCTGTTCCTCCTGTACTTGGGTGGGTGATGGTGATACCTTGGGCAAATGACTAAGATTATGCTTCCCCAAACCATCCCTCCACAATACATTGACAGGTAATACATTTGACACACCCCCTTCTTGGGTCCCACCTTCAGCACCCCATGCCGTCTGCACTTGGGCCATGGGCACGACTGGCACACCTTGGATGGCTGTTTCTCCTTCCCAGGACGCTTTCACAAGAGTTAGGGGCCCACGTACATGTCTCCCGTACAAGAGCTCAAAGGGGAAGAACCCCGTTGAGGCTTGCGGCACCTCCCGGTAAGCGAACAGCAGGTGCAGGAGATAAGGCTCCCAGTCGCGCCCGTGGGACTCGACTAACATCCTGAGCATCTGCTCCAGGGTGCCATTGAACCGTTCGCACAGGCCATTGGTCTGTGGGTGATACGGGCTGGACACCAGATGTTGCACCTCTGTTACCTTACACAGGCCTTGCATCAAGGCAGACGTGAACTGGGTACCTTGGTCTGTGAGCATCTCTCTGGGAAATCCAACACGGGCGAAGATGCCTACCAGAGCCTTGGCCACTACATCAGCCCGGGTGGAAGACAGCGCGACAGCTTCCGGGTACCTAGTAGCGTAGTCTACTACCGTTAATATGAAACGTTTCCCAGTGCGACTGGGAATGGACAGGGGTCCAATGAGATCCACAGCCACCCGCTGGAAAGGTTCGGTTATGATGGGCATAGTTATCATTGGTGCTTTGGAGCCTTGCCCCGCCTTGCCCATCCTCTGACAAGTGTCACATGAACGGCAGTATTTAGCTACATCTGTCCCCATCTTAGGCCAGTAGAATAAGTGGCTGAGGCGAGCCTTGGTCTTAGCGATCCCCAGGTGGCCTGCCAGTGGAATATCATGAGCAATCCGCAACAACTCCACCCGGTAGGGTTGGGGTACCACCAAATGTTTCTCCCTGAGCCGACTTTCTTTTCCCTTTGTGGGGATCGTTTCCCGGTACAACCTCCCTTGCTCCCAGTACACGCGGTCCTTGTCCGACTCCAAGGGAGGTTGACCAGCACGCTCCTTCAATGCATCCAGACTGCGGTCAGCTTGGACAGCGTCCCTGAACTCCTGACTGGAACCAGACAGAAGAGATGTGCATGTCATATACCCGCCGGGCTCCTCCGGCTCCAGTGTGGGGAGGTTAGTCATGGCGGTCTCAGTGCCATCTCCGGGTGACAGAGGGAACGGCTCAGGGGTCGGAGCGCCTTCCACCCCTCTAGCACTCTGGCTGCGGGTCACCACCACAATACCAGCAGTCCGTTCCTCATCCGGATCGGCCCTGAGATCCCCGTGATCCACCTGACCACCTGGCACATTGTCCTCAGTTGGGTTGCCCCCAGCATCTCAGAAGAGCTACCCTGTAAACCTGCAAGGCAAGAATTAGCAATTACATTGACATTGCATTCATTCATTGATTCACAGTGAACTGCATGGGGGAATGGCTGAGCCAGGGTCACACTGAGGGGGCTCTCATCACCCGCAGATGTGGGCGGGGCTACAGCCAGGTCAGCATTCCACAATGCCTCATTCACAGGCTCACTGATTACTTTAGTTGGACACACAACAAGGGGAGACAAAAGGCTAACCCCTCCCTCTGCCTGTGTGACAGGCTTCATCACCTCATTAAAATCATCCTTCAGTACAGACATTTTGTCACAGCGAGGTGGGGCTGCTCCCACCCCATATTGGGACACCAAGGGCCCCCAATCTCTTCCCAATAGTACATTGGCAGGCAGATCAGACACTAGCCCCACATCACGCATCCCTTTTCCCGCACCCCAGTCCAAATGGACACAAGCCATGGGCACAGTTACGCGTTCTTGTCCAATACCCTTCAGGGTCAGAGTTTTTCCAGGGATAATACTGTCCGCAGGGACCAAGTCAGGTTGCAACAGAGTAATCTGCGCCCCAGTGTCCCGAAATCCCATGACCACTTTACCCCCCACAATGACCTGTTGACTGTTGGCATTGGATTGCAACCCCTCCCTCCCCACCAAGTATACAGATGAGCCAGCTGCCGTGGCTGGGGAAACAGGGGGGTTCTTAGAGCGGTTGGGGCACTCTGCCTTGAAATGTCCTGGCTGGTTACAGGCGTGACATCGCCGGACCTCTCCTTGGGATTTAGAGGGGGGTCCCCGGGGCGCCCAGAGTTCTTGAGACAGGGGAAGTAGAGGGGGCACCCGGGACAGAGTTTGTCTTACCCCACTTGGAGACCGCAGGCTGTGGTGAACTCCAACTTTGCCCCTCCTTCCAGCTTGAGGGTCTGTGCAGTGTGGCTCCTCTCTTGATCCCTTGCTCCCTGGTGGACACATAGTCGTCAGCAATCTCTGAAGCCTTGTCTGCTGTTTTGGGTTTCCAGTCACACACGAACTGGCGGACCTCCAGAGGGCACACCTGGAGAAATTGTTCCTTTATCATAAGATCCCCAATTCCCTCAAACGTGGTGACAGTAAGTCCTTTGATCCACTGCCAGAATGTAACCTGTAAGTGGTGCAGAACATCCGCATAGCTCTCTGTGGGACTCCGCTGGATATTCCGGAACTTTTTGCGGTACACCTCCGGCGTGAGCCGGTATCTCTGGAACAGCGCCGCTTTGATGGTCTCATAGTCCGCGTCCACTGTTAAGCTCGTGGAAACATCCAGGCCTTTTCCCTTCAGCCGGGGAGACAGGTAACGGGCCCATTCTGCCTGGGGAATATGATGCTGCTTACACACCCTCTCAAATCCCCGCAAGAACGAGTCCAAGTTTGTTTGTTTGTTTGTTTGTTTGAGTTGGAAGGGACCTCAAGGGCCATCGAGTCCAACCCCCTGCAAAAGCAGGAATTCCTAAAACATCCCAGCTATATACCTATCCAGTTTCCGCTTGAAGATTTCAATTGATGAAGAACTCACCACCTCCCGTGGCAGCCTATTCCACTCCCTCACTACCCTTACTGTTAGAAAGTTTTTCCTAATGTCTAATCTGAATCTCCTTCCCCTTAGTTTCATTCCATTACTTCTCGTGCTTCCTTCTGCTAATGAGAATAGGGTAGATCCCTCTGCACTGTGACAACCTTTCAGATATTTAAATACCGCTATTAAGTCTCCCCTTAGCCTTCTCTTCTGCAAACTAAGCAGTCCCAATTCTTTTAGCCTCTCCTCGTAGGACATGGTTTGTAGACCTTCCACCATTTTGGTTGCTCTTCTCTGGACCTGCTCCAATAAATCGATGTCTTTCTTAAACTGGGGCGCCCAGAACTGTACACAGTATTCCAGGTGGGGTCTGACCAGGGCAGAGTACAGCGGAATAATTACCTCTCTTGATCTAGCTACAATGCTCGTCTTGATACATCCTAGAATTTTATTAGCCTTTTTAGCCACCGCACCGCACTGTTGACTCATGTTGAGTTTGCGATCTATTATTATGCCCAGATCCTTTTCCCCTGTACTCTCACTTAGTACTATTCCTCCCATACTATATATGCTTCTTGCATTTCTGTTACCCAGATGTAGGACTTTGCATTTGTCCCTGTTGAATACCATTTTGTTCGCCTCAGCCCATTGTTCCAGTGTGTCTAAGTCCCTTTGGATGCACTCTCTCTCCTCTCTAGTGTTGGCCATTCCTCCTATCTTTGTATCATCTGCAAATTTTATTAGTTCCCCATTAGCCCCATCATCCAGATCATTTATAAAAATATTAAAAAGTACTGGGCCCAGGACAGAGCCCTGCGGCACCCCGCTTTTACTTTCTTCCAGTTTGATGTATAGCCATTTAGAATTACTCGTTGTGCCCGATCATTAAGCCAATTGTGAACCCACCTCACTGATATTTTATCAAAGCCATACTTAATCATTTTTTCAATAAGAATGTTATGTGATACTTTATCAAAGGCCTTACTAAAGTCAAGATATACTATGTCCACTGCATTCCCCTGGTCCAACCATTCAGTGACTTTATTATAGAAGGAAATAAGATTAGTCTGACAAGATTTATTAGGCATAAAGCCGTGCTGGCTCTGATTAATTAAAGCCTTCCCATCCAGGTACCTAATTAAATGTTCTTTAACGATTTGTTCAAAGATTTTTCCTACTATCGGGGTCAGACTTACCGGCCTATAATTTCCTGGGTCGTCCCTATTCCCCTTTTTGTAGATGGGGACCACATTTGCCCTTTTCCAATCTAGAGGGACCACTCCTGTCTCCCATGACTTATTAAAGATTATTGCAAGGGGTTCTGTTATTTCCTCTGCTAATTCTTTTAAAACTCTAGGGTGTAAATCATCCGGTCCTGGGGACTTGGTTTCCTTAATCTTAGCTAAATGTTCTCTTACCAAACCTTCACTTATAATCAGTCCCCGTTATCTTCCAAGATTGGAAAGTCCTCGGATCGGATCTTTAGTGCTCGGGCTCCTGGAGTTGGTGCAGGGGAAGGTTGCGCCTGCTGGCAAAGTTCCAGCTTTTTTAGCTCAAGCTGATGCTCTCTCTCCGCCCGGCGCTCTGCAGCTTCTCTCTCCGCCCCCCGGCGCTCTGCAGCTTCTTGGTACTGGTGAATCACCTGCAGACGGGCGCTATAGTCACTGGCGTCTATCTGCTGTAAGGCCATTTGCAAGTATAAGTCCGTTACCCCCACAGAACTGGGGTTACTGGTCCCTCCAGGCACAGTTACCTCTGGGGTCCGGGCACTTGCGGAACCATCTGGCATGGTGATGTTTTCTGGTGCCAGCCTCTCAGGACTTTGCTCCGCCTCCTGCATGGCTATGGTAGCTTCCATATCTGCCATCTCCTGGAGTTCAGCAGCAACCAAGTCCTGCAGACGTTTGGTTATGCTTCTGGTCCCACCAGCCATCCACTGGAAGCCGTTTCCAAATAAAAGATAGGACAGAAAAAAGAAGAAGGGAGGGAACAGTACTGTACCAAACTTTCACCGTATTTTAAGCTTGATCTCATACCGCGCTCGTTCCATAGGATTGCCGCAATCCCCAGTGTCTGCGTGATACCACACCCACACACTGTTACCCTAATATCCCACAACGCTGCCACCACTGTGAAGAATATCGCCTCGCCCAGCCGCCTGGCACGCCTGCGATCAAACTTCTTTCTTAACCTCCCACTCACACACCGTGAGTAGACCGGGTCATAGGATAAAATGAAATGAGCGATATAAATTTTATATGTTTAATAACCCAAGTGGGTCGGTATGGATTAATAGCATATACAGAAATATACAATATTAATATGATCAAGCATAAACATACAAGCAAAAGAGCGATGATACCATACAAAACAAAGTAAAAGGGAAATAAAAGTTTAGAAAAGATACCTGAGCACCCAGCTCTGTCCTAGCTGTCTCTCTTCCATGCTCAGCACAATGAATACTTGTAGTCCGTTTCTCTAGGCCACAGCAGAGTTTTGGGCCTAGGGCGCAAGCTTAAGCAAGTTGCATAAAACAATCCTTCTACATGCTGTCCAGAACTAGGCCCTCAAAGCATTCCTCAGTAGGGCAGGCCCTCTCATCTTCTCCCAGATCAGAGCTCCTTACTGCCTCTTTGCTGAATGACCCCAGAATCCAGGTCTGCCCACAGCATATGGCTAGTGCTCCACCCACCCCTTGCACCCAGGCAGCCCCCCTTCTCCCACCTTTGCAGAACCCTCGGAGAGAAGGGTGAAGTTAAGGCTTGCTATCCCCCATCCCATCTGGCCAGGGATAATAAAAGTGCCTGGCTATAGCAAGCCATCTCCAATGAACACACATAAAACCAGTGAAGCGTATCGTCCAGCAATGTGGACTCAACTAAAGCACCGCATTCCAAGTGGGGGAAGGACTGACCTAAGCAAGTAAAACACACTTCCAAGAAAGATATAAAACTGAGGGTCGGTTCATCACACTCACCTTTCTAATACTCCACTCACATGCAGAGCTGCATGCAGAATTCTACTATTCTATTAACTACTATTGGTGTATCTGCACTCATCTTCCAGGGCATGCTGGAACTTGTAGTCCCCCAAAAGCTGGAGACCTACTATTTACAGACTACGGATACCCCAGAAATTGCTTCTGGATGCGACCCTGAACTGTGATGTTCTGGAGAATATCCTATTAATGTGAACATGTCCATAAAAGTGTCCGGGATGCAGAATATTCTATTAGGACGTCTTGTGGCTGTAAAATGTGTTTTGTGCCCTTTTTATGGCTCATTTTCAGCAGCTCTTTTTGTGCAGAATTTGACAGCTTAATAAACGCTCGCCGCTCCGTCTGCCAGAACCTTCCACAAGTCATTAAAGGGGAAGTCCGCCGCCATAAAATACACATAGACTGCCAAACATGAAAGCACATTACAGAGGTGCAGAGCCCCCCTCCTCAGACCCTTGTGGTACAGGCCGCAGGGCCCAGTAGGGCCCATTGTGCTGATCTGTGCCCTGGTGAGACGGACTGTAATACTAGATCATCCTCCCTGTATCCCAGCTAAAGAGGTGCCGATTCTTCTGGGCCCATCTGGGTCTGTGGGGGCTCTTCATGAGAGGTGGGGGATGGTTGGCTACGCAGATCAGTCTGGCCAATCGCTGTGCAGTGTCCAGTTTACAACAGGGGCCACTAGAGCAGGGGCCACTACGCTGATGTCTCATTCACTCATATTTGCAAAATAGACTGGCACAGAATGAGAAGAGTCATCTCGTTATCATTAGAGGGGAGGGGTCAGCAGAGTCATCTCATCATTAGAGGGTGGGTCATCAGAGTCATCTCATTATCATTAGAGGGAGGAGTCAGTCATCTCATTATTATTAGAGGGTGGGTCATCAGAGTCATCTCATTATCATTAAAGGAAGGGGTCAGCAGAGTCATCTCATTATCATTAGAGGGAGGGATTAGCAGAGTCATCTCATTATTATTAGAGGGTGGGTCATCAGAGTCATCTCATTATCATTAGAGGGAGGAGTCATCAGAGTCATCCTATTATCATTAGAGGGAGGAGTCAGCAGTCATCTCATTAACATTAGAGGAAGGGGTCAGCAGAGTCATCTCATTATCATTAGAGGGAGGAGTCATCAGAGTCATCTCATTAACATTAGAGGAAGGGGTCAGCAGAGTCATCTCATTATCATTAGAGGAAGGGGTCAGCAGAGTCATCTCATTATCATTAGAGGAAGGGGTCATCAGAGTCATCTCATTATCATTAGAGGGAGGAGTCATCAGAGTCATCTCATTAACATTAGAGGAAGGGGTCAGCAGAGTCATCTCATTATCATTAGAGGGGGAGGAGTCAGTCATCTCATTATTATTAGAGGGTGGGTCATCAGAGTCATCTCATTATCATTAGAGGAAGGGGTCAGAAGAGTCATCTCATTATCATTAGAGGGAGGAGTCAGTCATCTCATTATTATTAGAGGGTGGGTCATCAGAGTCATCTCATTATCATTAAAGGAAGGGGTCAGCAGAGTCATCTCATTATCATTAGAGGGAGGGATTAGCAGAGTCATCTCATTATTATTAGAGGGTGGGTCATCAGAGTCATCTCATTATCATTAGAGGGAGGAGTCATCAGAGTCATCCTATTATCATTAGAGGGAGGAGTCAGCAGTCATCTCATTAACATTAGAGGAAGGGGTCAGCAGAGTCATCTCATTATCATTAGAGGGAGGAGTCATCAGAGTCATCTCATTAACATTAGAGGAAGGGGTCAGCAGAGTCATCTCATTATCATTAGAGGAAGGGGTCAGCAGAGTCATCTCATTATCATTAGAGGAAGGGGTCAGCAGAGTCATCTCATTATCATTAGAGGGAGGAGTCATCAGAGTCATCTCATTAACATTAGAGGAAGGGGTCAGCAGAGTCATCTCATTATCATTAGAGGGAGGAGTCAGCAGAGTCATCTCATTATCATTAGAGGGAGGAGTCAGTCATCTCATTATTATTAGAGGGTGGGTCATCAGAGTCATCTCATTATCATTAGAGGAAGGGGTCAGAAGAGTCATCTCATTATCATTAATGGGAGGGGTCAGCATAGCCAGATCATTATTATTATAGGATGGGGTCAGCAGAGTCATCTCAGACTTACTCCTATACATAAGGACTATACTGCATGGCCCTCATCAGAATCTCTGGCACCTACCTCAGTTAAAAGATCATTGGGGCCCTCAGGGACACAACCTACTATTTTTGGAATCGTTTTGTGTTTTGTACTTAGACAAATATCTAAAAACGTATCAGATAATTTAGGATTCAGTCTCCTCGTCCCTTATTTATCCCTCCTCCCCAATTCTATTTTCAGAAAAAAACTTGTTTCCTCTCAAAAGTGAACCTGTAATGGCTGAGATTTTGGAGTGCGGGTGGAGAGGTTCACTGCTGCGGTCAAGGGCCCCTTTAGGTTTCCCCATCAACATGTCCTTCAAAGCTAATGTGCCACATGCGGCGCGCTCCTTGAGTAGGGAGAACAGTACTCAGCAGCTCTGGCGGCTCAGATACGAGAGCTCTGATCCCGCTCCGTGGATCTTCTCATATTGATCCATCGCTAATGAAATCACTGAGGCTTTGTCTTCTCTTCCATCTTCATATACATATGGGGGGGCTAATGCTTCATCCCAGGAAGACGTCTCCTCCGGCATGTAACATCGCGCAAGGCTTTAATCTACTCCCTATGTATTGATTGGAGGGATGAGGGGGCCGAAAACGCGCTCACACCTGTCATGGCGGCAAATCATAGAGCAAAAGTAGAAGGTAAGAGAGAAGGCAGACTCATCCGAAAGCCAAGCCAGATGAGAAGAGGAAGAGCGGCCAAACCCAGCCCCATCCCGCCACATACAGTGGTCCCAGCCCCATCCTGCCACATACAGTGGTCCCAGCCCCATCCCGCCACATACAGTGGTCCCAGCCCCCATCCCGCCACATACAGTGGTCCCAGCAAGATCCCGCCACATACAGTGGTCCCAGCCCCATCCCGCCACATACAGTGGTCCCAGCCCCATCCCGCCACATACAGTGGTCCCAGCCCCATCCCGCCACATACAGTGGTCCCAGCAAGATCCTGCCACATACAGTGGTCCCAGCCCCATCCCGCCACATACAGTGGTCCCAGCCCCATCCCGCCACATACAGTGGTCCCAGCCCCATCCCGCCACATACAGTGGTCCCAGCCCCATCCCGCCACATACAGTGGTCCCAGCCCCATCCCGCCACATACAGTGGTCCCAGCAAGATCCTGCCACATACAGTGGTCCCAGCCCCATCCCGCCACATACAGTGGTCCCAGCCCCATCCCGCCACATACAGTGGTCCCAGCCCCATCCCGCCACATACAGTGGTCCCAGCCCCATCCCGCCACATACAGTGGTCCCAGCCCCATCCCGCCACATACAGTGGTCCCAGCAAGATCCTGCCACATACAGTGGTCCCAGCCCCATCCCACCACATACAGTGGTCCCAGCCCCATCCCGCCACATACAGTGGTCCCAGCCCCATCCCGCCACATACAGTGGTCCCAGCCCCCATCCCGCCACATACAGTGGTCCCAGCCCCATCCTGCCACATACAGTGGTCCCAGCAAGATCCCGCCACATACAGTGGTCCCAGCCCCATCCCGCCACATACAGTGGTCCCAGCCCCATCCTGCCACATACAGTGGTCCCAGCCCCATCCTGCCACATACAGTGGACCCAGCCCCATCCCGCCACATACAGTGGTCCCAGCCCCATCCCGCCACATACAGTGGTCCCAGCCCCATCCCGCCACATAAAGTGGTCCCAGCCCCATCCTGCCACATACAGTGGTCCCAGCCCCATCCTGCCACATACAGTGGTCCCAGCCCCATCCTGCCACATACAGTGGTCCCAGCAAGATCCTGCCACATACAGTGGTCCCAGCCCCATCCCGCCACATACAGTGGTCCCAGCCCCATCCCGCCACATACAGTGGTCCCAGCCCCCATCCCGCCACATACAGTGGTCCCAGCCCCCATCCTGCCACATACAGTGGTCCCAGCAAGATCCTGCCACATACAGTGGTCCCAGCCCCATCCTGCCACATACAGTGGTCCCAGCCCCATCCCGCCACATACAGTGGTCCCAGCCCCATCCCGCCACATACAGTGGTCCCAGCCCCATCCTGCCACATACAGTGGTCCCAGCCCCATCCCGCCACATACAGTGGTCCCAGCCCCATCCCGCCACATACAGTGGTCCCAGCCCCATCCTGCCACATACAGTGGTCCCAGCAAGATCCTGCCACATACAGTGGTCCCAGCCCCATCCCGCCACATACAGTGGTCCCAGCCCCATCCTGCCACATACAGTGGTCCCAGCAAGATCCTGGTTCAACTGGGTCTAAGTGGTTTATGTGGTCAATGGGGATGTACAGCTACCAACCTGGAGGAGATTGTTGGGGACTTTGCATTGCCAAGGTTTGGAGGACTATAAGGCTCTGCATTGCTGATATCTGGAGGACTAGAAGGCTCTGCATTGCTGAGGTCTGGAGGACTAGAAGGCTCTGCATTGCTGATATCTGGAGGACTAGAAGGCTCTGCATTGCTGATATCTGGAGGACTAGAAGGCTCTGCATTGCTGAGGTCTGGAGGACTGTATGTCTCCGCTCTGTCATCACTTATAATCCTGGATACATGAAGTGCTCGGCTGTGAGATGTGTCCTCCGAGGACAGCGGAGTTCTGCTCGTACCGCCCTTCGCCTCTGGTTTGTCTTCGTCTGTGGACGATACTTTGTTTTTATAGGTCAATAATTTATTGAATTTGTTACTTAGTCTCATTTTCCAGAACATTGGGAGCGCTCAGTTCCCGCAGATGAGAGGGGTCAGACTGATGTCACCCTCCGGTCCATTACTGGGCGAGCCGACCGCTGACACTTGGCTGAGAGTTAGAACTTCTAAGTGTCCAAGATGGCGAGTTCTTTGTGGCTTTTTGTTTGTTGCAGGTAACTCTACAGTCCCCATGGGGGGGGAGGGGGCGACATTGTCTCATCCTAGAAGTATCTCCCATCATTCTGGATCTCAGACTGACAGATACATAGTGATATAGCCTGCAGACTATTACACCACTGACCACTCTGCAGAACATTGCTCTATCCTCTCTACCTCCTGACAGGTACATAGTGATATAGCCTGCAGACTATTACACCACTGACCTCTCTGCAGAACATTGCTCTGTCCTCTCTCCCTCCTGACAGATACATAGTGATAGATCCTGCAGATTATTACACCACTGACCTCTCTGCAGAACATTCCTCTATCCTCTCTACCTCCTGACAGATACATAGTGATAGATCCTGCAGACTATTACACCACTGACCTCTCTGCAGAACATTGCTCTGTCCTCTCTACCTCCTGACAGATACATAGTGATAAATCCTGCAGATTATTACACCACTGTCCTCTCTGCAGAACATCGCTCTGTCCTCTCTACCTCCTGACAGATACCTAGTGATATATCCTGCAGATTATTACACCACTGTCCTCTCTGCAGAACATCGCTCTGTCCTCTCTACCTCCTGACAGATACATAGTGATATAGCCTGCAGACTATTACACCATTGACCTCTCTGCAGAACATTGCTCTGTCCTCTCTACCTCCTGACAGATACATAGTGATAGATCCTGCAGATTATTACACCATTGACCTCTCTGCAGAACATTGCTCTGTCCTCTCTACCTCCTGACAGATACATAGTGATAGATCCTGCAGACTATTACACCACTGACCGCTCTGCAGAACATTGCTCTATCCTCTCTACCTCCTGACAGATACATAGTGATAGATCCTGCAGATTATTACATCACTGACCTCTCTGCAGAACATTGCTCTGTCCTCTCTACCTCCTGACAGATACATAGTGATATATCCTGCAGATTATTACACCACTGACCTCTCTGCAGAACATTGCTCTGTCCTCTCTACCTCCTGACAGATACATAGTGATATAGCCTGCAGACTATTACACCACTGACCTCTCTGCAGAACATCGCTCTGTCCTCTCTACCTCCTGACAGATACATAGTGATAGATCCTGCAGACTATTACACCACTGACCTCTCTGCAGAACATTGCTCTATCCTCTCTACCTCCTGACAGATACATAGTGATATATCCTGCAGATTATTACACCACTGACCTCTCTGCAGAACATTGCTCTGTCCTCTCTACCTCCTGACAGATACATAGTGATAGATCCTGCAGATTATTACACCACTGACCTCTCTGCAGAACATTGCTCTGTCCTCTCTACCTCCTGACAGATACATAGTGATATAGCCTGCAGATTATTACACCACTGACCTCTCTGCAGAACATTGCTCTGTCCTCTCTACCTCCTGACAGATACATAGTGATATATCCTGCAGATTATTACACCACTGACCTCTCTGCAGAACATTGCTCTATCCTCTCTACCTCCTGACAGGTACATAGTGATATAGCCTGCAGATTATTGCACCACTGACCGCTCTGCAGAACATCGCTCCACTACCTCCTGACAGATACATAGTGATAGATCCTGCAGATTATTACACCACTGACCTCTCTGCAGAACATTGCTCTGTCCTCTCTACCTCCTGACAGATACATAGTGATAGATCCTGCAGACTATTACACCACTGACCTCTCTGCAGAACATTGCTCTATCCTCTCTACCTCCTGACAGATACATAGTGATATATCCTGCAGATTATTACACCACTGACCTCTCTGCAGAACATTGCTCTGTCCTCTCTACCTCCTGACAGATACATAGTGATAGATCCTGCAGATTATTACACCACTGACCTCTCTGCAGAACATTGCTCTGTCCTCTCTACCTCCTGACAGATACATAGTGATATAGCCTGCAGATTATTACACCACTGACCTCTCTGCAGAACATCGCTCTGTCCTCTCTACCTCCTGACAGATACATAGTGATATAGCCTGCAGACTATTACACCACTGACCGCTCTGCAGAACATTGCTCTGTCCTCTCTACCTCCTGACAGATACATAGTGATATAGCCTGCAGATTATTACACCACTGACCTCTCTGCAGAACATTGCTCTGTCCTCTCTACCTCCTGACAGGTACATAGTGATATATCCTGCAGATTATTACACCACTGTCCTCTCTGCAGAACATCGCTCTGTCCTCTCTACCTCCTGACAGATACATAGTGATATAGCCTGCAGATTATTGCACCACTGACCGCTCTGCAGAACATCGCTCTGTCCTCTCTACCTCCTGACAGATACATAGTGATAGATCCTGCAGATTATTGCACCACTGACCTCTCTGCAGAACATTGCTCTGTCCTCTCTACCTCCTGACAGATACATAGTGATAGATCCTGCAGACTATTACACCACTGACCGCTCTGCAGAACATTGCTCTGTCCTCTCTACCTCCTGACAGGTACATAGTGATAGATCCTGCAGACTATTACACCACTGACCTCTCTGCAGAACATTGCTCTGTTCTCTCTACCTCCTGACAGATACATAGTGATAGATCCTGCAGATTATTACACCACTGACCTCTCTGCAGAACATTGCTCTGTCCTCTCTACCTCCTGACAGATACATAGTGATATAGCCTGCAGATTATTGCACCACTGACCTCTCTGCAGAACATTGCTCTGTCCTCTTTACCTCCTGACAGATACATAGTGATATAGCCTGCAGACTATTACACCACTGACCTCTCTGCAGAACATTGCTCTATCCTCTCTACCTCCTGACAGGTACATAGTGATATAGCCTGCAGACTATTACACCACTGACCTCTCTGCAGAACATTGCTCTATCCTCTCTACCTCCTGACAGGTACATAGTGATAGATCCTGCAGATTATTACACCACTGACCTCTCTGCAGAACATTGCTCTGTCCTCTCTACCTCCTGACAGATACATAGTGATATAGCCTGCAGATTATTACACCACTGACCTCTCTGCAGAACATTGCTCTGTCCTCTCTACCTCCTGACAGATACCTAGTGATATAGCCTGCAGACTGTTGCACTCTGGAGGTCTGCAGATGATTGCTCTGCTCCCATTATTGTATAATGATCAGGCCTTGTATTATTAGTCGATGTCTTGACCTTTTCATCCTGCACACGTCTGAGTCACTCGGTAATTCCTTTACTTTACCCCCCTGAGCTCCATCATGTTTTCCACTCTAGTCACATCCAGAGCTGCAGTCACAATTCTGCTGGCATCCTTTTGCACTTCATATCTCCTCTTCCCCTGCTGGATTAGTATAGATACAGTATATAATATATCATACAATCTCCTCTAGAGCAGAACCTGAGAGGTTAATCTAATCTAATGGTGATTGCGGAGGGTTTCCATGGCGCTGCCCCATCATTGATGTCAGGGAATAGAATGCCGGTGTTTGCGTCTGCGCGTCCGCTGAATAATGTAATATATGAGTGCGGAGAACAATGCGGCGCAATCTCCCCGGGGGCGCCAGATATTGACTTCCTGTTAGTCAAAGAAGAAATGGACGTTGAGCTGCCTGGAATAATATTCAGCGGACGCCCGGGGGACTGCGCAGCCATAAATCGCCGGCGCGGGGAGGAAACACATTCACATGGGCTGAGTAGTCTAATGAGGCTAATCCCAGCAGGTGCTCCTCAGCAACGGAGCAACAACCCTCACCAGCTTCGGTTAAGGCCCCACGCTTGCCATTTATTTACGCCATTTATTTTACGTGTTTTTCATTGCGTTCTTTGCTGCGTTTTTCTCTTCGGATTTTCTTCCCTTATTAAACCGATTGGGAACTCGTGAGCGCCGCCGCAGCTATAATGGACGTTTTACAGCTGCTTTTCCGCAACGTGGGGCTTCAGCCTTAAAGGGATATCCAGGATTAGGGGAAATCTCAGGGACTGGGGGTGAAATGACAAATAAAAGCCCTACTCGCCTGTGCTGGAAGCGGAGAGGATCACATGACCACTGCAGAGGGATCGGTGTCCGGTGATGTCACTGGTTCCTTATCAGCAATTACTGTGGCCACTGATTGGTCTCCGTGGTCATGTGAGACGCGGTCACTGGTGAGGCCCCAGCACGTGAACAAAAGGAGACCATGACCGGGCAGTAAAGCGCCAGGGAAAGGCGAGTACGACTATTTTTAAATTATTTCACACCCACCGCAGCCAGCCCTGAGGTGGCTCCAAATCCTGGACAAACCCTTTAAGTTCCTGCGCGCTGCTTGCCCTGAGCTCAAAAAGGAGGGAAAAACTCACCTGAAATCTAGAACAAGGTGACAACGACAATGTAGTCTGCACCGCGACCAAAAACGGGAAGAAAACCTTATAAGAGACATTCAGGCCTGGAGTATAAGGCTCCACCCCCTTGTCCACGCCCCCTCATGTGACTGTTAGTATTAGGCTCCACCCCCTGTGTTTACACCCTCTCATGTGACTCTTAGAATTAGGCTCCACCCCCTTGTCCATGCCCCCTCATGTGACTGTTATTATTAGACTCCACCCCCTGTGTCCACCTCATACCAGGTGAGTTAGGGTTACATTTAGTCAGTGTTAGGCACTGTGATGCAGGTGAAGCCGCATATACCGAGGATGTGCGAGGGGTCACATGATAATAATGTAAGCGTGAAAAATGTGACCTTACAGCAAATTATTATTATTCTTATTGTTTATTTATATAGCACCATTAATCCCATGGTGCTGTACATTATTATATTAATCCCATGGTGCTCTGTACATTATTATATTAATTCCATGGTGCTCTGTACATTATTATATTAATTCCATGGTGCTCTGTACATTATTATATTAATCCCATGGTGCTCTGTACATTATTATATTAATCCCATGGTGCTGTACATTATTATATTAATTCCATGGTGCTCTGTACATTATTATAGTAATCCCATGGTGCTGTACATTATTATATTAATCCCATGGTGCTGTACATTATTATATTAATCCCATGGTGCTCTGTACATTATTATATTAATCCCATGGTGCTGTACATTATTATATTAATCCCATGGTGCTGTACATTATTATATTAATCCCATGGTGCTCTGTACATTATTATATTAATCCCATGGTGCTCTGTACATTATTATATTAATCCCATGGTGCTCTGTACATTATTATATCAATTCCATGGTGCTGTACATTATTATATTAATTCCATGGTGCTGTACATTATTATATTAATTCCATGGTGCTCTGTACATTATTATATTAATCCCATGGTGCTGTACATTATTATATTAATCCCATGGTGCTGTACATTATTATATTAATCCCATGGTGCTCTGTACATTATTATATTAATCCCATGGTGCTCTGTACATTATTATATTAATCCCATGGTGCTCTGTACATTATTATATCAATTCCATGGTGCTGTACATTATTATATTAATTCCATGGTGCTGTACATTATTATATTAATTCCATGGTGCTGTACATTATTATATTAATCCCATGGTGCTCTGTACATTATTATATTAATTCCATGGTGCTCTGTACATTATTATATTAATCCCATGGTGCTCTGTACATTATTATATTAATCCCATGGTGCTGTACATTATTATATTAATCCCATGGTGCTGTACATTATTATATTAATCCCATGGTGCTGTACATTATTATATTAATTCCCTGGTGCTCTGTACATTATTATATCAATTCCATGGTGCTGTACATTATTATATTTATTCCATGGTGCTGTACATTATTATATTAATCCCATGGTGCTCTGTACATTATTATATCAATTCCATGTGCTGTACATTATTATATTAATCCCATGGTGCTCTGTACATTATTATATTATTCCCATGGTGCTGTACATTATTATATTAATTCCATGGTGCTCTGTACATTATTATATTAATCCCATGGTGCTGTACATTATTATATTAATCCCATGGTGCTGTACATTATTATATTAATCCCATGGTGCTGTACATTATTATATTAATTCCATGGTGCTGTACATTATTATATTAATCCCATGGTGCTGTACATTATTATATTAATTCCATGGTGCTCTGTACATTATTATATTAATCCCATGGTGCTGTACATTATTATATTAATTCCATGGTCCTCTGTACATTATTATATTAATCCCATGGTGCTGTACATTTGAGGGTTTACTTACGGTACACAATAATATACAAGACAAATACAATACTAACAGTGATCACTGACACAGTGGGATAGAGGGCCCGGCCCGCAAGGCCTTACAGTCTATATACAATGCCGGGCGGGGGTCAGTGTGTGATAGTCTGTCAGCCCATGCACATGACCGTGTATTATAATCCGTGCTGAACGGGGCGATGATGAATGGTGGCGAATGGAGAGACGTATGGTGGCCGATGTGGAGAACTACATCAACCAGGAGAAATAGTAAATCTGTCTAAGCCCAGACCTCGTGCAAAACATCTACACAGCAGAGGGCGCCACATTATAGTGTGCAAGGCTGACTGGTCAGAGACACTGCCCATAGTGCTAATCTATAGGTGTCTGAGCTGTTACATAGGACTGCAGGTGACACTACTACATTATCTGTACTCAGAGAGTTATCACTGTGTTATCTGTGGTGTTACATAGGACTGCAGGTGACATCTACTACATTATCTGTACTCAGAGAGTTATCACTGTGTTATCTGTGGTGTTACATAGGACTGCAGGTGACACTACTACATTATCTGTACTCAGAGAGTTATCACTGTGTTATCTGTGGTGTTACATAGGACTGCCGGTGACATCTACATTATCTGTACTCAGAGAGTTATCACTGTGTTATCTGTGGTGTTACATAGGACTGCAGGTGACATCTACTACATTATCTGTACTCAGAGAGTTATCACTGTGTTATCTGTGGTGTTACATAGGACTGCAGGTGACACCTACTACATTATCTGTACTCAGAGAGTTATCACTGTGTGTTATCTGTGGTGTTACATAGGACTGCAGGTGACACTACTACATTATCTGTACTCAGAGAGTTATCACTGTGTTATCTGTGGTGTTACATAGGACTGCAGGTGACATCTACTACATTATCTGTACTCAGAGAGTTATCACTGTGTTATCTGTGGTGTTACATAGGACTGCAGGTGACATCTACTACATTATCTGTACTCAGAGAGTTATCACTGTGTTATCTGTGGTGTTACATAGGACTGCAGGTGACATCTACTACATTATCTGTACTCAGAGAGTTATCACTGTGTTATCTGTGGTGTTACATAGGACTGCAGGTGACATCTACTACATTATCTGTACTCAGAGAGTTATCACTGTGTTATCTGTGGTGTTACATAGGACTGCAGGTGACATCTACTCCATTATCTGTACTCAGAGAGTTATCACTGTGTTATCTGTGCTGTTACATAGGACTGCAGGTGACATCTACTACATTATCTGTACTCAGAGAGTTATCGCTGTGTTATCTGTGGTGTTACATAGGACTGCAGGTGACATCTACTACATTATCTGTACTCAGAGAGTTATCACTGTGTTATCTGTGATGTTACATAGGACTGCAGGTGACATCTACTACATTATCTGTACTCAGAGAGTTATCACTGTGTTATCTGTGGTGTTACATAGGACTGCAGGTGACATCTACTACATTATCTGTACTCAGAGAGTTATCACTGTGTGTTATCTGTGGTGTTACATAGGACTGCAGGTGACATCTACTACATTATCTGTACTCAGAGAGTTATCACTGTGTTATCTGTGGTGTTACATAGGACTGCAGGTGACATCTACTACATTATCTGTACTCAGAGAGTTATCACTGTGTTATCTGTGGTGTTACATAGGACTGCAGGTGACATCTACTACATTATCTGTACTCAGAGAGTTATCACTGTGTGTTATCTGTGGTGTTACATAGGACTGCAGGTGACATCTACTACATTATCTGTACTCAGAGAGTTATCACTGTGTTATCTGTGGTGTTACATAGGACTGCAGGTGACATCTACTACATTATCTGTACTCAGAGAGTTATCACTGTGTTATCTGTGGTGTTACATAGGACTGCAGGTGACATCTACTACATTATCTGTACTCAGAGAGTTATCACTGTGTTATCTGTGGTGTTACATAGGACTGCCGGTGACATCTACTACATTATCTGTACTCAGAGAGTTATCACTGTGTTATCTGTGGTGTTACATAGGACTGCCGGTGACATCTACTCCATTATCTGTACTCAGAGAGTTATCACTGTGTGTTATCTGTGGTGTTACATAGGACTGCCGGTGACATCTACTCCATTATCTGTACTCAGAGAGTTATCACTGTGTGTTATCTGTGGTGTTACATAGGACTGCAGGTGACATCTACTACATTATCTGTACTCAGAGAGTTATCACTGTGTTATCTGTGGTGTTACATAGGACTGCAGGTGACACTACGACATTATCTGTACTCAGAGAGTTATCACTGTGTTATCTGTGGTGTTACATAGGACTGCAGGTGACATCTACTACATTATCTGTACTCAGAGAGTTATCACTGTGTTATCTGTGGTGTTACATAGGACTGCCGGTGACATCTACTACATTATCTGTACTCAGAGAGTTATCACTGTGTTATCTGTGGTGTTACATAGGACTGCAGGTGACATCTACTACATTATCTGTACTCAGAGAGTTATCACTGTGTTATCTGTGGTGTTACATAGGACTGCAGGTGACATCTACTACATTATCTGTACTCAGAGAGTTATCACTGTGTTATCTGTGGTGTTACATAGGACTGCGGGTGACACCTACTACATTATCTGTACTCAGAGAGTTATCACTGTGTTATCTGTGGTGTTACATAGGACTGCAGGTGACACTACTACATTATCTGTACTCAGAGAGTTATCACTGTGTTATCTGTGGTGTTACATAGGACTGCAGGTGACACTACTACATTATCTGTACTCAGAGAGTTATCACTGTGTTATCTGTGGTGTTACATAGGACTGCCGGTGACATCTACTCCATTATCTGTACTCAGAGAGTTATCACTGTGTGTTATCTGTGGTGTTACATAGGACTGCCGGTGACATCTACTCCATTATCTGTACTCAGAGAGTTATCACTGTGTGTTATCTGTGGTGTTACATAGGACTGCAGGTGACATCTACTACATTATCTGTACTCAGAGAGTTATCACTGTGTTATCTGTGGTGTTACATAGGACTGCAGGTGACACTACGACATTATCTGTACTCAGAGAGTTATCACTGTGTTATCTGTGGTGTTACATAGGACTGCAGGTGACATCTACTACATTATCTGTACTCAGTTATCACGGTGGTAGTGGGAGTGTTGTACACTATACTAATAATGATGGGGGTGTAGCAGGTGGAGCAGGTTGTGGTGTAGCATCCATATGTCAGTATCAGGGTCGTAAATAAAGCAGAATGTTCCTGTCCCCAGCTGTGCTCTGTACTAGCTCATATATACAGGACTCTGAGGAGGGTGATGTGTAGTGTGACAGAGAAAGAGCAGAGACCTGGAAATATCTAACTAGGGTCTAATAATGGGAGAATATTCTATCTATCTCTCTCATATCTATCTATCTATCTATCTCATATCTATCTATCTCATATCCATCTATCTATCTATCTATCTATCTATCTCTCATATCTATCTATCTCCTATCTATCTATCTATCTATCTCATATCTATCTATCTATCTAATATCTATCTAATATCTATCTATCTATCTCATATCTATCTATCTATCTATCTCATATCTATCTATCTCATATCTATCTATCTATCTCATATCTATCTATCTATCTCATATCTATCTATCTCATATCTATCTATCTATCTATCTATCTCATATCTATCTATCTATCTATCTATCTATCTATCTCATATCTATCTATCTCATATCTATCTCATATCTATCTATCTATCTATCTATCTATCTATCTATCTATCTACCATATCTATCTATCTATCTATCTCATATCTATCTATCTATCTATCTATCTATCTATCTCATATCTATCTATCTATCTATCTCATATCTATCTATCTATCTATCTATCTCATATCTATCTATCATCTATCTATCTATCTATCTCATATCTATCTATCTATCTATCTATCTATCTCATATCTAACTATCTCATATCTATCTATCTATCTTATATCTATCTATCTCATATCTATCTATATATCTATCTATCTATCTCATATCTATCTATCTATCTATCTATCTATCTCATATCTATCTATCTCATATCTATCTATCTCCTATCTATCTATCTCCTATCTATCTATCTCCTATCTATCTATCTATCTATCTATCTATCTATCTATCTCTCATATCTATCTATCTCATATCTATCTATCTCATATCTATCTCATATCTATCTATCTATCTATCTATCTATCTATCTATCTATCTATCTATCTATCTCTCTCACATCTATGGCTGCCTTGGCCTCTGCAGATATAGACACCTTGCGCTCCCCTGTTCTGCTATAAACATCTTGGGTCGTATTTCTCTGCGCTCTTGTGCTCTGATAGGATCCTTGTGTCGTGCTGGGATTTATAATCCGCTCATTGTGATTTTATGACATGGGATGAGACAGTTTTGTAGCCGCCATAAAATTCACTTCATCCCAGATTAATTGCTGCGGTTCTTGTGGCGCCCTCTGTGGGCCTCGGCGCGCAGTCTCCTAATTGTGTGTAGTCCGGGGATGCGCTGTGTCCCGGGGTCCCCCTCCTTGGTGTGGGTGACTACCCCGCAGTCTGCTCCTCCTGCGCTGCCGCCTGCTTATTTATTCCCGGCGAGGAGTCTGATTGTATTTCTTCCTTATAAACAACCCCATTTGTCTCACTCGAGATTTTGGTTTGCTTTCAATCTAATTCTCTCAGGAGGGGCGCCCCGGAGCCGCGGAGAGCGCTCGCTGCTAAATTATTAAACGCGCTCGCCTCATTAACCCCTGAGGCGCTGGAGCCCTTGCAGCATGCCATTCCTTTATATATAATGGGGCACACGAGGGTATTGCGACAGTCGGTGGGTGATAAGGGCGACCGCTCACGTTGTTTCCATGTGTGGTGTGAACTAGCCCTAAAGAACAAGAAATACATTGTATCGGTTTACGAGGTGACCATCAATCACGGACATTTGGTGTCTCCTGGTCAGATATCTATAGATATCCCTGGCAATAAATCAGTGGACATTTACCGAAGCTTCAGGGACTTCTATAATAGATGGTCAGATGACAGAAGTAGGCGGGGCTAATATGGCGGCAGTATGAAAGCTATTATTATGTGTATCTAGGTATATGTGAGCGGGGGACGCACCGATTCTTCTCAGGTTTTGGCATAAACCTTGCACACAATGTGCTGAGAGTCCTGGCCCCACCCCTGAGTGTACTGGCCCCACCCCTGAGTGTCCTGGCCCCACCCCTGAGAGTCTTGGCCCCACCCCTGAGAGTCCCGGCCCCACCCCTGAGAGTCCCGGCCCCACCCCTGAGAGTCCCGGCCCCACCCCTGAGTGTCCCGGCCCCACCCCTGAGAGTCCCGGCCCCACCCCTGAGTGTCCTGGCCCCACCCCTGAGAGTCCCGGCCCCACCCCTGAGTGTCCTGGCCCCACCCCTGCTTAAACCTAACGTCTATAGGTTCTTTTTTGCCTCTCCCAGTGATGTCGAGTTTCCCAGGAGATGAGATGTGGGTTCTGGATCTGGTTCTGTGGGTTCTAGAGCAAGATTCAGTGTCGGCTCCAGGTATCCTCGGGGGAGGGGCCGTGACTGTCTATGGCTGCAAGTACTCCACTACTGCACATCAGGGCTGTCAGCCTGGAGACCGCCTCAGATTCTGACATCTTTAGTATTTTGGTCCTCTGCTCACCTGGGATGTTGGGAGTAGTAGTAGGATCGAGGTCTCACATCATTCGGATCATTTTGGCTTGAACAAGGATTAGTCAAAGTTTTCTTTGGCTGCAATTCCTGCAAAATCCCTGCAACATTAGGGAAGCGGATGAGATGTGAGAGCAGCGGCTGCGGGTGTCACATAATATCTAATTATAGAGAGGATTAGGGCGAGGAGGGCGACCAGGAGGAACTATCGCAGGAGCAGGCAGATTTCATTTATTTGGAGCTTTTCCTGGTAGATGAAGCTCTGCAAATAAATCATAAAGTGCTGAACCTAATCTGGATAGATCCACTTCAGGACGTCACTTACAGGATTAGCAGTGTGCGCGGGGCTCAGGTTATATCAGGGCCTGTACTCTAGTCATGCCCAAAGCTGTCTGCTGAATTATACATCCTTATACTCTAGTCATGCCCAAAGCTGTCTGCTGAATTATACATCCTTATACTCTAGTCATGCCCAAAGCTGTCTGCTGAATTATACATCCTTATACTCTAGTCATGCCCAAAACTGTCTGCTGAATTATACATCCTTATACTCTAGTCATGCCCAAAGCTGTCTGCTGAATTATACATCCTTATACTCTAGTCATGCCCAAAGCTGTCTGCTGAATTATACATCCTTATACTCTAGTCATGCCCAAAGCTGTCTGCTGAATTATACATCCTTATACTCTAGTCATGCCCAAAGCTGTCTGCTGAATTATACATCCTTATACTCTAGTCATGCCCAAAGCTGTCTGCTGAATTATACATCCTTATACTCTAGTCATGCCCAAAGCTGTCTGCTGAATTATACATCCTTATACTCTAGTCATGCCCAAAGCTGTCTGCTGAATTATACATCCTTATACTCTAGTCATGCCCAAAGCTGTCTGCTGAATTATACATCCTTATACTCTAGTCATGCCCAAAGCTGTCTGCTGAATTATACATCCTTATACTCTAGTCATGCCCAAAGCTGTCTGCTGAATTATACATCCTTATACTCTAGTCATGCCCAAAGCTGTCTGCTGAATTATACATCCTTATACTCTAGTCATGCCCAAAGCTGTCTGCTGAATTATACATCCTTATACTCTAGTCATGCCCAAAGCTGTCTGCTGAATTATACATCCTTATACTCTAGTCATGCCCAAAGCTATCTGCTGAATTATACATCCTTATACTCTAGTCATGCCCAAAGCTGTCTGCAGAATTATACATCCTTATACTCTAGTCATGCCCAAAGCTGTCTGCAGAATTATACATCCTTATACTCTAGTCATGCCCAAAGCTGTCTGCTGAATTATACATCCTTATACTCTAGTCATGCCCAAAGCTGTCTGCAGAATTATATTATTACATCCTTATACTACAGTCATGTCCAAAGCTGTCTGTTGAATTATATTATTACATCCTTATACTCTAGTCATGCTCAAAGCTGTCTGCAGAATTATATTATTACATCCTTATACTCTAGTCATGCCCAAAGCTGTCTGCAGAATTATACATCCTTATACTCTAGTCATGCCCAAAGCTGTCTGCAGAATTATACATCCTTATACTCCAGTCATGCCCAAAGCTGTCTGCAGAATTATATTATTACATCCTTATACTCTAGTCATGCCCAAAGCTGTCTGCTGAATTATACATCCTTATACTCTAGTCATGCTCAAAGCTGTCTGCTGAATTATACATCCTTATACTCTAGTCATGCCCAAAGCTGTCTGCTGAATTATACATCCTTTTACTCTAGTCATGCCCAAAGCTGTCTGCAGAATTATACATCCTTATACTCTAGTCATGCTCAAAGCTGTCTGCAGAATTATACATCCTTATACTCTAGTCATGCCCAAAGCTGTCTGCTGAATTATACATCCTTATACTCTAGTCATGCCCAAAGCTGTCTGCTGAATTATACATCCTTATACTCTAGTCATGCCCAAAGCTGTCTGCTGAATTATACATCCTTATACTCTAGTCATGCCCAAAGCTGTCTGCTGAATTATACATCCTTATACTCTAGTCATGCCCAAAGCTGTCTGCTGAATTATACATCCTTATACTCTAGTCATGCCCAAAGCTGTCTGCTGAATTATACATCCTTATACTCTAGTCATGCCCAAAGCTGTCTGCTGAATTATACATCCTTATACTCTAGTCATGCCCAAAGTTGTCTGCTGAATTATACATCCTTATACTCTAGTCATGCCCAAAGCTGTCTGCTGAATTATACATCCTTATACTCTAGTCATGCTCAAAGCTGTCTGCAGAATTATATTATTACATCCTTATACTCTAGTCATGCCCAAAGCTGTCTGCAGAATTATACATCCTTATACTCTAGTCATGCCCAAAGCTTTCTGCTGAATTATACATCCTTATACTCTAGTCATGCTCAAAGCTGTCTGCAGAATTATATTATTACATCCTTATACTCTAGTCATGCTCAAAGCTGTCTGCAGAATTATATTATTACATCCTTATACTCTAGTCATGCCCAAAGCTGTCTGCAGAATTATACATCCTTATACTCTAGTCATGCCCAAAGCTGTCTGCTGAATTATACATCCTTATACTCTAGTCATGCCCAAAGCTGTCTGCTGAATTATACATCCTTATACTCTAGTCATGCCCAAAGCTGTCTGCAGAATTATACATCCTTATACTCTAGTCATGCCCAAAGCTGTCTGCAGAATTATACATCCTTATACTCTAGTCATGCTCAAAGCTGTCTGCAGAATTATACATCCTTATACTCTAGTCATGCTCAAAGCTGTCTGCAGAATTATACATCCTTATACTCTAGTCATGCCCAAAGCTGTCTGCAGAATTATACATCCTTATACTCTAGTCATGCCCAAAGCTGTCTGCAGAATTATACATCCTTATACTCTAGTCATGCTCAAAGCTGTCTGCAGAATTATACATCCTTATACTCTAGTCATGCTCAAAGCTGTCTGCAGAATTATACATCCTTATACTCTAGTCATGCTCAAAGCTGTCTGCTGAATTATACATCCTTATACTCTAGTCATGCTCAAAGCTGTCTGCAGAATTATACATCCTTATACTCTAGTCATGCCCAAAGCTGTCTGCAGAATTATACATCCTTATACTCTAGTCATGCCCAAAGCTGTCTGCAGAATTATATTATTACATCCTTATACTCTAGTCATGCCCAAAGCTGTCTGCTGAGTTATACAATTACTTCCCGATTGTGACTGGAGTACAAGAATTTTGGATGCTGCTTTGCACCTGGCTGGGGACTTGGTTTCCCCCTATGTATTACCTATAAAACATTGCAGTTTGGTGCACATTGATGCACTGCATTGTGGGAGATGCAGATATCACACACCAGGACTTGGTATCTGGTACATGACAGAGGAACATACAGTGAAAGCCAGGCAAACAATTTCTAATACAGCTCTGGGTGTGACTAGAGTATTAGACAGGCTGTATCTGGCAATGAGTAGAAGATCCATGAGGCTGTGTCTATGTGTGATGCGGCAGAGCTCTGCGCTGTCACCCTGGGGTGCTCCGATAATGTCATGCACAGATGGAATTCCCCTTTAAATTTCCAGTGTTCCAGATTGTTCCTCCGTCTCCACTGCCCGCCTGCTGCAAAGTAATAAGAGACGACGACGCAGATCACATATTACTGAAGGAAGGAAAAAAAATTACTGGAAAATCTGTTGATGTTTGACTGTTTAATGTACGAATGCAAAAAGCGGCAGCGGGCGGACGGCGGCGGAGGCAACGCCGCTCCATGTAATCAATTTACCTTGGAAAATGCTGCTGGATGGTGCAGATGTTTACGGCGACTGCCAGGTCACATGACACCCGCACCGCAGCCGATTCCCAGAATCAAGTTTTCTGCCATAAATCTCCCAAGACTTTTATAGTGAAAATCAGAGTAAAAAAAACCTGCATTCACTCCACATATACAGTATATATATATATATATATATATACACCCCGATACTGGAGACTGCAACCTGACATTGTAAATAGAATGTGCTGGGTGACATATCAATTTACGGTCTGCTGCACCTGTAATTCAGATACTACAAGTATCCTGTACTGATCCTGAGTTACATCCTGTATTATACTCCAGAGCTGCGCTCACTATTCTGCTGGTGCAGTCACTGTGTACATACATTACATTACTTATCCTGTATTATACTCCAGAGCTGCACTCACTATTCTGCTGGTGCAGTCACTGTGTACATACATTACTTATCCTGTACTGATCCTGAGTTACATCCTGTATTATACTCCAGAGCTGTGCTCACTATTCTGCTGGTACAGTCACTGTGTACATACATTACATTACTTATCCTGTACTGATCCTGAGTTACATCCTGTATTATACTCCAGAGCTGCACTCACTATTCTGCTGGTACAGTCACTGTGTACATACATTACATTACTTATCCTGTATTATACTCCAGAGCTGCGCTCACTATTCTGCTAGTGCAGTCACTGTATACATACATTACATTACTTATCCTGTACTGATCCTGAGTTACATCCTGTATTATACTCCAGAGCTGCGCTCACTATTCTGCTGGTGCAGTCACTGTATACATACATTACATTACTTATCCTGTACTGATCCTGAGTTACATCCTGTATTATACTCCAGAGCTGCGCTCACTATTCTGCTGGTGCAGTCACTGTGTACATACATTACATTACTTATCCTGTACTGATCCTGAGTTACATCCTGTATTATACTCCAGAGCTGCGCTCACTATTCTGCTGGTGCAGTCACTGTATACATACATTACATTACTTATCCTGTACTGATCCTGAGTTACATCCTGTATTATACTCCAGAGCTGCGCTCACTATTCTGCTGGTGCAGTCACTGTATACATACATTACATTACTTATCCTGTACTGATCCTGAGTTACATCCTGTATTATACTCCAGAGCTGCGCTCACTATTCTGCTGGTGCAGTCACTGTATACATACATTACATTACTTATCCTGTACTGATCCTGAGTTACATCCTGTATTATACTCCAGAGCTGCACTCACTATTCTGCTGGTGCAGTCACTGTGTACATACATTACATTACTTATCCTGTACTGATCCTGAGTTACATCCTGTATTATACTCCAGAGCTGCGCTCACTATTCTGCTGGTACAGTCACTGTGTACATACATTACATTACTTATCCTGTATTATACTCCAGAGCTGCGCTCACTATTCTGCTGGTACAGTCACTGTGTACATACATTACATTACTTATCCTGTATTATACTCCAGAGCTGTGCTCACTATTCTGCTGGTACAGTCACTGTGTACCTACATTACATTACTTATCCTGTACTGATCCTGAGTTGCATCCTGTATTATACTCCAGAGCTGCACTCACTATTCTGCTGGTGCAGTCACTGTGTACATACATTACATTACTTATCCTGTATTATACTCCAGAGCAGCGCTCACTATTCTGCTGGTGCAGTCACTGTGTACATACATTACATTACTTATCCTGTACTGATCCTGAGTTACATCCTGTATTATACTCCAGAGCTGCGCTCACTATTCTGCTGGTGCAGTCACTGTGTACATACATTACATTACTTATCCTGTATTATACTCCAGAGCTGCGCTCACTATTCTGCTGGTGCAGTCACTGTGTACATACATTACATTACTTATCCTGTATTATACTCCAGAGCTGCGCTCACTATTCTGCTGGTGCAGTCACTGTATACATACATTACATTACTTATCCTGTATTATACTCCAGAGCTGCGCTCACTATTCTGCTGGTGCAGTCACTGTGTACATACATTACATTACTTATCCTGTACTGATCCTGAGTTACATCCTGTATTATACTCCAGAGCTGCGCTCACTATTCTGCTGGTGCAGTCACTGTGTACATACATTACATTACTTATCCTGTACTGATCCTGAGTTACATCCTGTATTATACTCCAGAGCTGCGCTCACTATTCTGCTGGTGCAGTCACTGTGTACATACATTACATTACTTATCCTGTACTGATCCTGAGTTACATCCTGTATTATACTCCAGAGCTGCGCTCACTATTCTGCTGGTACAGTCACTGTGTACATACATTACATTACTTATCCTGTATTATACTCCAGAGCTGCGCTCACTATTCTGCTGGTACAGTCACTGTGTACATACATTACATTACTTATCCTGTATTATACTCCAGAGCTGCGCTCACTATTCTGCTGGTACAGTCACTGTGTACATACATTACATTACTTATCCTGTATTTATACTCCAGAGCTGCGCTCACTATTCTGCTGGTACAGTCACTGTGTACATACATTACATTACTTATCCTGTATTATACTCCAGAGCTGCGCTCACTATTCTGCTGGTACAGTCACTGTGTACATACATTACATTACTTATCCTGTATTATACTCCAGAGCTGCGCTCACTATTCTGCTGGTGCAGTCACTGTGTACATACATTACATTACTTATCCTGTACTGATCCTGAGTTACATCCTGTATTATACTCCAGAGCTGCGCTCACTATTCTGCTGGTACAGTCACTGTGTACATACATTACATTACTTATCCTGTATTATACTCCAGAGCTGCGCTCACTATTCTGCTGGTACAGTCACTGTGTACATACATTACATTACTTATCCTGTATTATACTCCAGAGCAGCGCTCACTATTCTGCTGGTGCAGTCACTGTGTACATACATTACATTACTTATCCTGTACTGATCCTGAGTTACATCCTGTATTATACTCCAGAGCTGCGCTCACTATTCTGCTGGTGCAGTCACTGTGTACATACATTACATTACTTATCCTGTATTATACTCCAGAGCTGCGCTCACTATTCTGCTGGTGCAGTCACTGTGTACATACATTACATTACTTATCCTGTATTATACTCCAGAGCTGCGCTCACTATTCTGCTGGTACAGTCACTGTGTACATACATTACATTACTTATCCTGTATTATACTCCAGAGCTGCGCTCACTATTCTGCTGGTGCAGTCACTGTATACATACATTACATTACTTATCCTGTATTATACTCCAGAGCTGCGCTCACTATTCTGCTGGTACAGTCACTGTGTACATACATTACATTACTTATCCTGTACTGATCCTGAGTTACATCCTGTATTATACTCCAGAGCTGCGCTCACTATTCTGCTGGTGCAGTCACTGTGTACATACATTACATTACTTATCCTGTACTGATCCTGAGTTACATCCTGTATTATACTCCAGAGCTGCGCTCACTATTCTGCTGGTACAGTCACTGTGTACATACATTACATTACTTATCCTGTATTATACTCCAGAGCTGCGCTCACTATTCTGCTGGTACAGTCACTGTGTACATACATTACATTACTTATCCTGTATTATACTCCAGAGCTGCGCTCACTATTCTGCTGGTACAGTCACTGTGTACATACATTACATTACTTATCCTGTATTATACTCCAGAGCTGCGCTCACTATTCTGCTGGTACAGTCACTGTGTACATACATTACATTACTTATCCTGTATTATACTCCAGAGCTGCGCTCACTATTCTGCTGGTACAGTCACTGTGTACATACATTACATTACTTATCCTGTATTATACTCCAGAGCTGCGCTCACTATTCTGCTGGTGCAGTCACTGTGTACATACATTACATTACTTATCCTGTACTGATCCTGAGTTACATCCTGTATTATACTCCAGAGCTGCGCTCACTATTCTGCTGGTACAGTCACTGTGTACATACATTACATTACTTATCCTGTATTATACTCCAGAGCTGCGCTCACTATTCTGCTGGTACAGTCACTGTGTACATACATTACATTACTCATCCTGTATTATACTCCAGAGCAGCGCTCACTATTCTGCTGGTGCAGTCACTGTGTACATACATTACATTACTTATCCTGTACTGATCCTGAGTTACATCCTGTATTATACTCCAGAGCTGCGCTCACTATTCTGCTGGTGCAGTCACTGTGTACATACATTACATTACTTATCCTGTATTATACTCCAGAGCTGCGCTCACTATTCTGCTGGTGCAGTCACTGTGTACATACATTACATTACTTATCCTGTATTATACTCCAGAGCTGCGCTCACTATTCTGCTGGTACAGTCACTGTGTACATACATTACATTACTTATCCTGTATTATACTCCAGAGCTGCGCTCACTATTCTGCTGGTACAGTCACTGTGTACATACATTACATTACTTATCCTGTATTATACTCCAGAGCTGCGCTCACTATTCTGCTGGTACAGTCACTGTGTACATACATTACATTACTTATCCTGTATTTATACTCCAGAGCTGCGCTCACTATTCTGCTGGTACAGTCACTGTGTACATACATTACATTACTTATCCTGTATTATACTCCAGAGCTGCGCTCACTATTCTGCTGGTGCAGTCACTGTGTACATACATTACATTACTTATCCTGTACTGATCCTGAGTTACATCCTGTATTATACTCCAGAGCTGCGCTCACTATTCTGCTGGTGCAGTCACTGTGTACATACATTACATTACTTATCCTGTACTGATCCTGAGTTACATCCTGTATTATACTCCAGAGCTGCGCTCACTATTCTGCTGGTACAGTCACTGTGTACATACATTACATTACTTATCCTGTACTGACCCTGAGTTACATCCTGTATTATACTCCAGAGCTGCGCTCACTATTCTGCTGGTACAGTCACTGTGTACATACATTACATTACTTATCCTGTACTGATCCTGAGTTACATCCTGTATTATACTCCAGAGCTGCGCTCACTATTCTGCTGGTACAGTCACTGTGTACATATAATACATTACTTATCCTGTACTGATCCTGAGTTACATCCTGTATTATACTCCAGAGCTGCGCTCACTATTCTGCTGGTACAGTCACTGTGTACATACATTACATTACTTATCCTGTATTATACTCCAGAGCTGCACTCACTATTCTGCTGGTACAGTCACTGTGTACATACATTACAGGGGCTTTCCTACAATGGTTTTCACTTCCTGGATGTTTTTCCTTCTTCTTCTTCTCTCGGCTTTTCTATTCCCTGCGGTGACTCCGGAGATGGAGCACATATTGGGATCAGGGGGGCTGCTGAGGTCTCTCAGGAACAAGCCTGGGTGATAAGGTCTTGTGTGTGGCGCAGGATGCGGTGTAATTAATGCAGAGCTGGCGGTAGTCGATAGTGGGGGAGGGGGGGGCTTCCGTATACCAGCGCGGACTCTGTCAGTGTTTATCTAATTAACTCGCTGAGTGAGATATAACAATACAGTCAGGATGAGGCCGATCAATAACGTTTTCAAAAAGGATTTCCACTAACACAGAACATGTGGGCGGACGAGTCGCTGGAAAGTTTGTGGTTTGCAGGTGTTAACCAGTTCAGGGACTCCCCCCCGACCCCCCCCGGTCATGGTGCATTTAAAGGGACAGTCCACTATTGGTTTGTGTGGGATCATCTGCACTGAGAATAGAGCTGATCTCGGGGAAGAGGAAGTAGAGATGAGCAAATCCTTAAGAACCTGCCGATTCAGGTCATGTGACCGGTCCTGCACCTCTGTAGTATCTCACCCTGTGCCCCAGACCCTTAGTATATAAGCAGCAGAGCTATAAATACATTGTATACTCAGATCCTGAGATACAGCCAGAGCTGCACTCATAATTCTGCTGCTTGTTATAGGAGACACTTAGTATAAGCAGGGGTGTATTTCACACTTGGGAAGTCACATGTGTGTCCATGATAGGCATGCAATGTATTGTGGGAGAGAGTGGTGTATATACATATAGTATATACAGATACATGGTGTATATAGATAGATAGTATGTACAGATAGATGGTGTATATAGATAGATAGTATATACAGATAGATGGTGTATATAGATAGATAGTATATACAGATAGATGGTGTATATAGATAGATAGTATATACAGATAGATGGTGTATATAGATAGATAGTATATACAGATAGATGGTGTATATAGATAGATAGTATATACAGATACATGGTGTATATACATATAGTATATACAGATACATGGTGTATATAGATAGATAGTATATACAGATAGATGGTGTATATAGATAGATAGTATATACAGATACATGGTGTATATAGATAGATAGTATATACAGATACATGGTGTATATAGATAGATAGTATATACAGATACATGGTGTATATAGATAGATAGTATATACAGATACATGGTGTATATAGATAGATAGTATATACAGATACATGGTGTATATAGATAGATAGTATATACAGATACATGGTGTATATAGATAGATAGTATATACAGATACATGGTGTATATAGATAGATAGTATATACAGATACATGGTGTATATAGATAGATAGTATATACAGATAGATGGTGTATATATATATATATAGTATATACAGATACATGGTGTATATAGATAGATAGTATATACAGATACATGGTGTATATAGATAGATAGTATATACAGATAGATGGTGTATATATATATATAGTATATACAGATACATGGTGTATATAGATAGATAGTATGTACAGATACATGGTGTATATAGATATATAGTATATACAGATACATGGTGTATATAGATAGATAGTATATACAGATACATGGTGTATATAGATAGATAGTATATACAGATAGATGGTGTATATAGATAGATAGTATGTACAGATAGATGGTGTATATAGATAGATAGTATGTACAGATAGATGGTGTATATAGATAGATAGTATGTACAGATACATGGTGTATATAGATAGATAGTATGTACAGATAGATGGTGTATATAGATAGATAGTATATACAGATACATGGTGTATATAGATAGATGGTATATACAGATAGATGGTGTATATAGATAGATAGTATGTACAGATACATGGTGTATATAGATAGATAGTATATACAGATACATGGTGTATATAGATAGATAGTATGTACAGATAGATGGTGTATATAGATAGATAGTATATACAGATAGATGGTGTATATAGATAGATAGTATATACAGATACATGGTGTATATAGATAGATAGTATATACAGATACATGGTGTATATAGATAGATAGTATATACAGATACATGGTGTATATAGATAGATAGTATATACAGATACATGGTGTATATAGATAGATAGTATGTACAGATAGATGGTGTATATAGATAGATAGTATATACAGATAGATGGTGTATATAGATAGATAGTATATACAGATAGATGGTGTATATAGATAGATAGTATATACAGATAGATGGTGTATATAGATAGATAGTATATACAGATACATGGTGTATGTAGATAGATAGTATATACAGAAACATGGTGTATATAGATAGATAGTATATACAGATACATGGTGTATATAGATAGATAGTATATACAGATACATGGTGTATATAGATAGATAGTATATACAGATAGATGGTGTATATATATATATATAGTATATACAGATACATGGTGTATATAGATAGATAGTATGTACAGATAGATGGTGTGTATATATATATAGTATATACAGATACATGGTGTATATAGATAGATAGTATATACAGATACATGGTGTATATAGATAGATAGTATATACAGATACATGGTGTATATAGATAGATAGTATATACAGATAGATGGTGTATATAGATAGATAGTATATACAGATACATGGTGTATATAGATAGATAGTATATACAGATAGATGGTGTATATAGATAGATAGTATATACAGATAGATGGTGTATATAGATAGATAGTATATACAGATACATGGTGTATATAGATACATAGTATATACAGATAGATGGTGTGTATATACATATAGTATATACAGATAGATGGTGTATATAGATAGATAGTATGTACAGATACATGGTGTATATAGATAGATAGTATATACAGATACATGGTGTATATAGATAGATAGTATATACAGATAGATGGTGTATATAGATAGATAGTATATACAGATACATGGTGTATATAGATAGATAGTATGTACAGATAGATGGTGTATATAGATAGATAGTATATACAGATAGATGGTGTATATAGATAGATAGTACATACAGATACATGGTGTATATAGATAGATAGTATATACAGATAGATGGTGTATATAGATAGATAGTATATACAGATACATGGTGTATATAGATAGATAGTATGTACAGATACATGGTGTATATAGATAGATAGTATATACAGATAGATGGTGTATATAGATAGATAGTATATACAGATACATGGTGTATATAGATAGATAGTATGTACAGATACATGGTGTATATATATATATAGTATATACAGATACATGGTGTATATAGATAGATAGTATGTACAGATACATGGTGTATATAGATAGATAGTATATACAGATAGATGGTGTATATAGATAGATAGTATATACAGATACATGGTGTATATAGATAGATAGTATGTACAGATACATGGTGTATATAGATAGATAGTATGTACAGATACATGGTGTATATATATATATATAGTATATACAGATACATGGTGTATATAGATAGATAGTATATATCAGATAGATGGTGTATATACATAGATAGTATATACAGATAGATGGTGTATATAGATAGATAGTATATACAGATAGATGGTGTGTATATACATATAGTATATACAGATACATGGTGTATATAGATAGATAGTATATACAGATAGATGGTGTATATAGATAGATAGTATATACAGATACATGGTGTATATAGATAGATAGTATATACAGATACATGGTGTATATAGATAGATAGTATATACAGATACATGGTGTATATAGATAGATAGTATATACAGATAGATGGTGTATATAGATAGATAGTATATACAGATACATGGTGTATATAGATAGATAGTATATACAGATAGATGGTGTATACAGATAGATGGTGTATATAGATAGATAGTATGTATAGATACATGGTGTATATAGATAGATAGTATATACAGATAGATGGTGTATATAGATAGATAGTATATACAGATACATGGTGTATATAGATAGATAGTACATACAGATACATGGTGTATATAGATAGATAGTATATACAGATAGATGGTGTATATAGATAGATAGTATATACAGATACATGGTGTATATAGATAGATAGTATATACAGATAGATGGTGTATATACATATAGTATATACAGATACATGGTGTATATAGATAGATAGTATATACAGATAGATGGTGTATATAGATAGATAGTATGTACAGATAGATGGTGTATATAGATAGATAGTATATACAGATACATGGTGTATATAGATAGATAGTATATACAGATACATGGTGTATATAGATAGATAGTATATACAGATACATGGTGTATATAGATAGATAGTATATACAGATACATGGTGTATATAGATATTAGATAGATAGTATATACAGATACATGGTGTATATAGATAGATAGTATATACAGATAGATGGTGTATATAGATAGATAGTATATACAGATACATGGTGTATATAGATAGATAGTATATACAGATACATGGTGTATATAGATAGATAGTATATACAGATAGATGGTGTATATAGATAGATAGTACGTACAGATACATGGTGTATATAGATAGATAGTATATACAGATAGATGGTGTATATAGATAGATAGTATATACAGATACATGGTGTATATAGATAGATAGTATATACAGATACATGGTGTATATAGATAGATAGTATATACAGATATATGGTGTATATAGATAGATAGTATATACAGATACATGGTGTATATAGATAGATAGTATATACAGATACATGGTGTATATAGATAGATAGTATATACAGATACATGGTGTATATAGATAGATAGTATATACAGATACATGGTGTATATAGATAGATAGTACGTACAGATAGATGGTGTATATAGATAGATAGTATGTACAGATAGATGGTGTATATAGATAGATAGTATATACAGATAGATGGTGTATATAGATAGATAGTATATACAGATACATGGTGTATATAGATAGATAGTATATACAGATACATGGTGTATATAGATAGATAGTATGTACAGATACATGGTGTATATAGATAGATAGTATGTACAGATAGATGGTGTATATAGATAGATAGTATATACAGATACATGGTGTATATAGATAGATAGTATATACAGATACATGGTGTATATAGATAGATAGTATATACAGATAGATGGTGTATATAGATAGATAGTACGTACAGATAGATGGTGTATATAGATAGATAGTATGTACAGATACATGGTGTATATAGATAGATAGTATATACAGATAGATGGTGTATATAGATAGATAGTATATACAGATACATGGTGTATATAGATAGATAGTATATACAGATAGATGGTGTATATAGATAGATAGTATATACAGATACATGGTGTATGTAGATAGTAGATAGATAGTACGGACAGATAGCGTAGTAGATGGTGTATATAGATAGATAGTATATACAGATACATGGTGTATATAGATAGATAGTATATACAGATACATGGTGTATATAGATAGATAGTATATACAGATACATGGTGTATATAGATAGATAGTATATACAGATAGATGGTGTATATAGATAGATAGTATATACAGATACATGGTGTATATAGATAGATAGTATGTACAGATAGATGGTGTATATAGATAGATAGTATATACAGATACATGGTGTATATAGATATAGTATATACAGATAGATGGTGTGTGTGTATATATATAGTATATACAGATAGATGGTGTGTGTGTATATATAGTATATACAGATAGATGGTGTATATAGATAGATAGTATGTACAGATAGATGGTGTATATAGATAGATAGTATATACAGATACATGGTGTATATAGATAGATAGTATGTACAGATACATGGTGTATATAGATAGATAGTATATACAGATACATGGTGTATATAGGTAGATAGTATATACAGATACATGGTGTATATAGATAGATAGTATGTACAGATAGATGGTGTATATAGATAGATAGTACATACAGATACATGGTGTATATAGATAGATAGTATATACAGATACATGGTGTATATAGATAGATAGTATATACAGATAGATGGTGTATATAGATAGATAGAATGTACAGATAGATGGTGTATATAGATAGATAGTATGTACAGATAGATGGTGTATATAGATAGATAGTATATACAGATACATGGTGTATATAGATAGATAGTATGTCGGGGGGGGGGGTGGTATATGGATGGATGGTATATACAGATACATGTGTGTATATAGATAGATAGTATATACAGATAGATGGTGTCGGTGTGTATATATAGTATATACAGATAGATGGTGTGTGTGTATATATAGTATATACAGATAGATGGTGTGTGTGTATATATATACACACACACAAAAAAGATTCAGACAGCACATCCCAATGTGAACAGGTGCAAGCTACTGTGGTAAAATGTATAAAAACAAAAAGGTGTAGCAGCACTCTGACACAGCACAAGGGTATATAGAGAACAGAGATAGCATTACTGCTATTATTGGCACCTACAAATTAATATGGTGTATAAACTAAAATTTTGAGGTTCTTAGTTATACATATTTGATCAAACAGTAGGAAGCCCTGTACCTGCCCCGACAAGGCGACCTCATCAAGGTGGGACCCTATACTAATGCCTCTGTCTGAATCTTTTTTGTGTGTGTATTGCATGGGGGGTGGGGTTCCCTCTAATTGGACTTGCACTCCTATTCAATTGCAGTGGTTTATTTAAGTGGAATAGAGGATATTTTTCAGTTCCCCATTTGCACCTAGGCTATTTTAAGTTGAGTATGCTCTGGATCCTATTTGCCCTGTGTTCACATTGTAGATTTATTTTGGGTTTGATAGAGGTATTAGTATAGGGTCCCACCTTAATGAGGTCGCCTTGTCGGGGCAGGTGGGCTTACTACTGTTTGATTAAATATGTATAACTAAGAACCTCAAAATTTTAGTTTATACACCATATTAATTTGTAGGTGCCAATAATAGCAGTAATGCTATCTCTGTTCTCTATATACCCTTGTGCTGTGTCAGAGGCTGCTACACTTTTTTGTTATATATATATATATACACACGTGGACAAAATTGTTGGTCCCCTCCCTCGTTTAATGAAAGAAAAACCCACAATGGTCACAGAAATAACTTGAATCTGACAGACTGGAATTTGCCAAACTCCATGTTGACAAGCCACAAAGCTTCTGGGAGAATGTCCTATGGACAGATGAGACAAAAATCAAAACTTTTGGTAAGGCACATCAGCTATATGTTCACAGATGGAAAAATGAAGCCTATCTTGAAAAGAACACTGTCCCTACTGTGAGACATGGAGGAGGCTCTGTTATGTTCTGGGGCTGCTTTGCTGCATCTGGCACAGGGTGTCTTGAATCTGTGCAGGGTACAATGAAATCTCAAGACTATCAAGGGATTCTAGAGAGAAATGTGCTGCCCAGTGTCAGAAAGCTTGGTCTCAGTCGCAGGTCATGGGTCTTGTAACAGGATAATGACCCAAAACACAGCTAAAAACCCCCAAGAATGGCTAAGAGGGAAACATTGGACTATTCTGAAGTGGCCTTCTATGTGCCCTGACCTAAATCCTATTGGAAGGAGCTGAAACATGCCGTCTGGAAAAGGCACCCTTCACACCCGAGACAACTGGAGCAGTTTGCTCATGAGGAGCGGCCAAAATCCCTGCTGAGAGGTGCAGAAGTCTCATTGACAGTTACAGGAATCGTCTGATTGCAGGGATTGCCTCAAAAGGTTGTGCAACTAAATATTAAGGGAACCCTCATTTCTGTCCAGGCCTGTTTCATGGTGAAGCCTGGTTGGAAAGCAATGTCTGACTTTCATTTGGTCATTTTCATAGAATTTTTATATATTATTACTTTTGTGAGATTCCAGTTATTTCTGTGACCATTGTGGGGTTTTCATTAAACGAGGGAGGGACCAACAATTGTGTCCACGTGTGTATAGTATATACAGAATGATGGTGTATATAGATAGAACTCTATTTTGGGCACTCGCTGGTTATTGATAGAAGTCTGGGGGATATTACTCAGTGTCTCCCCCCGCAGGTGGGTTAATGTCCGGCCGCACTTCCCGCACGAGCTGCCAATTACTTGATAGATTTTCAATGTTCATTTGACTTTGGACATGAAAGTAAACTCCGTCAGGAAGGATTTCCAGGGCTGGAGGAATCGGGAGGTCTGGAGTAGGTCCATGGAGATCTTACCAGGAGGGATGTGGTACGAGCTGGCCACGCCCACCGCCACTGATGCCGCTGCGCAGGGGCGGAGCTTCCTAATCATACACTGTATAGTTATTAGTGGACAGTTCACTTAGGTCAAAGGTTATGGCGACAAAAGGATTTCAGTGACCTCATGCTATTGGCTGCAGCGTCACTAGGACTTGTGTTCGGGGTCCGGTGGGGCCTCAATGCTTGTAGTGTGACCATTATTAGGCGTTGTTCACATGTGGTGTTATTATGGTAAATTTTTGCCATTTTTGTGGGATATTTTTTTGTCCAAAAATGACAGGAAAATAGCAATTTTGTAGTAATAGTAAGACGCAGTCTGGAGGTCTCAGGAGCCGTGTCAAGCAACCATAGCTCAGATCTTCACAGCCTTATAACCCTTGTCCTTGGAAAAGCAGATGACCCCCCCCCCCCCACAGGCAGAGACAAGCGGCTGACCCCCCCTCCCACAGAGACAAGCAGCTGACCCCCCCACAGGCTGAAACAAGCAGATGACCCCCCCCACAGGCTGAAACAAGCAGCTGACCCCCCACCCCACAGGCTGAGACAAGCAGCTGACCCCCCCACAGGCTGAGACAAGCAGCTGACCCCCCACCCCACAGGCTGAGACAAGCAGCTCACGACCCCCCACAGGCTGAAACAAGCAGATGACCCCCCCCCCACAGGCTGAGACAAGCAGCTGACCCCCCCACCCCACAGGCTGAGACAAGCAGATGACCCCCTCTCCCCACAGGCTGAGACAAGCAGATGACCCCCCTCCCACAGGCAGAGACAAGCAGCTGACCACCCCACAGGCTGAGACAAGCAGCTGACCACCCCACAGGCTGAGACAAGCAGCTGACCACCCCACAGGCTGAGACAAGCCCCCCCCAGAAGCCCCCCCCCCCACAGGCTGAGACAAGCAGATGACCCCCCCCACAGGCTGAGACAAGCAGCTGACCCCCCCACAGGCTGAGACAAGCAGCTGACCCCCCAACAGGGAAAGACCAGCATTCCTGAAGAGGTAGTGCTGGTGTGAGAGAGAACCGCTGTGCTCATTCCCATCAATTCCACCTGAACAAACTGCAGCCATGGATGCCGCCACATCTTCACATGACTGTAAACCGCCATAGCGAGCATTGGTAGTTGCCCCATCGCAACAGTTTGTGCAGACACTTAGTATACAACATGAGTTGGGCACAGACGCTCCTCTCTGACCTCTGTCTCTTCACAAGGTAAGTATGTGAGTAGGTAAGTGTGCAGTGTCTGTCCAGGATCTGCTTCAATACATTACAGAGAACATATCTGCACTACCTCTAGTGGCCAGCAGATGGCACAGCACAGCATACCACTTTCTCCTAGTTTCTAGACTACTTGTGGGCCGGATTTCTATACTTAACCCTTTTATTTCCATATTTTACATTATAAATTATACATTAAACATCTGCATAAATAAATCCGCCTGACCGTGCTCATTAATCCGTCTGTGTTTTGTGTTCCACATGACCGGTCCAGGGTGATGGTCATATTTTCATCCCCAGCCCCTGGCTCCCTGCTGTCCATGCTGACAGGCGGCAGTAAACATTAAATATCACAGACAGGAGAGAGATGAACGGCAGCGCAGACCTGATGATCAGCTGGAGCAGTGCATTGTGGGAGAGCTGGGACTCATTAGAGCTGAGATAGAGAAGTAATCCTGACTCCCCAGTGTGCAGCTGACAACCAGACACGAGGAGAGGGGGAGTGAGTGACTGTCCGGCAGGTGTATACAGGGGTGTATAGTGACTGTCTGCAGGTGTATACAGGGGTGTATAGTGACTGTCTGCAGGTGTATACAGGGGTGTATAGTGGCTGTCCGCAGGTGTATACAGGGGTGTATAGTGACTGTCTGCAGGTGTATACAGGGGTGTATAGTGACTGTCCGCAGGTGTATACAGGGGTGTATAGTGACTGTCTGCAGGTGTATACAGGGGTGTATAGTGACTGTCTGCAGGTGTATACAGGGGTGTATAGTGACTGTCTGCAGGTGTATACAGGGGTGTATAGTGGCTGTCCGCAGGTGTATACAGGGGTGTATAGTGTCTGTCTGCAGGTGTATACAGGGGTGTATAGTGACTGTCTGCAGGTGTATACAGGGGTGTATAGTGGCTGTCCGCAGGTGTATACAGGGGTGTATAGTGTCTGTCTGCAGGTGTATACAGGGGTGTATAGTGACTGTCTGCAGGTGTATACAGGGGTGTATAGTGACTGTCTGCAGGTGTATACAGGGGTGTATAGTGACTGTCTGCAGGTGTATACAGGGGTGTATAGTGACTGTCTGCAGGTGTATACAGGGGTGTATAGTGACTGTCCGCAGGTATATACAGGGGTGTATAGTGACTGTCTGCAGGTGTATACAGGGGTGTATAGTGACTGTCTGCAGGTGTATACAGGGGTGTATAGTGGCTGTCCGCAGGTGTATACAGGGGTGTATAGTGACTGTCCGCAGGTGTATACAGGGGTGTATAGTGACTGTCCGCAGGTGTATACAGGGGTGTATAGTGACTGTCTGCAGGTGTATACAGGGGTGTATAGTGACTGTCTGCAGGTGTATACAGGGGTGTATAGTGACTGTCTGCAGGTGTATACAGGGGTGTATAGTGACTGTCCGCAGGTGTATACAGGGGTGTATAGTGACTGTCCGCAGGTGTATACAGGGGTGTATAGTGACTGTCCGCAGGTGTATACAGGGGTGTATAGTGACTGTCCGCAGGTGTATACAGGGGTGTATAGTGACTGTCTGCAGGTGTATACAGGGGTGTATAGTGGCTGTCTGCAGGTGTATACAGGGGTGTATAGTGACTGTCTGCAGGTGTATACAGGGGTGTATAGTGACTGTCTGCAGGTGTATACAGGGGTGTATAGTGACTGTCCGCAGGTGTATACAGGGGTGTATAGTGACTGTCTGCAGGTGTATACAGGGGTGTATAGTGGCTGTCTGCAGGTGTATACAGGGGTGTATAGTGACTGTCTGCAGGTGTATACAGGGGTGTATAGTGACTGTCCGCAGGTGTATAGTGACTGTCTGCAGGTGTATACAGGGGTGTATAGTGACTGTCCGCAGGTGTATACAGGGGTGTATAGTGACTGTCTGCAGGTGTATACAGGGGTGTATAGTGACTGTCCGCAGGTGTATAGTGACTGTCTGCAGGTGTATACAGGGGTGTATAGTGACTGTCCGCAGGTGTATACAGGGGTGTATAGTGACTGTCTGCAGGTGTATACAGGGGTGTATAGTGACTGTCCGCAGGTGTATACAGGGGTGTATAGTGACTGTCTGCAGGTGTATACAGGGGTGTATAGTGACTGTCTGCAGGTGTATACAGGGGTGTATAGTGACTGTCCGCAGGTGTATACAGGGGTGTATAGTGACTGTCTGCAGGTGTATACAGGGGTGTATAGTGACTGTCCGCAGGTGTATACAGGGGTGTATAGTGACTGTCTGCAGGTGTATACAGGGGTGTATAGTGTCTGTCTGCAGGTGTATACAGGGGTGTATAGTGACTGTCTGCAGGTGTATACAGGGGTGTATAGTGACTGTCTGCAGGTGTATACAGGGGTGTATAGTGACTGTCTGCAGGTGTATACAGGGGTGTATAGTGACTGTCCGCAGGTGTATACAGGGGTGTATAGTGGCTGTCCGCAGGTGTATACAGGGGTGTATAGTGACTGTCCGCAGGTGTATACAGGGGTGTATAGTGACTGTCCGCAGGTGTATACAGGGGTGTATAGTGACTGTCCGCAGGTGTATACAGGGGTGTATAGTGACTGTCCGCAGGTGTATACAGGGGTGTATAGTGACTGTCCGCAGGTGTATACAGGGGTGTATAGTGACTGTCCGCAGGTGTATAGTGACTGTCTGCAGGTGTACACAGGGGTGTATAGTGACTGTCCGCAGGTGTATACAGGGGTGTATAGTGACTGTCTGCAGGTGTATACAGGGGTGTATAGTGACTGTCCGCAGGTGTATACAGGGGTGTATAGTGACTGTCCGCAGGTGTATACAGGGGTGTATAGTGACTGTCCGCAGGTGTATACAGGGGTGTATAGTGGCTGTCTGCAGGTGTATACAGGGGTGTATAGTGTCTGTCTGCAGGTGTATACAGGGGTGTATAGTGACTGTCTGCAGGTGTATACAGGGGTGTATAGTGACTGTCCACAGGTGTATACAGGGGTGTCCGCAGGTGTATACAGGGGTGTCCGCAGGTGTATACAGGGGTGTATAGTGACTGTCTGCAGGTGTATACAGGGGTGTATAGTGACTGTCCGCAGGTGTATACAGGGGTGTATAGTGACTGTCCACAGGTGTATACAGGGGTGTATAGTGACTGTCTGCAGGTGTATACAGGGGTGTATAGTGACTGTCCACAGGTGTATACAGGGGTGTCCGCAGGTGTATACAGGGGTGTCCGCAGGTGTATACAGGGGTGTATAGTGACTGTCTGCAGGTGTATACAGGGGTGTATAGTGACTGTCCGCAGGTGTATACAGGGGTGTATAGTGTCTGTCTGCAGGTGTATACAGGGGTGTATAGTGACTGTCCGCAGGTGTATACAGGGGTGTATAGTGACTGTCCGCAGGTGTATAGTGACTGTCTGCAGGTGTATACAGGGGTGTATAGTGACTGTCCGCAGGTGTATACAGGGGTGTATAGTGACTGTCTGCAGGTGTATACAGGGGTGTATAGTGACTGTCTGCAGGTGTATACAGGGGTGTATAGTGACTGTCCGCAGGTGTATACAGGGGTGTATAGTGACTGTCTGCAGGTGTATACAGGGGTGTATAGTGACTGTCCGCAGGTGTATACAGGGGTGTATAGTGACTGTCTGCAGGTGTATACAGGGGTGTATAGTGACTGTCTGCAGGTGTATACAGGGGTGTATAGTGACTGTCTGCAGGTGTATACAGGGGTGTATAGTGTCTGTCTGCAGGTGTATACAGGGGTGTATAGTGACTGTCCGCAGGTGTATACAGGGGTGTATAGTGACTGTCTGCAGGTGTATACAGGGGTGTATAGTGACTGTCTGCAGGTGTATACAGGGGTGTATAGTGACTGTCCGCAGGTGTATACAGGGGTGTATAGTATCTGTCTGCAGGTGTATACAGGGGTGTATAGTGACTGTCTGCAGGTGTATACAGGGGTGTATAGTGACTGTCTGCAGGTGTATACAGGGGTGTATAGTGACTGTCCGCAGGTGTATAGTGACTGTCTGCAGGTGTATACAGGGGTGTATAGTGACTGTCCGCAGGTGTATAGTGACTGTCTGCAGGTGTATACAGGGGTGTATAGTGACTGTCCGCAGGTGTATACAGGGGTGTATAGTGACTGTCTGCAGGTGTATACAGGGGTGTATAGTGACTGTCCGCAGGTGTATACAGGGGTGTATAGTGACTGTCCGCAGGTGTATACAGGGGTGTATAGTGACTGTCTGCAGGTGTATACAGGGGTGTATAGTGACTGTCCGCAGGTGTATACAGGGGTGTATAGTGACTGTCTGCAGGTGTATACAGGGGTGTATAGTGACTGTCCGCAGGTGTATACAGGGGTGTATAGTGACTGTCTGCAGGTGTATACAGGGGTGTATAGTGACTGTCCGCAGGTGTATACAGGGATGTATAGTGACTGTCCGCAGGTGTATACAGGGGTGTATAGTGACTGTCCGCAGGTGTATAGTGACTGTCTGCGGTGTTCAGGGGTGTATAGTGACTGTCCGCAGGTGTATAGTGACTGTCTGCAGGTGTATACAGGGGTGTATAGTGACTGTCCGCAGGTGTATACAGGGGTGTATAGTGACTGTCTGCAGGTGTATACAGGGGTGTATAGTGACTGTCCGCAGGTGTATACAGGGGTGTATAGTGACTGTCCGCAGGTGTATACAGGGGTGTATAGTGACTGTCCGCAGGTGTATACAGGGGTGTATAGTGACTGTCCGCAGGTGTATACAGGGGTGTATAGTGACTGTCTGCAGGTGTATACAGGGGTGTATAGTGACTGTCCGCAGGTGTATACAGGGGTGTATAGTGACTGTCTGCAGGTATATACAGGGGTGTATAGTGACTGTCTGCAGGTGTATACAGGGGTGTATAGTGACTGTCCGCAGGTGTATACAGGGGTGTATAGTGACTGTCTGCAGGTGTATACAGGGGTGTATAGTGACTGTCCGCAGGTGTATACAGGGGTGTATAGTGACTGTCTGCAGGTGTATACAGGGGTGTATAGTGACTGTCCGCAGGTGTATACAGGGATGTATAGTGACTGTCCGCAGGTGTATACAGGGGTGTATAGTGACTGTCCGCAGGTGTATAGTGACTGTCTGCAGGTGTATACAGGGGTGTATAGTGACTGTCCGCAGGTGTATAGTGACTGTCTGCAGGTGTGTACAGGGGTGTATAGTGACTGTCCGCAGGTGTATACAGGGGTGTATAGTGACTGTCCGCAGGTGTATACAGGGGTGTATAGTGACTGTCCGCAGGTGTATAGTGACTGTCTGCAGGTGTATACAGGGGTGTATAGTGACTGTCCGCAGGTGTATAGTGACTGTCTGCAGGTGTATACAGGGGTGTATAGTGACTGTCTGCAGGTGTATACGGGGTGTATAGTGACTGTCCGCAGGTGTATACAGGGGTGTATAGTGACTGTCCGCAGGTGTATACAGGGGTGTATAGTGACTGTCCGCAGGTGTATACAGGGGTGTATAGTGACTGTCTGCAGGTGTATACAGGGGTGTATAGTGACTGTCTGCAGGTGTATACAGGGGTGTATAGTGACTGTCTGCAGGTGTATACAGGGGTGTATAGTGACTGTCTGCAGGTGTATACAGGGGTGTATAGTGACTGTCCGCAGGTGTATACAGGGGTGTATAGTGACTGTCTGCAGGTATATACAGGGGTGTATAGTGACTGTCTGCAGGTGTATACAGGGGTGTATGTGACTGTCCGCAGGGGTGTATAGTGACTGTCTGCAGGTGTATACAGGGGTGTATAGTGACTGTCCGCAGGTGTATACAGGGGTGTATAGTGCTGTCTGCAGGTGTTCGGGGTGTATAGTGACTGTCCGCAGGTGTATACAGGGGTGTATAGTGACTGTCCGCAGGTGTATACAGGGGTGTATAGTGACTGTCCGCAGGTGTATGTGCTGTCTGCAGGTGTATACAGGGGTGTATAGTGACTGTCCGCAGGTGTATAGTGACTGTCTGCAGGTGTATACAGGGGTGTATAGTGACTGTCCGCAGGTGTATACAGGGGTGTATAGTGACTGTCCGCAGGTGTATACAGGGGTGTATAGTGACTGTCCGCAGGTGTATACAGGGGTGTATAGTGACTGTCCGCAGGTGTATACAGGGGTGTATAGTGACTGTCCGCAGGTGTATACAGGGGTGTATAGTGACTGTCCGCAGGTGTATACAGGGGTGTATAGTGACTGTCTGCAGGTGTATACAGGGGTGTATAGTGACTGTCCGCAGGTGTATACAGGGGTGTATAGTGACTGTCCGCAGGTGTATAGGGTGTTGTGACTGTCTCAGGTGTATCGGGGTGTATAGTGACTGTCTGCAGGTGTATACAGGGGTGTATAGTGACTGTCTGCAGGTGTATACAGGGGTGTATAGTGACTGTCCGCAGGTGTATACAGGGGTGTATAGTGACTGTCCGCAGGTGTGTATAGCGGGGTGTATAGTGACTGTCCGCAGGTGTATACAGGGGTGTATAGTGACTGTCCGCAGGTGTATACAGGGGTGTATAGTGACTGTCCGCAGGTGTATACAGGGGTGTATAGTGACTGTCCGCAGGTGTATACAGGGGTGTATAGTGACTGTCCGCAGGTGTATACAGGGGTGTATAGTGACTGTCCGCAGGTGTATACAGGGGTGTATAGTGACTGTCCGCAGGTGTATACAGGGGTGTATAGTGACTGTCTGCAGGTGTATACAGGGGTGTATAGTGACTGTCCGCAGGTGTATACAGGGGTGTATAGTGACTGTCCGCAGGTGTATACAGGGGTGTATAGTGACTGTCCGCAGGTGTATACAGGGGTGTATAGTGACTGTCCGCAGGTGTATACAGGGGTGTATAGTGACTGTCTGCAGGTGTATACAGGGGTGTATAGTGACTGTCCGCAGGTGTATACAGGGGTGTATAGTGACTGTCTGCAGGTGTATACAGGGGTGTATAGTGACTGTCCGCAGGTGTATACAGGGGTGTATAGTGACTGTCTGCAGGTGTATACAGGGGTGTATAGTGACTGTCTGCAGGTGTATACAGGGGTGTATAGTGACTGTCTGCAGGTGTATACAGGGGTGTATAGTGACTGTCTGCAGGTGTATACAGGGGTGTATAGTGACTGTCTGCAGGTGTATACAGGGGTGTATAGTGACTGTCCGCAGGTGTATACAGGGGTGTATAGTGACTGTCTGCAGGTGTATACAGGGGTGTATAGTGACTGTCCGCAGGTGTATACAGGGGTGTATAGTGACTGTCTGCAGGTGTATACAGGGGTGTATAGTGACTGTCCGCAGGTGTATACAGGGGTGTATAGTGACTGTCCGCAGGTGTATACAGGGGTGTATAGTGACTGTCTGCAGGTGTATACAGGGGTGTATAGTGACTGTCCGCAGGTGTATACAGGGGTGTATAGTGACTGTCTGCAGGTGTATACAGGGGTGTATAGTGACTGTCTGCAGGTGTATACAGGGGTGTATAGTGACTGTCTGCAGGTGTATACAGGGGTGTATAGTGACTGTCTGCAGGTGTATACAGGGGTGTATAGTGACTGTCGCGCAGGTGTATGGGGTGTTGTGACTGTCTGCAGGTGTATACAGGGGTGTATAGTGACTGTCTGCAGGTGTATACAGGGGTGTATAGTGACTGTCTGCAGGTGTATACAGGGGTGTATAGTGACTGTCCGCAGGTGTATACAGGGGTGTATAGTGACTGTCTGCAGGTGTATACATGTGTGCGCAGGTGTATACAGGGGTGTATAGTGACTGTCCGCAGGTGTATACAGGGGTGTATAGTGACTGTCCGCAGGTGTATACAGGGGTGTATAGTGACTGTCCGCAGGTGTATACAGGGGTGTATAGTGACTGTCCGCAGGTGTATACAGGGGTGTATAGTGACTGTCCGCAGGTGTATACAGGGGTGTATAGTGACTGTCCGCAGGTGTAGGCTGTCTGCGGTGTATACAGGGGTGTATAGTGACTGTCCGCAGGTGTATACAGGGGTGTATAGTGACTGTCCGCAGGTGTATACAGGGGTGTATAGTGACTGTCCGCAGGTGTATACAGGGGTGTATAGTGACTGTCCGCAGGTGGGGTATACAGGGGTGTATAGTGACTGTCCGCAGGTGTATACAGGGGTGTATAGTGACTGTCCGCAGGTGTATACAGGGGTGTATAGTGACTGTCTGCAGGTGTATACAGGGGTGTATAGTGACTGTCCGCAGGTGTATACAGGGGTGTATAGTGACTGTCCGCAGGTGTATACAGGGGTGTATAGTGACTGTCCGCAGGTGTATACAGGGGTGTATAGTGACTGTCCGCAGGTGTATACAGGGGTGTATAGTGACTGTCTGCAGGTGTATACAGGGGTGTATAGTGACTGTCTGCAGGGGTGTATACAGGGGTGTATAGTGACTGTCCGCAGGTGTATACAGGGGTGTATAGTGACTGTCCGCAGGTGTATACAGGGGTGTATAGTGACTGTCCGCAGGTGTATACAGGGGTGTATAGTGACTGTCCGCAGGTGTATACAGGGGTGTATAGTGACTGTCTGCAGGTGTATACAGGGGTGTATAGTGACTGTCCGCAGGTGTATACAGGGGTGTATAGTGACTGTCTGCAGGTGTATACGGGGTGTGTGCTGTCCGCAGGTGTATACAGGGGTGTATAGTGACTGTCTGCAGGTGTATACAGGGGTGTATAGTGACTGTCTGCAGGTGTATACAGGGGTGTATAGTGACTGTCTGCAGGTGTATACAGGGGTGTATAGTGACTGTCCGCAGGTGTATACAGGGGTGTATAGTGACTGTCGGGCGGGGTGTATAGTGACTGTCCGCAGGTGTATACAGGGGTGTATAGTGACTGTCTGCAGGTGTATACAGGGGTGTATAGTGACTGTCCGCAGGTGTATACAGGGGTGTATAGTGACTGTCCGCAGGTGTATACAGGGGTGTATAGTGACTGTCCGCAGGTGTATACAGGGGTGTATAGTGACTGTCCTGCAGGTGTATACAGGGGTGTATAGTGACTGTCCGCAGGTGTATACAGGGGTGTATAGTGACTGTCCGCAGGTGTATACAGGGGTGTATAGTGACTGTCCGCAGGTGTATACAGGGGTGTATAGTGACTGTCCGCAGGTGTATACAGGGGTGTATAGTGACTGTCCGCAGGTGTATACAGGGGTGTATAGTGACTGTCCGCAGGTGTATACAGGGGTGTATAGTGACTGTCTGCAGGTGTATACAGGGGTGTATAGTGACTGTCCGCAGGTGTATACAGGGGTGTATAGTGACTGTCCGCAGGTGTATACAGGGGTGTATAGTGACTGTCCGCAGGTGTATACAGGGGTGTATAGTGACTGTCCGCAGGTGTATACAGGGGTGTATAGTGACTGTCCGCAGGTGTATACAGGGGTGTATAGTGACTGTCTGCAGGTGTATACAGGGGTGTATAGTGACTGTCCGCAGGTGTATACAGGGGTGTATAGTGACTGTCCGCAGGTGTATACAGGGGTGTATAGTGACTGTCCGCAGGTGTATACAGGGGTGTATAGTGACTGTCCGCAGGTGTATACAGGGGTGTATAGTGACTGTCCGCAGGTGTATACAGGGGTGTATAGTGACTGTCCGCAGGTGTATACAGGGGTGTATAGTGACTGTCCGCAGGTGTATACAGGGGTGTATAGTGACTGTCTGCAGGTGTATACAGGGGTGTATAGTGGCTGTCTGCAGGTGTATACAGGGGTGTATAGTGACTGTCCGCAGGTGTATACAGGGGTGTATAGTGACTGTCCGCAGGTGTATACAGGGGTGTATAGTGACTGTCCGCAGGTGTATACAGGGGTGTATAGTGACTGTCCGCAGGTGTATACAGGGGTGTATAGTGACTGTCCGCAGGTGTATACGGGTGCAGGGATACAGGGGTGTATAGTGACTGTCCGCAGGTGTATACAGGGGTGTATAGTGACTGTCTGCAGGTGTATACAGGGGTGTATAGTGACTGTCCGCAGGTGTATACAGGGGTGTATAGTGACTGTCCGCAGGTGTATACAGGGGTGTATAGTGACTGTCCGCAGGTGTATACAGGGGTGTATAGTGACTGTCCGCAGGTGTATACAGGGGTGTATAGTGACTGTCCGCAGGTGTATACAGGGGTGTATAGTGACTGTCCGCAGGTGTATACAGGGGTGTATAGTGACTGTCCGCAGGTGTATACAGGGGTGTATAGTGACTGTCCGCAGGTGTATACAGGGGTGTATAGTGACTGTCTGCAGGTGTTACAGGGGTGTATAGTGCTGTCCGCGGGTGTATAGTGACTGTCCGCAGGTGTATACAGGGGTGTATAGTGACTGTCCGCAGGTGTATACAGGGGTGTATAGTGACTGTCTGCAGGTGTATACAGGGGTGTATAGTGACTGTCTGCAGGTGTATACAGGGGTGTATAGTGACTGTCCGCAGGTGTATACAGGGGTGTATAATGACTGTCCACAGGTGTATACAGGGGTGTATAGTGACTTCCATAATGATTCGATTCGATCTGAATTAATTTGCGGCTAATCTCGTTAACCCCTTCCCGACGTCTGCCCTAATAGTAAAGCGCTGCCGGGAAGGACTTTCCACAAACCACGGCGTAAGCATGGTGCGCACACAGAAACTGATGCCATGCAGCAGAGTGCAGGGAGTTGGGAGACCTTAGCTGTGTCTACAAGTACATTGTAAGTGACAGTCATCAGAAGTGTGAATGCAGCTCTGGCTGTAACTGGAGTATAATACAGTTGTACAAGGATTGGTCCTGTGTCATGCACTGCAGATGTCTCACAGTGCAGCGTATCCGTGTAGCAGAGCTGTGCTGGTCGTCGGGTTGAGCGCGCTCTCCAGATCGCTTACTGAGCCCCAGCCGCTCCTGATTGAGATGGAGAAAAGCTTTTATTCCACGTTTAGTTTTCCGGTCAGATTCGCTGTTCTCCGTGACCTTGGGGACAAAAGAAATAAGTTTCCAGGGAAGCGCGAGGCGGATGATTTAAGATCTCGTCACTTCAGATTTCCCTCACGAAGGACGGCGAGCGCGGCGTCACGCTCAGGGAATGAGGATTTCCAGGCCGCCTCTCCATGGACTCGCCACGGAGAACTTTCATTTGTTCTCAGCAATCCACATAAAATTAGAGATCAGCGAAAGTGTCCGACTGTCTCGCCAGTACGTACGGAACATGGCGTCTATCGGGCGAAACATTCCGAAAATCCTGGTTTAACGTCTGTGCAAATGTTCGGCTTATGTACAGAATTGGCGCAAAGGCGAACTGGAGGGCGGAGTTTTGGTGTCTCCAGATGTTACATTGTAGCAAACAGAATTGTGACCGGACCAGAAAGATACAAAGTAACCAAATCCCTTACAACGACGGTCAAAAATGTCGCCATTATTTGGCCACACCCACAAAGAGAGAATTCGCTAAATGTGATACAATGATATAGCATTGATATAACACCGAACTAAGGATTTATTGTAATTGTCATAACCCTGTTTTTCCATGTGGGGCGCCGTCACTATGGCTGCTAAAGTCTCGTGCTCGGGGTCAGGACTTACAAAAGGAGATTAACCACTTCCATTCCAGACACATGTTCGGGTTTTTTGTATGTGCGCTTTTGAGGGCTGTAACATTTTTATCATTTGCATTGTTCAACTAATTTCTGCGTCTTTTTTCGGTGACACCTAGGGCTTTATTTTTATGTTGTTTTTATTTTTTCGTGTATTTAAATTTTTTTTTATATCTGGGAAAATATAAACAAAAGAGGAAGGAAAAAGCGTCTGTTTATTGCCTGTTTTTCACTTTTGATTTTTTTTTTTTTCATTTAATAACACAATGTGCTACTAAAACACTTTATAAGGCCCCACGTTGCGGAAACGCAGCTTTTTTTTGTTGCAGATTTTGTTGCGGTTTTTTGAGCCAAAGCCAAGAATGGCTACAAAAGGAATGGAGAATATCCAGGAAGTTCTTCTACTTCTTCCTTCTGCTCAATCCACTCCGGACTTTGGCTCAAAAAAAACGCAACAAAATCTACAACAAAAAAAGCTGCGTTTCCGCAACGTGGCCGTAGCCTCAAATAGTTTTTCCTCTCCGGTACGGTAATTTTTATTTTGCATGGTGTTGTCGGGGGTGGGGCTATAACCTGTAATAAGGGCGTTTTATTGGTGTATTATTTTATTTATTTTTTTTATTATTTTATTCACATTTTTCTTTATTTTTTCTATTAATTTTTTTTTTTTTTTTACATTGTGTCCCCATAAGGTCATAATAGACTTCTGGGGACATCTGATCACTTTTTTTTTTTTTATGTGGGGAGGCTGATTTCCCCTGTAACTCCGGCTGGTACATTACCATACCTCCCAACTTTCAAAGGAGAGAAAGAGGAACAAAATATGAGGTGCGCCATGTGCGACGTGGCAAATGTTGCTCCACCCACTTCTATGTTGACTCCGCCCATTCTCATTTATTTTTCCATGTGCCCCCACACCGTATAAAGCTCCTACAGTCACTCTAACATTATATGCCCTCACATTATAATGGTCCCCTCCAATTGCCCCACAGTATTAAGTCCCTCTCCTCGTGTGCCAGTTTAAACTGGCGGTAACTAGAGAGGGACAATAAACTGGGGCAGCTGGAGGGGGACATTAAACAGTGGGGGTAGTTGAAGGGGGACTTTATGGGGCAACTGGAGGGTGACATTAAACAGTGGGTGTAGTTGGAGGGGGACATTAAACTGGGGTCAACTAGAGGCAGACATGTCCCCCTCCAGCTACCCCCCACGGTTTAATGTCCTCCTTCAGTTGCTCCCAGTTTAATGTCACCCTCCATCTGCCCCCTCAGTTTAATGTCCCCCTTCATCTGCCCCCAATTTAATGTCCCCTTCATCTATCACCAGCTTAATGCCCCCTTCATCTGCCCTCAGTTTAATGTCCCCCTTTATTTGCCACCATCTTAATGTCCCCCTTTATCTGCCACCAATTTACTGTTCCCCCTTCATGTCACCAGCTTAACGCCCCACTTCATCTGCCCCAGTTTAATTGCCCCCTCCATCTACCACCAATTTAATGTCCCCCTTTATCTGCCACCAGCTTAATGTCCCCCTTTATTTGCCACCAGTTTAACTGCCCCTTACATCTGCCCCCAGTTCCCCCCCTCTTGCTCACATATGCTGTCTCTTCTCTCCTCCTTATCTTCGATCACTCTCTGTTCCCAGCTTTCTGTGTGACATCACACTGTCCCACAGTATCCAGAATAGCTCCGCCCCCACACAAGTCTGATCACATGTTCATGACGTCATCAAAGTCCTTTAGCCATTACGATTTAGCATCTACCATTTAGCCTTTACCCTACCCTAATAAAGTTTTTTAACAGCAAAACACTTCAGGGGAATAGCGGGACAAACTGTAAGCAATGCGGGACCGCGGGACAGCAGTGTAAAATCGGGACTGTCCCGCCAGATACAGGACGGTTGGGAGCTATGCATTTAGTCCCAGTTGCAGGAGGAATACGGCCTCCTGCCCGTTACTATAGAGCTGATCTGGGTCCTGTAGGCCCAGCAGCTCTAATAGACGCTGATCCCGGAGGATCACATGACCGCTGGGTCAGATGGGGGCCATAAGATGGCGGCGCCCATAGCGGTGTATACACAGTAATAAACCTTCCCTGCCTTCTCTCTGGGAGCTGAAGTTACCGCCGGCTCGCCGTTTCAGCAGCTGAGATCTTCTTGGACGTGCCAGTACATCCTTGCAGAACCACCTTCCGGACGTAAAAACCCAGTGGGCGGTCCGGAAGTGGTTAAAGGGAGTCTATCATTAGAAAAATACCTTTTAAACTAATGGCACGTTGGAATAGCCTTTTTAAGGCTGAAGCCCCACGTTGCAGAAACGCAGCTTTTTTGTTGCAGATTTTGTTGCGTTTTTTTGAGCCAAAGCTCGGAGTGGATTGAGCAGAGAGGAGAAGTCTAAGAACTTCTTGTATATTTCCCAGTCCTTTTGTAGCCACTCCGGGCTTTGACTCAAAAATCTGCACATTAAAGCCGTAAAGCCATTCTACTCCTTCCTTCCAATCTTTTCTTCTCCCCGCCTTTTCTGATAAAATCTGATACTTGTGTTATGCAAATTACGATCACGAAGCACAGGGGGCATTCCCCCTGCCCTCCGAGTACCCCCCGCCTCATAACCTTCCGCCGGCCCTTAGCTGATCGTATTCACTGCCCTCTTCATCTTCTCTGGATCTTCTGCCTTGCGTAGGCAGCGCTGTACGGATATGAAATCTCGCGCATGCGCAATCTGCGCATGCCCAGGCCGCCATTTTGCCTATGCAATCCAATGCTTCCTGATTGTAATTTGCATAACGCAAGAATCGGATTTTATCAGAAACGGCGGGGAGAAGAAAAGAATGGAAGGTAGGAGTAGAATGGCCTTTTTTTCTAATGATAGACTCCCTTTAGATCTCCTTTGCTAGCAATGAAATGGTTAAATGTTCGCCAGTGATCGGTGAGACATTATTACTAATGAGGATTATTTATGAGCGTCCCTTCACAATTTCTCATCTTCCTGGTTGATGAATAGTATTCCAGAGCAGCAGTGTAGACTGACACCCAGGTGGAGCCGCAGCAGGCAGGGTGTGGCCCCTTTGTGTCGGCTCGCACTGGTTTTTAGTCACGTTCACCTCCTGCACAATTGTTTAGAAATGTCTTCTATTTTCTAATTGTCACAACCCTGTATTTCCAATTGGGGGCGCTGTCACTATGGCTGCTAAACCTTCTGCTGCACTCAGAGTCAGGACTTCCACAAAATAGGAAAATGGTTACCAAATGTATGACCCTCCGCCTAGACCCCCATACAGAACCCAGTGATATGTGTAACATTGTTACTAATGAGAATCTATCACTGTCCCGTCACAATTCCTGTTCTTCCTGGTTCATGAATAGAATTCCAGAGCTGCAGTACACACTGACACACAGGTGGTTGCAGGCGAGGGCGCTGGTATAGCGGTGACTCTGTGTGGCGGCAGGTTTGGTCCGCTCCTCGTGTTTGCGGCGCGGGGGACTCCTGACATTGCTCTCCTGATCTGTTGTAGTCTCTGCTCCTCTGATTTCCTCGCCTCGGAGTGTCGACCTCTTGTCCTGAGCGCAGCGGCGGTCGTGGGGAATATGAATGAGGAGTCATTTATATTTTAAGGTTTTTACATTGTATATTCGCCTCATCTACATACAGCCGCGCAGACGCTGCCTTTGAAGCGCAGCCGGAGACTGTTTTGCCGCGACCTTTGCACTCTATTATTGTATCCGCCATTAATAAGTCATACGGTTATTTGCAGCGGTGAGCACTGTTAGTGCCGTATCCTGTTGATAGCAGGCGGGTTACTGTCACTTTAAATATCTGCACCAATTATAGGGGGTGAGACGAGAGATCCCGCTGATATGAGGGTTATAAATACCGTTAATAATTCCTTAAAGAGACATCAACGCCTAAAACAAATCTGGACAGGTCAGCAACTCGGATGATACCGGACAGCGCAGTCATGGCGTCCATGGACATATGATGTCACTTATCAAGACGTCTGCCTTGTTTTCTAATCATGACATCACCCACAATGCATCACTAGCCCCGCCCAAAACAATAATCCATCACATAAAATTACACTAGTGACCCCCTTAAGACCAGCAGTGGTCAGGCCTGGACACTGTGTGCACCTCTGACTGTGCACTGTATGGCGGCATTATGTACGTATATACCCCAAGTGTGAGCTACATAACCATAATTGTGAAGCGCCTAGTAGTGACACAATCCTGGACACTCCCCGGGACATCGCATCAGGCTCATTTTAGAAGTGATATATTCCTTGCTGCACCATATAGCTTTGGATAGCAGTGTGTGGCAGTATTATGTAGGCACTGTGTATTATGCAGACAATGTATTACTCTATTTTTTGACACTGTATGGCAGTATTATGCAGGTATTATATTGTACTGTTATTGAGCACTATATGGCCGTAATATGTAGACATTAAGTGGTACTGTTACTTCACAGTATATGGCTGTATTATGTAGACACAGTATGGTACGGTTAGTTTACAGTATGTGGCAGTATTATGTACACACAGTATGGTACGGTTAGTTTACAGTATATGGCTGTATTATGTAGACACAATATAGCATGTTATTTGTCACTATATGGCAGTATTATGTACACACAGTATGGTACGGTTAGTTTACAGTATGTGGCAGTATTATGTACACACAGTATAGTACTGTTATTTGTAACTATATGACAGTATTATGTACACACAGTATAGTACTATTAGCTTACAGTATGTGGCAGTATTATGTACACACAGTATAGTACTATTAGCTTACAGTATGTGGCAGTATTATGTACACACAGTATAGTACTATTAGCTTACAGTATATGGCAGTATTATGTACACACAGTATAGTACTATTAGCTTACAGTATATGGCAGTATTATGTACACACAGTATAGTACTGTTAGCTTACAGTATATGGCAGTATTATGTACACACAGTATAGTACTGTTATTTGTCACTATATGACAGTATTATGTACACACAGTATAGTACTATTAGCTTACAGTATATGGCAGTATTATGTACACACAGTATAGTACTGTTAGCTTACAGTATATGGCAGTATTATGTACACACAGTATAGTACTATTAGCTTACAGTATATGGCAGTATTATGTACACACAGTATAGTACTGTTAGCTTACAGTATATGGCAGTATTATGTACACACAGTATAGTACTGTTATTTGTCACTATATGACAGTATTATGTACACACAGTATAGTACTATTAGCTTACAGTATGTGGCAGTATTATGTACACACAGTATAGTACTGTTAGCTTACAGTATGTGGCAGTATTATGTACACACAGTATAGTACTGTTAGCTTACAGTATATGGCAGTATTATGTACACACAGTATAGTACTGTTAGCTTACAGTATATGGCAGTATTATGTACACACAGTATAGTACTGTTAGCTTACAGTATATGGCAGTATTATGTACACACAGTATAGTACTGTTAGCTTACAGTATATGGCAGTATTATGTACACACAGTATAGTACTGTTAGCTTACAGTATATGGCAGTATTATGTACACACAGTATAGTACTGTTAGTTTACAGTATATGGCAGTATTATGTACACACAGTATAGTACTGTTAGCTTACAGTATATGGCAGTATTATGTACACACAGTATAGTACTGTTAGCTTACAGTATATGGCAGTATTATGTACACACAGTATAGTACTGTTAGCTTACAGTATATGGCAGTATTATGTACACACAGTATAGTACTGTTAGCTTACAGTATATGGCAGTATTATGTACACACAGTATAGTACTGTTAGCTTACAGTATGTGGCAGTATTATGTACACACAGTATAGTACTGTTAGCTTACAGTATGTGGCAGTATTATGTACACACAGTATAGTACTGTTAGCTTACAGTATATGGCAGTATTATGTACACACAGTATAGTACTGTTAGCTTACAGTATATGGCAGTATTATGTACACACAGTATAGTACTGTTAGTTTACAGTATATGGCAGTATTATGTACACACAGTATAGTACTGTTAGCTTACAGTATATGGCAGTATTATGTACACACAGTATAGTACTGTTAGCTTACAGTATATGGCAGTATTATGTACACACAGTATAGTACTATTAGCTTACAGTATATGGCAGTATTATGTACACACAGTATAGTACTATTAGCTTACAGTATATGGCAGTATTATGTACACACAGTATAGTACTGTTAGCTTACAGTATATGACAGTATTATGTACACACAGTATAGTACTGTTAGCTTACAGTATATGGCAGTATTATGTACACACAGTATAGTACTATTAGCTTACAGTATATGGCAGTATTATGTACACACAGTATAGTACTATTAGCTTACAGTATATGGCAGTATTATGTACACACAGTATAGTACTGTTAGCTTACAGTATATGGCAGTATTATGTACACACAGTATAGTACTGTTAGCTTACAGTATATGGCAGTATTATGTACACACAGTATAGTACTGTTAGCTTACAGTATATGGCAGTATTATGTACACACAGTATAGTACTGTTAGCTTACAGTATATGGCAGTATTATGTACACACAGTATAGTACTGTTAGCTTACAGTATATGGCAGTATTATGTACACACAGTATAGTACTGTTAGCTTACAGTATATGACAGTATTATGTACACACAGTATAGTACTGTTAGCTTACAGTATATGGCAGTATTATGTACACACAGTATAGTACTGTTAGCTTACAGTATATGGCAGTATTATGTACACACAGTATAGTACTGTTAGCTTACAGTATATGACAGTATTATGTACACACAGTATAGTACTGTTAGCTTACAGTATATGGCAGTATTATGTACACACAGTATAGTACTGTTAGCTTACAGTATGTGGCAGTATTATGTACACACAGTATAGTACTGTTAGCTTACAGTATATGGCAGTATTATGTACACACAGTATAGTACTGTTAGCTTACAGTATATGGCAGTATTATGTACACACAGTATATGGCCGGGGCCCTCAGAGTGGGTGCAATTCCGGCTAATCTCATCCACACGTTGCAGAAAAATATCTGCAGCATAAATTCTGTGATTTCAAAATGGCAGCCTGTCAATGACACCTACGGCACCGCTGGCGTTCTCTGTATGGGTATAATAGAGGCAGAAAGTCTGCAGAGGAAACCTCGGACCCTCCGACCCTGTCCTGAGCGTGTGTGCAGGTGACACCCAGCACCAGTAGGGGGCTCCGCAGTGCTCGGGGCCCCTGATAATGATTTCAGGTCTCCGTCGCCTCCTCTTCGCTCTCGCTGGGGGGGGCGGCAGTCACCGACATGCCAGGCGCAGTGTTTGCCAGGAATTGTGTATGCAAACAGTGTGCGCCGAGCGCGGGTGCCACCGCTCCATCCCACGGATTGTATAAACAGCGCGGCCCCAGCCCCGCGATCTCGGCTCTGTTTATTTAGAATAAATGTTCGCTCTCCTACGATTTGTCTGATGTCTGGGAGAAGCCGCGCTCGCCGCTCGCTAAATATTACCATCTATTTACTGAATCTATAATTACATCTTGGCAGCAGAGAAAGAGCAGCCGCGCGGCCAGATGGTGCACATGGCAGGCAAATCCAGGGGGCGCCACCGAGCACTGTGCGGGAAGGGTTAATAACATTATTAGATACAGAATAAGACCTCAAATAAAGGGGAGCTCCACAGCGAGAACAACCAGAGCAGAACCGCAATGTCACCGCCACGTGTGAATACCGGCCTGGACTTACAACCAGACCGTACAAAGTGCCGCGATTCATGGTCGTATCCAGTGGCAACCGAGCCACACCAGATGTCACCTCTAAGATGCTTCGAGAAAATCTATAAAAATCTGCAAATTGTTTCCTTATTTGTATTTGCAAAAATGTTTAACTATTAATTGTCTGCAGCTTTCTATCCGGTGAGGCTGATAAATATACAATCGGGTTACTGGCCCTTTAAGGAACTGTAACAAATCCTGCAGCGCCCACTCCAGACTATCAGACGTGTCCTATTAAATCCCAGGAGTGAGTTATCAAACCCAAGAACACCACAGTCCAATTTACACCCCGCTCGCCCGATCCCTGTCACCTCTCTGCAGCTTAATAGGACACCAAGAAAGAACTGACAATTCATTACAAGAGGAAGATCCGAGCGGAGAAATAGTGAGAGCCGGGGTGTCAGGACTGTGCGCACATCTGCAGACACATGTAGCAGAGCTGAGCTAGTCATGTGGTGTGCAGAGACTCACTGCGATGACTGAAGCCATGTAGTATTGTGTATGTAGTATTGTGTGTGTATATATATATATATATATATATATATATATATATATATATATTGTATATATGTTATTACTTATTCCTATTAGTCACATTTAATATCTATCTTTAGTGAATGTTTTGGCTATGTTTATGTATCCGCCTCAGTGGTTTGTGTATATACAAAGGGGAGGAGTCAGGGAGGACATTGCTTTCCTGGCTGCACAACCAGATGTCTGGTTTATTGTATTACAAGGTCGTGGTCAAGCAGGTACAGAAGAAAGGGAGATGTACTGACCCTGGGCTAACCTGCAGACTCACAGCTCTACCAGGCAAAAAAAGGAATCCCTCTTTCCCAGATGAAGAGAAGTCCTGGATTAAGGGGGAGGGGGGCACCCTGGCAGGGAGGTGTGGCTAAGCACAAGCCATAAAAACTCTTGGTTTTTTTGTACCTTATCACCAACACACCTCTGTGGAGTCAGCTGACAGGCCTGGGTGTGTCCATTTCCATCAGGAGATCCCCAAACCTCCTGGAACCAAAGACTCTTAAGTATTTTGTGTCCTTTGTCATCATTTCTTGTGTATATAGCACTTAACCCTTTAGGTATTAAATTGTTAAATTTAAGGTTCTTTGTGTCACTCTATGAACCCATTACCTGTCTGAGGTGTGTCTGTTGGAGAGACGACTGTATATGTGAGTGAGGTTTCCACTGAGCCGGGGATCACTGGTGGTGGCAGCAGCGGCAGCAGCGTGTACGAGGGGGAGACTTATACTCAAGTGGCAGCCTGAGCGAAGTGAGTCAACCTCTAACAACTGCACCAACGTCATGTGCCAGGCCGGCCCATACATGACACACTGTGTTATCTGTGGTGTTACATAGGACTGCCGGTGACATCTACTACATTATCTGTACTCAGAGAGTTATCACTGTGTGTTATCTGTGGTGTTACATAGGACTGCCGGTGACATCTACTACATTATCTGTACTCAGAGAGTTATCACTGTGTTATCTGTGGTGTTACATAGGACTGCCGGTGACATCTACTACATTATCTGTACTCAGAGAGTTATCACTGTGTGTTATCTGTGGTGTTACATAGGACTGCAGGTGACATCTACTACATTATCTGTACTCAGAGAGTTATCACTGTGTGTTATCTGTGGTGTTACATAGGACTGCAGGTGACATCCACTACATTATCTGTACTCAGAGAGTTATCACTGTGTTATCTGTGGTGTTACATAGGACTGCAGGTGACATCTACTACATTATCTGTACACAGAGAGTTATCACTGTGTTTATCTGTGGTGTTACATAGGACTGCAGGTGACATCTACTACATTATCTGTACTCAGAGAGTTATCACTGTGTTATCTGTGGTGTTACATAGGACTGCAGGTGACATCTACTACATTATCTGTACTCAGAGAGTTATCACTGTGTTATCTGTGGTGTTACATAGGACTGCAGGTGACATCTACTACATTATCTGTACTCAGAGAGTTATCACTGTGTTATCTGTGGTGTTACATAGGACTGCAGGTGACATCTACTACATTATCTGTACTCAGAGAGTTATCACTGTGTTATCTGTGGTGTTACATAGGACTGCAGGTGACATCTACTACATTATCTGTACTCAGAGAGTTATCACTGTGTTATCTGTGGTGTTACATAGGACTGCAGGTGACATCTACTACATTATCTGTACTCAGAGAGTTATCACTGTGTTATCTGTGGTGTTACATAGGACTGCAGGTGACACCTACTACATTATCTGTACTCAGAGAGTTATCACTGTGTTATCTGTGGTGTTACATAGGACTGCAGGTGACATCTACTACATTATCTGTACTCAGAGAGTTATCACTGTGTGTTATCTGTGGTGTTACATAGGACTGCAGGTGACATCTACTACATTATCTGTACTCAGAGAGTTATCACTGTGTGTTATCTGTGGTGTTACATAGGACTGCAGGTGACATCTACTACATTATCTGTACTCAGAGAGTTATCACTGTGTGTTATCTGTGGTGTTACATAGGACTGCAGGTGACATCTACTACATTATCTGTACTCAGAGAGTTATCACTGTGTTATCTGTGGTGTTACATAGGACTGCAGGTGACATCTACTACATTATCTGTACTCAGAGAGTTATCACTGTGTGTTATCTGTGGTGTTACATAGGACTGCAGGTGACATCTACTACATTATCTGTACTCAGAGAGTTATCACTGTGTTATCTGTGGTGTTACATAGGACTGCAGGTGACATCTACTACATTATCTGTACTCAGAGAGTTATCACTGTGTGTTATCTGTGGTGTTACATAGGACTGCAGGTGACATCTACTACATTATCTGTACTCAGAGAGTTATCACTGTGTGTTATCTGTGGTGTTACATAGGACTGCAGGTGACATCTACTACATTATCTGTACTCAGAGAGTTATCACTGTGTGTTATCTGTGGTGTTACATAGGACTGCAGGTGACATCTACTACATTATCTGTACTCAGAGAGTTATCACTGTGTTATCTGTGGTGTTACATAGGACTGCAGGTGACATCTACTACATTATCTGTACTCAGAGAGTTATCACTGTGTTATCTGTGGTGTTACATAGGACTGCTGGTGACATCTACTCCATTATCTGTACTCAGAGAGTTATCACTGTGTGTTATCTGTGGTGTTACATAGGACTGCAGGTGACACCTACTACATTATCTGTACTCACAGAGTTATCACTGTGTTATCTGTGGTGTTACATAGGACTGCAGGTGACACCTACTACATTATCTGTACTCACAGAGTTATCACTGTGTTATCTGTGGTGTTACATAGGACTGCAGGTGACATCTACTACATTATCTGTACTCAGAGAATTATCACTGTGTTATCTGTGGTGTTACATAGGACTGCAGGTGACATCTACTACATTATCTGTACTCAGAGAGTTATCACTGTGTTTATCTGTGGTGTTACATAGGACTGCAGGTGACACCTACTACATTATCTGTACTCAGAGAGTTATCACTGTGCTATCTGTGGTGTTACATAGGACTGCAGGTGACACCTACTACATTATCTGTACTCAGAGAGTTATCACTGTGTTATCTGTGGTGTTACATAGGACTGCAGGTGACATCTACTACATTATCTGTACTCACAGAGTTATCACTGTGTTATCTGTGGTGTTACATAGGACTGCAGGTGACATCTACTACATTATCTGTACTCACAGAGTTATCACTGTGTTATCTGTGGTGTTACATAGGACTGCAGGTGACACCTACTACATTATCTGTACTCAGAGAGTTATCTGTGGTGTTACATAGGAATGCAGACAGGTGCTGTGTGGTGGACTCCATTAGTCAGGTCTTGGTCGGTGTCCTGGGGTTGTCACAGCCTTTGTATCTGCTGGTATTAGGGGTCATTATTGCTTTTGGCTTCTGACAGTCTAGTAAATCCGCCGGTGACTCCTCGCTGGTTCTGTCACACATTCTCTCCACATCTGCCCGAGCACTGATAACTGCACATTTCGTTTCGAGGACCTTCTTGCGCTGTTACCTCAGCGTCCGTCTACTCCGCAGTCTCGTCACATCTCTCTAGAATTTTAATTTAACGCCATATCTGCTTTGTGCTCACAACCTGTCTGATTCACAGCTGAAAAATTAACTTGTGTCAGAGTAAGCAGGGAAGCGTCAGCGAGCATCTGGAATCCGATTAATACTGTCACAGACACCGCGGGATTCCTTAATCAGCAGCAAGACACAGGGTTAAACAGCCCAAGAAACAGACTAGGAAGGGGTTAAAAAATCCTACTGGCAATCCTATTATAGGTTATATAGAGAACACTACAACCCCCAACATTATCTGATTATATTCTCAGTGATGTCACTGCTGAGCTCTAGTATATGGATAGGCTGTATTCTCAGTGATGTCACTGCTGCTGATCTCTAGTATATGGATAGGCTGTATTCTCAGTGATGTCACCGCTGCTGATCTCTAGTATATGGATAGGCTGTATTCTCAGTGATGTCACTCCTCTCTAGTGTATGGATAGGCTGTATTCTCAGTGATGTCACTGCTGCTGATCTCTAGTATATGGATAGGCTGTATTCTCAGTGATGTCACTGCTGATCTCTAGTATATGGATAGGCTGTATTCTCAGTGATGTCACCGCTGCTGATCTCTAGTATATGGATAGGCTGTATTCTCAGTGATGTCACTGCTGCTGATCTCTAGTATATGGATAGGCTGTATTCTCAGTGATGTCACTGCTGATCTCTAGTATATGGATAGGCTGTATTCTCAGTGATGTCGTTTGTTTGGTGGCTGTATCTCAGTGATGTCACTGCTGATCTCTAGTATATGGATAGGCTGTATTCTCAGTGATGTCACCGCTGCTGATCTCTAGTATATGGATAGGCTGTATTCTCAGTGATGTCACGCTGCTGATCTCTAGTATATGGATAGGCTGTATTCTCAGTGATGTCACTGCTGATCTCTAGTATATGGATAAGCTGTATTCTCAGTGATGTCACTGCTGATCTCTAGTATATGGATAGGCTGTATTCTCAGTGATGTCACTGCTGATCTCTAGTATATGGATAGGCTGTATTCTCAGTGATGTCACCACTGCTGATCTCTAGTATATGGATAGGCTGTATTCTCAGTGATGTCACTGCTGATCTCTAGTATATGGATAGGCTGTATTCTCAGTGATGTCACTGCGGGTGATCTTGTATTGGTGGCTGTTTTGTGGTACTGCTGATCTCTAGTATATGGATGGGCTGTATCCTCAGTGATGTCACCGCTGATCTTGTTATGGTGGTGTATTCTAGTGATGTATTTGTTCTGGTGCTGATCTCTAGTATATGGATAGGCTGTATTCTCAGTGATGTCACTGCTGCTGATCTCTAGTATATGGATAGGCTGTATTCTCAGTGTGTCACTGCTGATCTCTAGTATATGGATAGGCTGTATTCTCAGTGATGTACTGTGATCTCTAGTATATGGATGGCTGTTCTAGTGATGTCACCGCTGCTGATCTCTAGTATATGGATAGGCTGTATTCTCAGTGATGTCACCACTGCTGATCTCTAGTATATGGATAGGCTGTATTCTCAGTGATGTCACTGCTGATCTCTAGTATATGGATAGGCTGTATTCTCAGTGATGTCACTGCTCTCTAGTATATGTATAGGCTGTATTCTCAGTGATGTCACGCGCTGCTGATCTCTAGTATATGGATAGGCTGTATTCTCAGTGATGTCACTGCTGCTGATCTCTAGTATATGGATAGGCTGTATTCTCAGTGATGTCACCGTGCTGATCTCTAGTAAATGGATAGGCTGTATTCTCAGTGATGTCACCACTGCTGATCTCTAGTATGTGGGTGGCTGTTTCTCGTGTGTCCTGCTGCTCTAGTATTGGTAGGCTGTATTCTCAGTGATGTCACTGCTGATCTCTAGTATATGGATAGGCTGTATTCTCAGTGATGTCACTGCTGATCTCTAGTATATGGATAGGCTGTATTCTCAGTGATGTCACTGCTGATCTCTAGTATATGGATAGGCTGTATTCTCAGTGATGTCACTGCTGCTGATCTCTAGTATATGGATAGGCTGTATTCTCAGTGATGTCACTGCTGATCTCTAGTATATGGATAGGCTGTATTCTCAGTGATGTCACTGCTCCTGATCTCTAGTATATGGATAGGCTGTATTCTCAGTGATGTCACTGCTGATCTCTAGTATATGGATAGGCTGTATTCTCAGTGATGTCACTGCTGATCTCTAGTATATGGATAGGCTGTATTCTCAGTGATGTCACTGCTGATCTCTAGTATATGGATAGGCTGTATTCTCAGTGATGTCACTGCTGATCTCTAGTATATGGATAGGCTGTATTCTCAGTGATGTCACTGCTGCTGATCTCTAGTATATGGATAGGCTGTATTCTCAGTGATGTCACTGCTGCTGATCTCTAGTATATGGATAGGCTGTATTCTCAGTGATGTCACTGCTGATCTCTAGTATATGGATAGGCTGTATTCTCAGTGATGTCACTGCTGATCTCTAGTATATGGATAGGCTGTATTCTCAGTGATGTCACTGCTGATCTCTAGTATATGCATAGGCTGTATTCTCAGTGATGTCACTGCTGCTGATCTCTAGTATATGGCTAGGCTGTATTCTCAGTGATGTCACTGCTGCTGATCTCTAGTATATGGCTAGGCTGTATTCTCAGTGATGTCACTGCTGCTGATCTCTAGTATATGGATAGGCTGTATTCTCAGTGATGTCACTGCTGATCTCTAGTATATGGATAGGCTGTATTCTCAGTGATGTCACTGCTGCTGATCTCTAGTATATGGATAGGCTGTATTCTCAGTGATGTCACTGCTGATCTCTAGTATATGGATAGGCTGTATTCTCAGTGATGTCACTGCTGCTGATCTCTAGTATATGGATAGGCTGTATTCTCAGTGATGTCACTGCTGATCTCTAGTATATGGATAGGCTGTATTCTCAGTGATGTCACTGCTGCTGATCTCTAGTATATGGATAGGCTGTATTCTCAGTGATGTCACCGCTGCTGATCTCTAGTATATGGATAGGATTCCTTATCACTGAGCATACAGCTTAACAGGAAACCAAATTTCCATGTGGCGACCATGTAGATGTAGGAATTACTAGGAGGATGAAGATTGTATTAAGTGTTCTGGGATATTTTGCACCGTACATTAACCAGTTACTGACCACAATATTAATCAGACATAACAGAGTTATAGCCAAGACTCATCAATGGGGAAATGAGGCAAAATAGATAAAAATCGATGATAAAGGAAAGAATCATCACAAGGAGGTTTGGCTAAGCTTAAAGGACTGATCCGGTCACTGACTGCTCCATGTGTAATGCGGGGTATATTGTATCGATGGACTGATGGGCTGCGGGCGGGGGCGGATGTGCAAAATATGTCATTAATGTAACGTCATAAGCTCAAGAGAAGACGATGTAAGAGGGTATTAGCTGTATAAGTTATCACCACCATGGAGAGATCAGTATAGGGGGTGAATATTGCACCCCCTGAGCCTCCCATATTACTGTGTAGAAACAAGAAGTAATTCTTCTATAATAATATCAAGAACTATTCACATTGACTTCTAACATTGCTGGATGTCATCCTTGTGCTTAGGATTATAGACCGATGACATCACATATAACAAGGACCCGCCCCCTCCTGTGATGTCATCTGTTTCTCCTATAACCTGTAGAAATATGCGACATCTGACAAATATCCTGGTAGTTTAGAGGAGACTTTATGTATTTTTGGCAGGTCTGGAGCGGAGCGCCGCCCCTTCAAGGACACTTTTATTCATTTTTCTATTTCCTGATATCAGAAGTCACAATTTTTTTTTTCTTTTTCCACTGATGTAACCAGTTTTGTTTGTTGTGTGATGATTTGTATTTTTAGATGTCGCCTTTTTGGGGATCGTACAATGTTTGTTTGGCAGGACTGCGTGAAAAAAAAAAAAAAAAACCTGCAATTCTGTCATTTTTTTTGTCTTGTTTTTATGACATTAAGCCCAGTAATATTTCTCAGCGGGTCGTTACAATAATATTAATGATACTAAATAAAACCGTTTGTGAAAATTTCAATAAATTATTTTAAAAAAAAAATCATTTTTTATTTTTATGGAGTGTTTTTTTTTAAGGCGACCAGGAGGTGACCAGGAAACATCTGGCAGGTTTTTTCCCAGCACTCTCGGTGGAATAAATAAGGTTCTATTTTCACACTTCCTACTTATTGCACAGTCAGAACAATTTATGTTTTTCTTTTTATTTCTATTAGGAATGAGATTTAGTTGTGTTTTTTTTTTTTTTTTGTTTTTTTTTTTACCAGCCCTGACGTCTTCCTGACCATGTGACTGACTGACCGCTGATACACGACGTTATAATATTCCCTCATTGCAGTACATTCCTAGTAGGCCCTGCCGCTGGTGAGACCTCATAGGTCCTGGAGGCGATTGTTACACGTCCTGCTGCCATGATACTTGGCACCCTGTAAACCCATTGTGGGGGCTAAGGGGGACAGAAATGGCTCCTCCCCCCTCTATCCATTTATTTGCGACAATCCCTATTGATTACAGAATCTAAGGGTTAAACCCCACAATCTGTGTTCTCTTCCACTTTGGCACCCGGGGCTGGGTCTTGCCTGCTTTGTACAGCCAGGACCTGGCAAGGATTTAGCGGGTATTGTCGTTCGGTGACACATCTGTGACATCACAGCGCCATACTTTTACATCACTGAATATTAACTATATCCTCAGTGTGATGTAAGAGCATGGTGCCGTGCTGAGCAAGAAGGGGTTAAAAGGACACTAAACCTAGACATGTACAAATAACTTTGCCGTTACAGTGTGTCAGTCTGCAGCATTATCTGCTTGATCATGGTAAGAACGATCTTGAATAAATCCTGCAGAGCATCAGGACCATAATCTCCTCCTTATCTGCCCCACCATCATATGAGATCAACTGAGAGGGTGGGGCTTAGCTAAGAAGTGGGCTTAATAATATGATCGCCCTACTGAAATTGGGGGAGGATCCTGCTGCAGCCAGTTAACTTAAATGAGGGGAGGATCCTGCTGCAGTTATTTGCCTTTAATTGGGGGAGGATCCTGCCGCAGCCACTTATTTTAAATGGGGGGAGGGGGGTCCTGCTGTAGCCTGTTGTCTTAAATGAGGGGAGGATTCTGCTGCAGAAAGTTTTCTTAAATAATGAGGGGGGAGCTCCTGCTGCAGCATGTTATTTTAAATGGGGGGGGGGGTTCTGCTGTAGCATGTTGTCTTAAATGGGGGGAGGATCCTGCTGCAGCATGTTGTCTTAAATAATGAGGGGGGGGGGCTCCTGCTGCAGCATGTTATTTTAAATGGGGGGGGTCCTGCTGTAGCATGTTGTCTTAAATGGGGGGAGGATCCTGCTGCAGCATGTTGTCTTAAATAATGGGGGGGGGGGCTCCTGCTGCAGCATGTTATTTTAAATGGGGGGGGGGTCCTGCTGTAGCATGTTGTCTTAAATGGGGGAGGATCCTGCTGCAGCATGTTGTCTTAATTGGGGGGGGGCTCCTGCTGCAGAAAATTGTGGTAAATGAGGGGAGGCTCCTGCTGCAGAAAGTTGTCGTAAATGAGGGGAGGCTCCTGCTGCAGAAAGTTGTCGTAAATGAGGGGAGGCTCCTGCTGCAGAAAGTTGTCGTAAATGAGGGGAGGCTCCTGCTGCAGTTGACTTACAGCCAGGCACAGGAGAAGGGTTGATGTCACTGAGACACAGAGTGTTTCTCCATTGTAATATGAGACTAAATAGGATTTTATAGGTTTGTGCTTTCCTGTCTTTGCTGCTCCTTCAAGAAGTTATGTGCTTTCTTATTGGAGCAGTGTCCGGTCTTGACCTCCTTGTTTGGATGCTTGGTAGGTTCCTGGACCTCCAGCTTTCTCATTGGTAGTTCCTTCCTTGGTCTTGCGTACGGCGTCCTCCAGTGGATGGATCGGCTGCCATTTCTCCCCTGGGTAGGCCGCTATTCATACGTGACTGTCCCCGCTCCGCCGCTCTAGGTGCAGTAATATTCGGCATCTCTGATGTTTCCCTCATTCTGTATAAATTATATTTCAGTTTGATTTGTTGACTTTAAAAACAGATAAAATTTTCATACATATGGAGGACGGAGGCGAATATCTGGAGACCTCACACAAGAAAGAGAACCTTAAAGCTGCAAACAGGGTATAAATATGTAGAGCCTCCGAATCTATCAACATAATAGCGGCGAGTTCCGAGGAAATATCCGAGCGAGCAGAAGGAATGGAGGCGACTGTCACATTAATGCAGAGACAATGCGCTTTGATGTTATAGATTTTCTTGATCTTTTGATATCTGGAGCCGCAGTCCTGTCTACTCTCCATAAAACATTGGCGCTGCCGTCGTACTTTATGCCGCCGAGTTTGGTTGAATGTTTTCTTGACCTGATATTAAGTATTGTTCACAGCTTCAGATGTATCGCAGTTACAGACTCATGAGAACAGGCCTCTTCTGTGTCCGCCACCTCCGTCTGCAGATAACGGGACGTCTGATGTTCTTGGACGCGCCGAGGTTAAAGTTGAATAAACCTGTAATGGCGGCCGCTCGTGGTGTGGTTTTTGTTGCAACTTTTTACAAAACTGATGCAAATTGTTTCTGGTTTTGTTGCAGTTGTGCAGATTAAATTGCAGCAAAAACTGCAACATAACTGTGAGGTGTGAATAGACCGCTATGGAATTTGCAGCTGATGTATGATATATCAGAGGTAGGAAACCGCCCTGCTGTATATCTGAGCCCCAGCTGCAAGGTTTGGGCCCTTACCTGGAGTTTAGTGTGTCCTCCCAAGCACTGATGGACTGACCTTCTATACCAGGGGTACTCCACTGCGATTAGTAAAGGTGCACTGACCGGGGTCTGCCGCCCAAGCTCAACATGTCCAGTATATATACTTGGGCCGTCTGAGTGAGGTTAGAGGAGCGTCTTAATGTACAGATGGAGCTGAGTTAACCCGAACTTCTGAAATTGGTTAAACTGCTGCAGCGCGATATCACAGAAGACAACAGAAACCAATGAAAAGTCATTGGGAAAACATTATCAGGCTGCAGCAGTTTAACCAATTGCAGAAATTCGGGTTAACTCTGCTCCATCTGTACATTAAGACGCTCCTCTAACCTCACTCAGACGGCCCAAGTTCTCCTTAACCGCACCCAACCTCTTTGTGCGACCAAACAGTAATAGTGCCCTTGTCCGTGCAACATACAGTGATAAATGCCTCCCTAGTTCTCCCCACACAATATATTGCTCCACTAGTGCCCCACATGGTATAATGCCCCATTGGTGCCCCCCACAGAAGCCCTGACCTCCCGACCCTTCACATATACTACAGTGACAGGATCGGTAATCGCCCCCGCTGCCTGCAGAGCAGCATAGCCATATGTCAGCAGGTAGTATAGACGATTACCAATCCCTACTGCCCCCACTGTAATGTAGAGACAGGTCGGGAGGTGCATTGTGCACGACAAGGAGTCACGCAGCCGTGGTTTCAGACCGCTGTCTACCCACTGAGTACCCTGCTCTATACAATAGAATTGCCTACGTCATACATTGCACAGGAGTGACATCACTGGGAACATTTGATGACATCACTGTGAGCTGGTCAGTCTGGGGAGGGTCAGCCATGAGGGGTGCACAGGAGGTCACGGCTCAGCCCATGGCCCATTATTAGGCCTTTGTACTACAGAAGATGTTACATATTATTGACCGCGGGAGACACAATGTGCAGATACCGCCGGCTACATCGGATTAGCTGCTGATTTTCACTTTACACAATTGTTAGAGATTGTCCTGGGATCCTCCAGAAATTGATGATTTTCAGTCTCTGGATGGCGGAAGAAATTGTATAATCTATTCATAGCAATATTTCCCCAGCACCTTGTTAGCTGACAGAAGACCCAGAGACACAAGGGAATAGAAAACTTAAAGGGCAACCCACCTCCAATGCATCCCTTTAAGTATCAGCCATGAGGGTATCCTGTTATACTAGTTTCCATTCATTGACAGTAAGAAAAATCTGTAATCGAATGCCTGCTTGTGTTGTGTAGGGTGTGTTCACACTGCGACATACTTGTCATGCCTGATGAGGTTACACCCGGCGCCTGGCATTGAGATGTCGCACTGGGGACCTGTGATGTCTCCTTTTGCATTTGGATAAGGATGTGACAATCAGATGCAAAACTTGATGTGTTAATTGGACGTGTCTGGCGGAGGAGCTGGCGAGGGCGTTTACCCCTTTGGTGGTGCGATGGTGATAACAAGCAGGTAGCTGAATGTCAAAGGTTTAACCCCGACTGTGCTAAATCTACTAGGATGGACCCTCCGTCTCATGAGAGGTAACCAAATCAATAGTTTCAGGTAGCAAGAAAAGAATGGGTGGATGGAGGAAATGGTGGCCTGTGAAGGGTCTGCATCCTACTCAGGGGCGGTGGCATCTGGTCAGGAGTAGAGTCTGGTCAGGGGTGGTCTCTGGTCAGGGGTAGGGTATCTCAAGGGAGGCCTCTCCTCAGGGGTAGTGTGTCTTTTCAGGGGCGGCCTCTTCTCAGGGCCAGAGTGTGTCAAAGGGTGGCATCTGGTCAGGGGTGGTCTCTGGTCAGGGGTGGGGTATCTCAAGGGAGGCCTCTTCTCAGGGTCGGGGTGTCTTGTCAGGGGCGGCCTCTTCTCAGGGGCGAGGTGTCTCCTCAGGGGTGGCCTTTCCTCAGGGGAGGGCTTTCCAAAAGGGTGGAGCGTCTCATCAGGGGTGGGCTCTCCTCAGGGGCGGGGTGTCTCGTCAGGGGCGGTGCTCCTCTCCTCAGTACATACACCTGATTTTGAAAATATTTAGAAAACATCAATAAAATTTGCCTTATTAAACTTCAAATTCTGCAAAGAGAATATTCACTGAGCAGTAGGAGGAGAACATTAGACAGGTTTATTTTTAGAGGTTGCGTTTCTGATGGAGAGATGGAGAAGAGAGCAGGGAAGGGATGGAAAGAAGATCTGGAGTGAGGTGGAGAGGAGAGCTGCGGTAGGACATAGAGCATGCGGTAGGACGTAGAGCTGCGGTAGAACGGTGAGCTATGGTAGAACGGTGAGCTGCGGTAGGACCTAGAGCTGCAGTAGAACGGTGAGCTGCGGTAGGAGGTAGAGCTGCGGTAGAACGGTGAGCTGCAGTAGAACGGTGAGCTGCGGTAGGAGGTAGAGCTGCGGTAGAACGGTGAGCTGCGGTAGAACGGTGAGCTGCGGTAGGAGGTAGAGCTGCGGTAGAACGGTGAGCTATGGTAGAACGGTGAGCTGTGGTAGGACGGTGAGTTGCAGATGAACAGAGCGCTGCGGTAGAATGGAGAACTGCGGTAGGACGGAGGGCTGCGGTAGGACAGAGAGCTGCGGTAGGACGTAGAGCTGCGGTAGAACGGTGAGCTGCGGTAGAACGGTGAGCTGCGGTAGGAGGTAGAGCTGCGGTTGAACGGTGAGCTATGGTAGAACGGTGAGCTGTGGTAGAACGGTGAGCTGCGGTAGGAGGTAGAGCTGCGGTAGAACGGTGAGCTGCGGTAGAACAGTGAGCTGCGGTAGAACGGTGAGCTGCGGTAGAACGGTGAGCTGCGGTAGAACGGTGAGCTGCGGTAGGACGGTGAGTTGCAGAGGAACAGAGCGCTGCGGTAGAATGGAGAACTGCGGTAGGACGGAGGGCTGCGGTAGGACAGAGAGCTGCGGTAGGACGGAGAGTTGCGGTAGGACGGAGAGTTGCGGTAGGACATAGAGCTGCGGTAGGACGGAGAGTTGCGGTAGGACATAGAGCTGACACGTCAGGGTGTCCTGTTCTCTCAGTCCATGAAGGATTCTACAGCAGATTATTACGGATTTGTGACTGGATTTCCCCAGTTTAAGCTTCAGATTGAGTTTTCATTTTCAGCCAGTCAGGATGAGCCCCCTCCCCATGTTTACCCCTGTCCTGTGCCAGTGCCTTCTGCCATAGTGTCAGGTACAGTTGGAGGGAAGAGACTGACATTACAACCAGCATAACAATTGGGGGGAGGTGTATAGGGCCCCCTAGGTCTGCGGTATATTCAGGCTCCATTGCCTGACGTTGGCTCTGGATAAGCTTCTTATAGCAGTAGGGAGGATGATCTGTCATACGGTATATTAACAGGCTGGAGTGGACAGCTCAGAGGAGCACATTTCCAATTACTCTCTACAGGAGCAGCGCTCGCAACATCTGATATCCATCATCTGCTGAGTAGAACCTCCCAACATGTCGTCGTATGAGGAAGGTTTATGATGATGGTTTTGCTCACTCCTGGTGGTGGCTTTTCTGTTTGTCTACACCCAGGTTAACAGTGGCAGAAGATTTCAGCATTTTCTTGGAGGGGTCCTAAATGTCCTGTCCAATTTGACCATCTACATACAGCAACCAAGGTCACCTGGTACTTTCTGCATGTCTATCAAACGGCGCCACCCAAGGTTGTCTTCTGGAAATGTCAACTACCACGCCACAATCCACAACTGGTCCAAGGAATCATCTACTGTAGTATAAAGATCAGGGGTTCCATAAGCTCACCAAAACCAAGTATCACACCGTCCTCCTAAGATACCAGCCATCACCGACCGGCCATTATTATCTACCAAACTCCCCATACACATGCATACTTAGCTTAACAAATCATGTATGTGTTCACAATAAGGACAGAGGAAAAAGCTACTGTCATGTATCTGTCTTCCTCCAGACCCCTCTGTCCTCCCTGCAGACTCCTCTGATGCCTCTGTCCTCCCTCCTGTATCCTCTGTCTCCTCCAGACTCTTCTGTCCTCCTTCCAGACTCCTTTGTCCTCCCTGTAGACTCCTCTATCCTCCTTCCAGACTCCTCTGTCCTCCCTCCAGGCTCCTCTGATGCCGCTGTCCTCCCTCCTGTATCCTCTGTCTCCTCCAAACTTCCGTCCTCCCTCCAGGCCTCTCTGTCCTCCCTCCAGACTCTTCTTTCCCCTCCAGACATATCTGGTTGCAGTTTATGTCCCTTGTGAACAAAGGATCGGGCAGGCCAAACCCATGATACACCTCAGATAGTCGGCCAGTCTCAGTGAAGTCGGAAGGGCTTGGGTGACCTTCGTTTGCGGTGTGTGACCACCTTACCATATCATGCAGCACCCACATAAGCTATCACCCTGGGGCTCTGATATAATGTCGTATGTGTTTTATTTCCATAATGCACCCTTGGATAGTGAGGAGGGGGCGGTCGGTGAGATCTCGGCTTCTCGTCAGTATTCTGGTGCGCACCAGTCCGTGTCGCAGAGCGTTTAATCTTCACTAATCATAACAGGTCCCGGTTCCCGCTCGGACTCCCTCCGCCCCGGTGTAGCTCCAGGGCTTCACTTGATCAAGAGCTGAGAATTGACTGTCCAGCAGTGATTGACAGCTGGCGGCTCGGAGGACTCGTCCAGCCGCTTCATTATTGGCGGTGATACAAATGTAACAGGTGGATTATTGGAGGAGGCACAAAGAAATAGGAAAATTCGCACCTCGCAGGCGACCGTCTCCTTACAGACATGATCGTGCTAGTGTGGTCTGCCTATTGAATGTTGCCAGGGTAATGAAGAGGAAGAGGATGGCGACAGAGCTGGATCAGAAAATTGAGATTTGGAGGGAAGGAAGGTCAAGCGGTGGTGGGAGTGGCGGGGAACAGGCAGACATGACAGCTCGGCGTCTTGTGTAATGTATTGGATATATTTTTGCTAATCAGCCTCTTATCACTGGAGCGGAGAGCGGCAGCTGTTCTGGCCTTATGAAATATTCAGAGCTTTCTTGGGCTCCGCTATGAATAATTCTCACTCTTCGGCCGTTCTTTCTTTTGCCTTAAGTTGGTTTTTACAAACTTTACTTAGGCAACTGCGCCGATACGAGAAGGCGAATAAATAAGCCAAGAGGCAGCGCTTGTACGCCAGGATCTCCACTAAATGGTAAAACCCTTCATACGTCGTTGTCTGAAAGTTTCTTGGAAAGCTGGGTGACAACTAATAGGTTTACTTCTTCTACATCTTATACTCCTTAATGACTGATCTGCCTCAATATATAATCATATTAAATTACTAATTTTATACCATTCAGGAGTCCAGAAAGCTGGGTGACAACTGACCAGGCAGACAATACTGCTACTACTTGGCTGATCTGCCTAGCATTGCCCTCCATGACCTTGGGGTAAATTTGCTGGGATGTTCACTCCTGGGTAGATTCTGTTTTCTACTTGTTAATTATTGTTCTCACTGTAGAATGATGGACTTTGGAAATGGCCTTATAAACCTTTCCAGATTGATGAGCCGCCACAATTGATTTTCTAAGATCATTGCTGATGTCTTTCCTCCTTGGCATTGTGTGAACCTGAGTGCTCCAGACCAGCAAACTGCTACATATCTGCTCACTCTTACTGGTTATCAGCGCCTGGTGCTACTTACTGCAGTAAATATGGAAGCAGTAAGGATGGAAATCTCACCTGCCCCCTTTATGTAAGATTCTCATTTTCTTGTTCTTATCTCTTTTTCCTTCTTTTAACTTTTCTCCTTCTTTTGCTGCTTCATCTTCTCCTTCTTCTTTTCCTCCTCTCTGTCCTTTCACTTTGTATCACTTTTGTATCTCCAGTTACTTGTTCTCCTTCTACTTTAATCTTCGTCTGTTTTTCCTCTTGTTGTTCTCTCTCCTTTCTCTTCGCCTTATACTTCTTTTACTCTTCCTTTTTCTCTTCTTCCTGTTGTTATATTATTCTTCTTTGTCGAATCCTTCCTTTTTAGCTTTTACTTCTTTTTCCATTTCTACCTTGGGAATTTTTCTTTCCCTTCTTCCTCTACATCTTGATCACATCGCTCCTCCACCTTCTTCTCTTCTTCCTGTTATTACTCTTCTTCATCATATCCTTCCTTTGTGTCATTCCCTTCTCTTTTTCATTTTCTTCGCTTCTTCTCCTTCTTTCTTTTCTTCCTCTTCCTCCACATCTTGCTCACACCGCTCCTCCACCTTCTTCTCTTCATCCTGTTATTACTCTTCTTCATGATATCATTCCCTTCTATTTCCATTCTCTTCTTCTTCTTTCTTTTCTTCCTCTTCCTTCACATCTTGATTACATCGCTCCTCCACCTTCTTCTCTTCATCCTGTTATTACTCTTCTTCATGATATCATCCCCTTCTCTTTCCATTCTCCTCTTCTTTCTTTTCTTCCTCCTTCTCCACATCTTGCTCACACCGCTCCTCCACCTTCTTCTCTTCTTATTATTACTCTTTTTCATGATATCATTCCCTTCTCTTTCCATTCTCTCCGTCTTTCTTTTCTTCCTCCACATCTTGCTCACACCGCTCCTCCACCTTCTTCTCTTCATCCTGTTATTACTCTTCTTCATGATATCATCCCCTTCTCTTTCCATTCTCTCTGTCTTTCTTTTCTTCCTCTTCCTCCACATCTTGATCACATCGCTCCTCCACCTTCTTCTGCTGTGGGTCTTTGATAAATCTGATTTCTTCCTGATAATCTTGAGCTCCAGGACCAGTGACTAGAGGAGTAATATTGAGGTAGAAGGAACCACAAGGAGTCCTGCTGTGTTCCTGAGGCGGCCCTGAGATGTATCAATCAGGCCTTAGCCTCAGTTACCTCTGGGTATTGACAGGAGTGCGGGGACAGTCGGCGGCTGCCACCACCACAGACGCTTCTTAACGCTGGTAGAAGAGATGAGATGTGACACGTTATTGAGTTGACATTTCTAAGAGACGATAAAACATCCAGGGAGCGGCGGCGATGAACTCGCTGATCTGATGTGAATTGTATTAGGGGCAGCTTATAGTCGTGTTCTTATTAATGAAACTGTGTCAGCCCAAATCCAATATGACTGCCTGACACCTGAAGACACCGCGAGCTCCTGACACCTGGAGTGAGAAGACGCTCATGTATTATGTACTAATCTGTATATGAGGTGAGGAGAGCTGATAGCACCGAGGCAACAGCTGCCTGTAATGTGTATATAGCAAATAGTCCATAAGGTTAGAAGTTTATACCGGCGCACAATACGGAGCTGACCAGTCTGAACAGCCCGTGATCGCTGGGTTTACTGTGACTGGGGGCGGCTGCTGCTCCGTGGACCCCCGGCTGTAACCTCCAGTAGTAGTGTCGTATACAGAGGATATGGGGCGTCACTGTGTCGCCCAGTAATGACTGACCATATCTATCCACCTTGTATCTATTTACCTCTGGTGACAGCTCTGCCAATTGCTCCATTACCCTCCAGATTGGCAGATCTGCTACAATTCGGATTGTATACTCTTGGGGTTGGTTTCCGTCCTGTGACTGCTCCATCCATGAGAGCACCCAGAGCGCAGCCGCAGCTTTCTATTAATTTCACTGATTTCCCCTGGAACATCCTGTGCTGAGCCCAACAACCACACCGGCCTCTTCCTGGAAACATAAATTTGTGCACAAAGACAATCCAGAAACCGAGTGAATCAGCGGCCCGGGAAATATTTTGTTTTTTTGTCTGTTACATCAATATAGATTTTAACTCTGCAAGTATTGAGCGATCCTTGTGTCCGAGCTGTTACAGATCGATGGCTGCTGATGGGAGCAATGGCTGATCTGCTGCTGACCGGGGGCTGCGAGGACGTTACAGATCGCCCTGCCGAGGCCAATTAATGTAAAAGACCATATAATAGCCAAACATCATTAACTGTAATGAATCCGCATGTCACTGAAAATGGCGCTAAATGGCATCGACCAACCCAAAATAGCCACAGGCCCTCAATACAGTACAACATGTGCTGTCAGCAGCAGCACCGAGGCAAATACCGAATATATACACATGGCGGTCATATATAACATGTATAAGACATAGTAACCAATACACACTGATGGAACACAGGACAATCCAGATACTAGATATTATAGTAGTTATATTCTTGTACATAGGAGCAGTATTATAGTAGTTATATTCTTGTACATAGGAGCAGTATTATAATAGTTATATTCTTGTACATAGGAGGTAGTATTATAGTAGTTATATTCTTGTACATAGGAGCAGTATTATAGTAGTTATATTCTTGTACATAGGAGGTAGTATTATAGTAGTTATATTCTTGTACATAGGGGGCAGTATTATAGTAGTTATATTCTTGTACATAGGAGCAGTATTATAGTAGTTATATTCTTGTACGTAGGAGCAGTATTATAGTAGTTATATTCTTGTACATAGGAGGTAGTATTATAGTAGTTATATTCTTGTACATAGGAGGTAGTATTATAGTAGTTATTCTTGTACATAGGAGCAGTATTATAGTAGTTATATTCTTGTACATAGTAGTATTATAGTAGTTATATTCTTGTACATAGGGGGCAGTATTATAGTAGTTATATTCTTGTACATAGGAGCTGTATTATAGTAGTTACATTCTTGTACATAGGAGCAGTATTATAGTAGTTATATTCTTGTACATAGGAGGTAGTATTATAGTAGTTATATTCTTGTACATAGGAGGTAGTATTATAGTAGTTATATTCTTGTACATAGGGGGCAGTATTATAGTAGTTATATTCTTGTACATAGGAGCAGTATTATAGTAGTTATATTCTTGTACATAGGAGTAGTATTATAGTAGTTATATTCTTGTACATAGGAGCAGTATTATAGTAGTTATATTCTTGTACATAGGAGCAGTATTATAGTAGTTATATTCTTGTACATAGGAGGAGTATTATAGTAGTTATATTCTTGTACATAGGAGGTAGTATTATAGTAGTTATATTCTTGTACATAGGAGCAGTATTATAGTAGTTATATTCTTGTACATAGGAGGTAGTATTATAGTAGTTATATTCTTGTACATAGGGGGCAGTATTATAGTAGTTATATTCTTGTACATAGGAGCAGTATTATAGTAGTTATATTCTTGTACGTAGGAGCAGTATTATATACGTAGTTATATTCTTGTACATAGGAGGTAGTATTATAGTAGTTATATTCTTGTACATAGGAGCAGTATTATAGTAGTTATATTCTTGTACATAGGGGGCAGTATTATAGTAGTTATATTCTTGTACATAGGGGGTAGCTATTATAGTAGTTATATTCTTGTACATAGGAGCAGTATTATAGTAGTTATATTCTTGTACATAGGAGGAAGTATTACAGTAGTTATATTCTTGTACATAGGAGGTAGTATTATAGTAGTTATATTCTTGTACATAGGGGGTAGTATTATAGTAGTTATATTCTTGTACATAGGAGCAGTATTATAGTAGTTATATTCTTGTACATAGGAGGTAGTATTATAGTAGTTATATTCTTGTACATAGGAGGTAGTATTATAGTAGTTATATTCTTGTACATAGGAGCAGTATTATAGTAGTTATATTCTTGTACATAGGAGGTAGTATTATAGTAGTTATATTCTTGTACATAGGAGGTAGTATTATAGTAGTTATATTCTTGTACATAGGAGCAGTATTATAGTAGTTATATTCTTGTACATAGGAGGCAGTATTATAGTAGTTATATTCTTGTACATAGGAGCAGTATTATAGTAGTTATATTCTTGTACATAGGAGTAGTATTATAGTAGTTATATTCTTGTACATAGGAGCAGTATTATAGTAGTTATATTCTTGTACATAGGAGCAGTATTATAGTAGTTATATTCTTGTACATAGGAGCAGTATTATAGTAGTTATATTCTTGTACATAGGAGTAGTATTATAGTAGTTATATTCTTGTACATAGGAGGTAGTATTATAGTAGTTATATTCTTGTACATAGAGCAGTATTATAGTAGTTATATTCTTGTACGTAGGGGGCAGTATTATAGTAGTTATATTCTTGTACATAGGAGTAGTATTATAGTAGTTATATTCTTGTACATAGGAGTAGTATTATAACGTAGTTATATTCTTGTACAGAGGAGGTAGTATTATAGTAGTTATATTCTTGTACATAGGAGCAGTATTATAGTAGTTATATTCTTGTACATAGGAGCAGTATTATAGTAGTTATATTCTTGTACATAGGGGGTAGTATTATAGTAGTTATATTCTTGTACATAGGAGTAGTATTATAGTAGTTATATTCTTGTACATAGGAGTAGTATTATAGTAGTTATATTCTTGTACATAGGAGTAGTATTATAGTAGTTATATTCTTGTACATAGGAGGTAGTATTATAGTAGTTATATTCTTGTACATAGGAGCAGTATTATAGTAGTTATATTCTTGTACATAGGAGGTAGTATTATAGTAGTTATATTCTTGTACATAGGAGTAGTATTATATTAGTTATATTCTTGTACATAGGAGGTAGTATTATAGTAGTTATATTCTTGTACATAGGAGTAGTATTATAGTAGTTATATTCTTGTACATAGGGAGCAGTATTATAGTAGTTATATTCTTGTACATAGGAGCAGTATTATAGTAGTTATATTCTTGTACATAGGAGTAGTATTATAGTAGTTATATTCTTGTACATAGGAGCAGTATTATAGTAGTTATATTCTTGTACATAGGAGCAGTATTATAGTAGTTATATTCTTGTACATAGGAGCAGTATTATAGTAGTTATATTCTTGTACATAGGAGGTAGTATTATAGTAGTTATATTCTTGTACATAGGGGGCAGTATTATAGTAGTTATATTCTTGTACATAGGAGTAGTATTATAGTAGTTATATTCTTGTACATAGGAGTAGTATTATAGTAGTTATTCTTGTACATAGGAGGTACTATTATAGTAGTTATATTCTTGTACATAGGGCAGTATTATAGTAGTTATATTCTTGTACATAGGAGGTAGTATTATAGTAGTTATATTCTTGTACATAGGTGGCAGTATTATAGTAGTTATATTCTTGTACATAGGAGCAGTATTATAGTAGTTATATTCTTGTACATAGGAGTAGTATTATAGTAGTTATATTCTTGTACATAGGTGGCAGTATTATAGTAGTTATATTCTTGTACATAGGAGCAGTATTATAGTAGTTATATTCTTGTACATAGGAGGCAGTATTATAGTAGTTATATTCTTGTACATAGGGGGCAGTATTATAGTAGTTATATTCTTGTACATAGGTGCAGTATTATAGTAGTTATATTCTTGTACATAGGGGGCAGTATTATAGTAGTTATATTCTTGTACATAGGAGGAGTATTATAGTAGTTATATTCTTGTACATAGGAGCAGTATTATAGTAGTTATATTCTTGTACATAGTAGAAGTATTATAGTAGTTATATTCTTGTACATAGGAGCAGTATTATAGTAGTTATATTCTTGTACATAGGGGTAGTATTATAGTAGTTATATTCTTGTACATAGGAGTAGTATTATAGTAGTTATATTCTTGTACATAGGAGTAGTATTATAGTAGTTATATTCTTGTACATAGGAGCAGTATTATAGTAGTTATATTCTTGTACATAGGAGGTAGTATTATAGTAGTTATATTCTTGTACATAGGAGCAGTATTATAGTAGTTATATTCTTGTACATAGGAGCAGTATTATAGTAGTTATATTCTTGTACATAGGAGGTAGTATTATAGTAGTTATATTCTTGTACATAGGAGCAGTATTATAGTAGTTATATTCTTGTACATAGGAGGTAGTATTATAGTAGTTATATTCTTGTACATAGGAGCAGTATTATAGTAGTTATATTCTTGTACATAGGAGCAGTATTATAGTAGTTATATTCTTGTACATAGGGGCAGTATTATAGTAGTTATATTCTTGTACATAGGAGTAGTATTATAGTAGTTATATTCTTGTACATAGGAGGTAGTATTATAGTAGTTATATTCTTGTACATAGGAGCAGTATTATAGTAGTTATATTCTTGTACATAGGGGGAGTATTATAGTAGTTATATTCTTGTACATAGGAGGTAGTATTATAGTAGTTATATTCTTGTACATAGGAGCAGTATTATAGTAGTTATATTCTTGTACATAGGAGGTAGTATTATAGTAGTTATATTCTTGTACATAGGAGCAGTATTATAGTAGTTATATTCTTGTACATAGGAGCAGTATTATAGTAGTTATATTCTTGTACATAGGGGGTAGTATTATAGTAGTTATATTCTTGTACATAGGAGTAGTATTATAGTAGTTATATTCTTGTACATAGGAGGTAGTATTATAGTAGTTATATTCTTGTACATAGGAGCAGTATTATAGTAGTTATATTCTTGTAGATAGGAGGTACTATTATAGTAGTTATATTCTTGTACATAGGAGCAGTATTATAGTAGTTATATTCTTGTACATAGGAGGTAGTATTATAGTAGTTATATTCTTGTACATAGGAGGTAGTATTATAGTAGTTATATTCTTGTATATAGGAGGCAGTATTATAGTAGTTATATTCTTGTACATAGGAGGTAGTATTATAGTAGTTATATTCTTGTACATAGGGGGTAGTATTATAGTAGTTATATTCTTGTACATAGGAGCAGTATTATAGTAGTTATATTCTTGTACATAGGAGGTAGTATTATAGTAGTTATATTCTTGTACATAGGAGCAGTATTATAGTAGTTATATTCTTGTACATAGGAGCAGTATTATAGTAGTTATATTCTTGTACATAGGGGCAGTATTATAGTAGTTATATTCTTGTACATAGGAGGTAGTATTATAGTAGTTATATTCTTGTACATAGGGGTCAGTATTATAGTAGTTATATTCTTGTACATAGGAGCAGTATTATAGTAGTTATATTCTTGTACATAGGAGTAGTATTATAGTAGTTATATTCTTGTACATAGGGGGTAGTATTATAGTAGTTATATTCTTGTACATAGGAGCAGTATTATAGTAGTTATATTCTTGTACATAGGAGTACTATTATAGTAGTTATATTCTTGTACATAGGAGCAGTATTATAGTAGTTATATTCTTGTACATAGGAGCAGTATTATAGTAGTTATATTCTTGTACATAGGAGCAGTATTATAGTAGTTATATTCTTGTACATAGGGGCAGTATTATAGTAGTTATATTCTTGTACATAGTAGTATTATAGTAGTTATATTCTTGTACATAGGAGCAGTATTATAGTAGTTATATTCTTGTACATAGGAGTAGTATTATAGTAGTTATATTCTTGTACATAGGAGGTAGTATTATAGTAGTTATATTCTTGTACATAGGGGCAGTATTATAGTAGTTATATTCTTGTACATAGGAGCAGTATTATAGTAGTTATATTCTTGTACATAGGAGCAGTATTATAGTAGTTATATTCTTGTACATAGGTGTAGTATTATAGTAGTTATATTCTTGTACATAGGAGGTAGTATTATAGTAGTTATATTCTTGTACATAGGAACAGTATTATAGTAATTGTATTCTTGTATATAGGGGCACTATAATAGTAATTTTATTCTTATATGGTGACAATATTATTGTAGTTCATGAAAATATATTTTTTACCATTATCAGCTCTGGAGTTTGTATGTTCTCCCCGTGTTTCCCCGGGTTATTTCTGGGTATTCCGGTTTTGTGAGTCCTATATGGGACAGTGTTGACAATGTCTGTAAATCACTGCGGTATATGATGGCGCTATATAAGTAAGCAAAATTAAATTAAACTGAAATCTATAATTATTAATGTTCCCTGATGGGTGGGATATTTTTGATTCCATCTGGTATCTCGCGATGTGACTAGTTAGTATACAGTATCGTGTATACAGCTTCAGTTACCGCTATAATGTATCTCCGGCTCGGCGCTTACACAGGGGGCCCACATCAATTCCTCATATATTACACACGATAAACAGAGCACATTGATAGGAGATAAATCCCCCGCACTTGACTGCACAGTCGGCCTGACACTTTATATAGTGTATAAATCTTGGGCTGACTGCAGAGGAGATCATTAAATCCCATCTAATTACTTGCGCCCGCACCTATTATACCGCAGCGCTCACTCAAAACAGCAATTAGCATCAAACCGCACTCACACAGCGTCCACACCGGGGCTGAGGAGCGCTCTGGTTATTCCAGTTACTTTAGTAGTAATACATAATTATAGCGGTAATATAGAGTACAGTTATAGTGTCATATATAGTACAGCTTATAAGGGTGCAGAGCCCATAAGACTGGAGAAGTTTTATCACTGTAGGAACCACAACATTGAGAAGATGTACCAGTATGTGCACAGCAGAGGATATAGCGGCAATATGGATGTGCTGTGTGTTGCAGGTATGGAAAGGATGTTATGGGGTATGGACGTCACCGTCCTCAGGAGACACATCGCTCACTTTGGCCATGATGTTGGAGGGTCTAATCATAAAGAGCGCTGCAGTACGATCTAGACATGTGACCTCATCGCTCCCTCAACTACCCCTCTGTGGGGGCGGCCGGACGGTGACTCACGTAGAGCAGAGTGATGGAAATCTTCTAGAGGTCTCATTAAGAGACTGCGCGGTGACGCATGGCCGGGATATTTCTGCTTCGTGGAAACGCTGAAAAGCAAATTAACCTATTGATGAAACCGCAGCGAAAACTGTGCTGCAACATTCCAGGGCAATGGGGACATAAATTCTGAGCTCCATCATATACAGACCTCCATCATATACAGAGCTCCACCATATACAGAGCTCCACCATATACAGACCTCCACCATATACAGAGCCCCACCATATACAGAGCCCCACCATATACAGACCCCCACCATATACAGAGCCCCACCACATACAGAGCTCCACCGCATACAGAGCTCCACCATGTACAGAGCCCCACCATATACAGACCTCCACCATGTACAGAGGAGCTCACCGCATACAGAGCTCCACCATGTACAGGAGCTTCACCATATACAGAGCCCCACCTTGTACAGACCTCCAGCATTACAGAGCTCCACCTTGTACATACAGAGCTCCACCATATTCAGACCTCCACCAGTATTACAGAGCCCCACCATGTACAGAGCCCCACCATTACAGAGCCCCACCATATACAGAGCCCCTACCATTATAGAGCCCCACCCTAGTACAGAGGCCCACCATTATAGTATTCTTCTTGTATAGAGCCCCACCATATACAGACCTCCATCATATACGGTGCCCACCATATACTGAGCTCCACCATATACAGGCCTCCACCATATACAGCGCCCCACCATATACAGAGCCCCACCATATACAGACCCCCACCATATACAGAGCCCCACCATATACAGAGCCCCACCATATACAGAGCCCGATCACTCGGTATATGAGGCCCCCATATACAGACCTCCACCATATACAGAGCTCCACCGCATACTGATGCTCCCTACCGTGGACATTTTGAGCTTCCACCTGTATCCACGAGCCCCACCATATACAGACCTCCATCATATACAGAGCTCCACCACAGTACTCCGGCTCCACCATACACAGAGCCTCCACCATATACTAGCCCCACCATATACAGAGCCCCCATATACAGAGCCCCACCATATACAGCACGCCCCACCATATACAGAGCCCTATCCACCTTGGGCAGAGCTCCACCACATACAGAGCTCCCACCACATACAGAGCCCCACCATATACAGCAGCCCCACTCATATACAGAGCTCCAACCGCATAACAGAGCTCCACCCGCTGAGGAGCTCCACCGCTTATTCCACTTACTTAGTAGTCCCTCCATCATTATACAGTAATATAGAGCTACACCTACAGTGCTCCACCATAGTACAGCTTCCACCATAGTACAGACCCCCACCACACTACACAGCTCCACCATATACAGAGCCCCACCATTAGACAGAGCCCCACCATATACAGAGCTCCACCATATACAGAGCCCCACCATGTGCAGTGCCCGCAGCCATATACAGAGCCCCGCCGTATACACAGCTCCACCACATACACAGCTCACACCATATGCTGGAGCGTCCACCACATACAGAGCGCTCACCATCTAGCATGTGCCCCACCATATACAGAGCTCCATCATGTACGGAGCTCCGGACCGCACTAACGAGCGCAACCGCATGGGACTTCCAGCGCTCCATTAAGAGCTCCGCGCGCATGGCCGGGATATTCTGCCTCCACCATATACAGAGCTCCACCACATACAGAGCCCCACCATATACAGACCTCCACCATATACAGACCCCCACCATATACAGAGCCCCACCATATACAGAGCCCCACCATATACAGAGCCCCACCATATACAGAGCCCCACCATATACACAGCTCCACCATATACAGAGCTCCACCGCATACAGAGCTCCACCATATACAGAGCTCCACCATATACAGAGCTTCACCATATACAGAGACCCACCATATACAGACCTCCATCATATACAGAGCTCCACCACATACAGAGCTCCACCATATACAGAGCTCCACCATATACAGAGCCCCACCATATACAGAGCCCCACCATATACAGAGCCCCACCATATACAGACCTCCACCATATACAGAGCCCCACCATATACAGAGCCCCACCATATACAGACCTCCACCATATACAGAGCTCCACCGCATACAGAGCTCCACCATATACAGAGCTTCACCATATACAGAGCCCCACCATATACAGACCTCCATCATATACAGAGCTCCACCACATACAGAGCTCCACCATATACAGAGCCCCACCATATACAGAGCTCCACCATATACAGAGCCCCACCATATACAGAGCCCCACCATATACAGAGCCCCACCATATACAGAGCCCCACCATATACACAGCTCCACCACATACAGAGCTCCACCATATACAGAGCTCCACCACATACAGAGCTCCACCATATACAGAGCCCCACCATATACAGAGCTCCATCATAAACAGAGCTCCACTGCATACAGAGCTCCATCATATACAGAGCTCCACCGCATAAAGAGCCCCACCATATACAGAGCCCCACCATATACAGAGCTCCACCACATACAGAGCTCCACCATATACAGAGCTCCATCATAAACAGACCTCCACCATATACAGAGCTCCACCATATACAGAGCTCCACCGCATAAAGAGCTCAACCACATACAGAGCCCCACCATATACAGAACCCCACCATATACAGACCTCCACCAAACTGTCCTGTAGTCCCTAGTGACTGCTTCATCTACTTTATCATTGTCAGATTATTCGCCCAGAACAAATAATTAGTGAAAGTCTCATTAACATAAAGCTAATTATCATATATAACGTCACAAATTACCAGATCCATCCAGATAAGGCGACAGCAAGACGACACCGCATCTGTGACACGGACATATCATAATTTAGTGGCATAACGGAGGGGTACAGGGCCCGTGGCTAGCTGGAGAAGGCCGGGGCCCCGGGATGACTATGATAGAGATCGGGGAAAGCCTGGTTCCCCAACCGCTATACATATTGTTAATGGAAAGGGGTCCGGCTATCGCCCAGGGAAGGTGACCAAAAATAAAAGAAAATACTTATACTCACCTCTCCTGAGCTCAGCATCCTCTATGGGGCTCTTCCTGCTGGTGACTGAGGTCACACACCCCAGACGTCACTGCTGGGGCCTATGATTGGTCACATAGGGCGCACCAGCATAATGACGTCATCACACCCCACGTGCCTGCTGAGGCCCAATCACAGGCTCCAGGAGTGACGTCTGGGGCATGTGTCGTAGGTCGCCAGGCAGAAGAGGAGCAAGGAAGATGCTGCAGACAGCCGGACGGGAGAGAGGATGCCCCGGGGAGGTGAGACAAGGTGAGTATAAGTGTTTGTTATTTTTAATCACTTCCCCTGGGCCTCTAATTACTATACACTGGGAGGAGACTCCAGAGTATAATAATAGCCCCGGTTCTAGGAGGGGGGCTCTTAGGAGCATATAATACTGTGTGGGGGCCACTGTGGAGCATATGATACTGTGTGGAGGCCACTGTGGAGCATATAATACTGTGTGGGGGCCACTGTGCAGCATATGATACTGTGTGGAGGCCACTGTGGAGCATATAATACTGTGTGGGGGCCACTGTGGAGCATATGATACTGTGTGGAGGCCACTGTGGAGCATATAATACTGTGTGGGGGCCACTGTGGAGCATATGTTACTGTGTGGAGGCCACTGTGGAGCATATAATACTGTGTGGGGGCCACTGTGGAGCATATGATACTGTGTGGGGGCCACTGTGGGGCATATATTACTGTTGCAGTATTGTTTATATGCCGGGCGCTTCTCACTCACTGTATTCTTGATAACTGCAGTTGTGGGTCCTATAGCTGTATCATTTTCAAGTATCTGAGATATCTTTGCAGCACCCGTAACCATCACTATCAAGAATTCGCTCTAGGAAGGGGGTAGGGTCCCCGGACAAAAGTTTGTATTGGGGCCCACAAGACATTAGTTACGTCTCTGGTCACAAACATACAGGGATAACAATCTATTAGATGTGGTGTTACATAGGACTGCAGGTGACATCTACTACATTATCTGTACTCAGAGAGTTATCACTGTGTTCTCTGTGGTGTTACATAGGACTGCAGGTGACACCTACTACATTATCTGTACTCAGAGAGTTATCACTGTGTTATCTGTGGTGTTACATAGGACTGCAGGTGACACCTACTACATTATCTGTACTCAGAGAGTTATCACTGTGTTATCTGTGGTGTTACATAGGACTGCAGGTGACATCTACTACATTATCTGTACTCAGACAGTTATCACTGTGTTATCTGTGGTGTTACATAGGACTGCAGGTGACATCTACTACATTATCTGTACTCAGAGAGTTATCACTGTGTTATCTGTGGTGTTACATAGGACTGCAGGTGACATCTACTACATTATCTGTACTCAGAGAGTTATCACTGTGTTATCTGTGGTGTTACATAGGACTGCAGGTGACATCTACTACATTATCTGTACTCAGAGAGTTATCACTGTGTGTTATCTGTGGTGTTACATAGGACTGCAGGTGACACTACTACATTATCTGTACTCAGAGAGTTATCACTGTGTTATCTGTGGTGTTACATAGGACTGCAGGTGACATCTACTACATTACCTGTACTCAGAGAGTTATCACTGTGTGTTATCTGTGGTGTTACATAGGACTGCAGGTGACATCTACTACATTATCTGTACTCAGAGAATTATCACTGTGTTATCTGTGGTGTTACATAGGACTGCAGGTGACATCTACTACATTATCTGTACTCAGAGAGGTATCACTGTGTGTTATCTGTGGTGTTACATAGGACTGCAGGTGACACTACTACATTATCTGTACTCAGAGAGTTATCACTGTGTTATCTGTGGTGTTACATAGGACTGCAGGTGACATCTACTACATTACCTGTACTCAGAGAGTTATCACTGTGTGTTATCTGTGGTGTTACATAGGACTGCAGGTGACACTACTACATTATCTGTACTCAGAGAGTTATCACTGTGTTATCTGTGGTGTTACATAGGACTGCAGGTGACATCTACTACATTATCTGTACTCAGAGAGTTATCACTGTGTTATCTGTGGTGTTACATAGGACTGCAGGTGACATCTACTACATTATCTGTACTCAGAGAGTTATCACTGTGTTATCTGTGGTGTTACATAGGACTGCAGGTGATATCTGCCACATTATCTGTACTCAGAGAGTTATCACTGTGTTATCTGTGGTGTTACATAGGACTGCAGGTGACATCTACTACATTATCTGTACTCAGAGAGTTATCACTGTGTGTTATCTGTGGTGTTACATAGGACTGCAGGTGACATCTACTACATTATCTGTACTCAGAGAGTTATCACTGTGTGTTATCTGTGGTGTTACATAGGACTGCAGGTGACATCTACTACATTATCTGTACTCAGAGAGTTATCACTGTGTTATCTGTGGTGTTACATAGGACTGCAGGTGACATCTACTACATTACCTGTACTCAGAGAGTTATCACTGTGTGTTATCTGTGGTGTTACATAGGACTGCAGGTGACATCTACTACATTATCTGTACTCAGAGAGTTATCACTGTGTTATCTGTGGTGTTACATAGGACTGCAGGTGACATCTACTACATTATCTGTACTCAGAGAGTTATCACTGTGTGTTATCTGTGGTGTTACATAGGACTGCAGGTGACATCTACTACATTATCTGTACTCAGAGAGTTATCACTGTGTTATCTGTGGTGTTACATAGGACTGCAGGTGACATCTACTACATTACCTGTACTCAGAGAGTTATCACTGTGTGTTATCTGTGGTGTTACATAGGACTGCAGGTGACATCTACTACATTATCTGTACTCAGAGAGTTATCACTGTGTTATCTGTGGTGTTACATAGGACTGCAGGTGACATCTACTACATTATCTGTACTCAGAGAGTTATCACTGTGTTATCTGTGGTGTTACATAGGACTGCAGGTGACATCTACTACATTATCTGTACTCAGAGAGTTATCACTGTGTTATCTGTGGTGTTACATAGGACTGCAGGTGATATCTGCCACATTATCTGTACTCAGAGAGTTATCACTGTGTTATCTGTGGTGTTACATAGGACTGCAGGTGACATCTACTACATTATCTGTACTCAGAGAGTTATCACTGTGTGTTATCTGTGGTGTTACATAGGACTGCAGGTGACATCTACTACATTATCTGTACTCAGAGAGTTATCCCTGTGTTATCTGTGGTGTTACATAGGACTGCAGGTGTCATCTACTACATTATCTGTACTCAGAGAGTTATCACTGTGTTATCTGTGGTGTTACATAGGACTGCAGGTGACATCTACTACATTATCTGTACTCAGAGAGTTATCACTGTGTGTCTGTGGGCGGAGGGGGTGTTTGGGTTTTGTGTTATCTGTGGTGTTACATAGGACTGCAGGTGACATCTACTACATTATCTGTACTCAGAGAGTTATCACTGTGTTATCTGTGGTGTTACATAGGACTGCAGCTCTGCATTACTTCGGTTTCCGTTCATTCTTACAGCCATCTCTCCATTACCCCTGTATTCTTGTATCTACACGTCAGGCTTTCCCCGCTGCTCTTGTATTACATGGATATATTTGCACCCTCGGATATAATGAAGTGATTTTCTATTCGGGTCAGGGTCACAATAGAATTCAGATTTTTGAGGCGGATTCAGCAGAACTAGAGATAAGATAATGACTCCAAACATTTATTTAAAGCAAACGAGAGAACAATCAGATATTCACCTGCAATTTGTGGCGGTAATTTCCTCGGGGAGACGCCTGTTAAACACTTTATTGATTTACAACGTCCGAATAATGATGTACACAGCGAGCAGTTCATTACGGGGGACAAAGCCGCTCCACCGGCGCAATTAGAGCAGCGGCACCGAGCGGGGGCCATGTACATTCCATCATACTGATCTAAGGAGCGAGGGGCCTGGGCAACAAGAAGATCCCTGGAGAGGAGAGAAGTAAGAAATGTACAGGTGTGTGTATATATATATATATATATATATATATATATATATATACTGGACTACACAGAGCTGAATACAGGCAACAGGGTGGGAGGCAGCACACAGTGATAGATACAAAGGAGGAAAACTCCCAACATCCACCACTAATAGACATCACTACAAAAAAATCGATGGACGCAAATATTGTCTAATAAAACGGACGTGAGAGCAAACTCTGTGCAAATGTAATGCATACCAAACAACAGCAAGCAATAAGAGAAAAAAAATCTAAGTGTGCTCTGTAAAAATACAGTATATATTATTAATGAAGCCTAAAAAGAATTACTGATGATAGCAACTGTGAAAGAGTGCCCCTGCCCTATGTGCAGGAATATAACTACTATAATACTGCTCCTATGTCAGAATATACTACTATAATACTGCTCCTATGTACAGGAATATAACTACTATAATACTACCTCCTATGTACAAGAATATAACTACTATAATACTACTCCTATGTACAAGAATATAACTACTGTAATACTACTCCTATGTACAAGAATATAACTACTATAATACAACCTCCTATGTACAAGAATATAACTACTATAATACTGCTCCTTTGTACAAGAATATAACTACTATAATACTGCTATGTACAAGAATATAACTACTATAATACTACCTCCTATGTACAAGAATATAACTACTATAATACTACCTCCTATGTACAAGAATATAACTACTATAATACTACCTCCTATGTACAAGAATATAACTACTATAATACTGCTCCTATGTACAAGAATATAACTACTATAATACTACCTATGTACAAGAATATAACTACTATAATACTGCTCCTATGTACAAGAATATAACTACTATAATACTGCTCCTATATACAAGAATATAACTACTATAATACTGCTCCTATGTACAAGAATATAACTACTATAATACTGCTCCTATGTACAAGAATATAACTACTATAATACTACATCCTATGTACAAGAATATAACTACTATAATACTGCTCCTATGTACAAGAATATAACTACTATAATACTGCCCCCTATGTACAAGAATATAACTACTATAATACTGCTCCTATGTACAAGAATATAACTACTGTAATACTACCCCCTATGTACAAGAATATAACTACTATAATACTACTCCTATGTACAAGAATATAACTACTATAATACTACCTCCTATGTACAAGAATATAACTACTATAATACTGCCTTCTATGTACAAGAATATAACTACTATAATACTGTTCCTATGTACAAGAATATAACTACTATGATACTACCTCCTATGTACAAGAATATAACTACTATAATACTACTCCTGTGTACAAGGATATAACTACTGTAATACTACCTCCTATGTACAAGAATATAACTACTATAATACTACCTCCTATGTACAAGAATATAACTACTATAATACTACCTCCTATGTACAAGAATATAACTACTATACTACCTCCTATGTACAAGAATATAACTACTATAATACTACTCCTATGTACAAGAATATAACTACTATAATACTGCCCCCTATGTACAAGAATATAACTACTATAATACTACTCCTATGTACAAGAATATAACTACTATAATACTACCTCCTATGTACAAGAATATAACTACTATAATACTGCTCCTATGTACAAGAATATAACTACTATAATACTGCTCCTATGTACAAGAATATAACTACTATAATGCTGCCCCCTATGTACAAGAATATAACTACTATAATACTACCCCTATGTACAAGAATATAACTATAATACTGCTTGGATTCTATAATACTGCTCCTATGTACAAGAATATAACTACTATAATACTGCCCCCTATGTACAAGAATATAACTACTATAATACTGCCCCCTATGTACAAGAATATAACTACTATAATACTGCCCCCTATGTACAAGAATATAACTACTATAATACTGCCCCCTATGTACAAGAATATAACTACTATAATACTGCCCCCTATGTACAAGAATATAACTACTATAATACTGCCCCTATGTACAAGAATATAACTACTATAATACTACTATGTACAAGAATATAACTACTATATTACTGCTCCTATGTACAAGAATATAACTACTATAATACTACCTCCTATGTACAAGAATATAACTACTATAATACTGCTCCTATGTACAAGAATATAACTACTATAATACTACTCCTATATACAAGAATATAACTACTATAATACTACTCCTATATACAAGAATATAACTACTATAATACTGCTCCTTTGTACAAGAATATAACTACTATAATACTACCTCCTATGTACAAGAATATAACTACTATAATACTGCCTGCTATGTACAAGAATATAACTACTATAATACTGCCCCTATGTACAAGAATATAACTACTATAATACTACCTCCTATGTACAAGAATATAACTACTATAATACTACTCCTATGTACAAGAATATAACTACTATAATACTGCCCCTATGTACAAGAATATAACTACTATAATACTGCCTCCTATGTACAAGAATATAACTACTATAATACTGCCTCATGTGTACAAGAATATAACTACTATAATACTGCCCCTATGTACAAGAATATAACTACTATAATACTGCCTCCTATGTACAAGAATATAACTACTATAATACTACCTCCTATGTGCAAGAATATAACTACTATAATACTGCCTCCTATGTACAAGAATATAACTACTATAATACTGCCTCCTATGTACAAGAATATAACTACTATAATACTACCTCCTATGTACAAGAATATAACTACTATAATACTTCTCCCCTGTAGTTCTGCCCCTGTATTGCAGTACATCTTCTGCTCTTTCAATACTTCTGTACTATGTAGCAGCTGTCAGGTGTTCTCTCCTTCCTCTGCAGGGTTAATCCCGAGCAGCCTCTTGCATGCGCGGTATTATGTATTCTGCCTGGGTTACGTCTGCTCCTTTAGGGAACCGTCCATGCCAGCTGCATTATAGGTAATTTGCATAATAATCTTGTGAAGTTTCCCCACCAGCCGCGCCATAAGATCCACAGTTATTGTAGGAGTCTTCGGGGGGGATCTGCCATATAACAAGCTGCTTGACAGATCTGTAAAGACAACTATTATCTCGCTGCTTTCTAGTGAGTTGTTTGACATTACCTAAAGTAAAATTCTGTAATCTGACCAGGGGCAAACACTAATGAGGGAGGGGCAAATCAATATGGACCCCTCCCGATGCGGCCCCCTCATCTGCTCTCTCAGTATCACCGGCGGGTCAAGCAAATCAATAATGTAGAAATAACATGAATGACATCTCCATTAATTTTCAAGTGATAGGATCAGCGAAGGAAGCGGTCTGTACTCTGTATTGTGTAATCTGTAGTGTGTAGTCTGTCTGACTAATTCCAGACAGTAGAGGGTTCACAACTAATGAGAGCAATTTTCCTATTGTCAACCATTGTATGGACTGTGATGGGAATGGGGATTGTAATGGGGGGTCTACATTGCTGTTACTCAGTAGTGGTGGGGTCTACTCTGCTGTTACTCAGTAGTGGGGAGGTCTACTCTGCTGTTACTCAGTAGTGGTGGGGTCTACTCTGCTGTTACTCAGTAGTGGGGGGTCTACTCTGCTGTTACTCGGGGGGGGGGGGGGGGGGGCTCGGGGGGGGGGGGGGTCTCTCTGCTCGGGGGGGGGGGTCCCCTTTTTCCGGGGGGGGGGTCCTCTCCTGTCGGGGGGGGGGTCCTCTGCTTTTGTGTGGGGGGGTCTCTCTCCTGTTTCTCGTGTGGTGGGGTCTACTCTGCTGTTACTCAGTAGTGGTGGGGTCTACTCTGCTGTTACTCAGTAGTGGGGAGGTCTCCCCGGGGGGGGGTCCTCCTCTGTTGTTGGGGGGGGGCTCCTCTGCTGTTACTCAGTAGTGGCTACTCTGCTGTTACTCAGTAGTGGTGGGGTCTACTCTGCTGTTACTCAGTAGTGGTGGGGTCTACTCTGCTGTTACTCAGGGGGGGGGGGGTCTCGGTGGGGGGGGGGCCCTCTTTCTCTTAGTGGTGGGGTCTACTCTAGTGTTACTCAGTAGTGGTGGGGTCTACTCTGCTGTTACTCAGTAGTGGTGGGGTCTACTCTGCTGTTAGTAGTGGTGGGGTCTACTCTGCTGTTACTCAGTAGTGGTGGGGTCTACTCTGCTGTTACTCAGTAGTGGGGAGGTCTACTCTGCTGTTACTCAGTAGTGGTGGGGTCTACTCTGCTGTTACTCAGTAGTGGGGAGGTCTACTCTGCTGTTACTCAGTAGTGGTGGGGTCTACTCTGCTGTTACTCAGTAGTGGTGGGGTCTACTCTGCTGTTACTCAGTAGTGGTGGGGTCTACTCTGCTGTTACTCAGTAGTGGGGAGGTCTACTCTGCTGTTACTCAGTAGTGGTGGGGTCTACTCTGCTGTTACTCAGTAGTGGTGGGGTCTACTCTGCTGTTACTCAGTAGTGGTGGGGTCTACTCTGCTGTTACTCAGTAGTGGTGGGGTCTACTCTGCTGTTACCCCTTGTTCTTGCTCCTTCCTTCCGCCTGGGACATGATGAATGGTTCTCCTTGGTTCGCAGGCCCTGCACCCTCAGACTTCTCCTCTGCCGGCTGCTCTTTTATCGTGTCGTGTCTATGCTGCACCAGGCGCAGTCGTCCATAAACAGATCCTCTGCTCTGCCCTATTCACAAGGGAACCAGCGCCGTCCTCCTGGTGGATGACACCAGAGAGCAGTGCAGATAATGGCGGTTTCTCTCTATTGCTCCTCCAGGCGCACACTCAGCTCTGCTATGTTTCTATACTGATAGGTTCAGCCACCATGGCGGACAGTGTCACCGTACAGACAGGTTCTAACAAGCCTTGTGTATAATGATTGTATAGAGGGGGCCTCGGCTACGTCACTGTTCACACCATCCATCCTGGGGCATTAGCGCTCGCCTGTCACACCGGCAGCTGTGAGATTGATGCCGCCTCAGAACTGGCTGCAGGTTAATGAATTATTCACATGTATTTCTAGATGCAATCTCCTCGACGTAGTGTGTGCAGGTACCTGACGCCGGCTGGGAGGAGCCGTCATGTGTGTAAGATCCCTTACAAAGGCCCGTTACACACATATATATATATATATATATATATATATATATATATATATAACAGTATATAGGTTTCATATCTATTAGAGGATGTATAGGTGAAGGCCCTTATAGATTGGATATCACCGGCTGTGCCATCTGCTGATCTCGGCTCAAGCAGTACAATAGAAATTGCCGCTTGTCATTAACCCTCTGGCTATCAGTGATAATGAAACGATGACATTCAATTTTACAGCATGCTGTAAAACAAGTCATCGACCCCTGTGCTGACATCTAGTGGATAGTGCAAAAACTGCAACATGACGCTTTCTTAAGGTGATCGTCCTTTCATTCTTAAGGTGGTCGTCCTTTAAAGCTCTCCTTCTTGGTCCTTTAAAATTCTCTTTTTCTAGTCTTGCTGGAGCGACTTTTTCTCGCTGGTCCTGAGAATTAGGATTAGGCCATAATCTATACATCATCTGAGCTGCCACATCACTAAAGTCAGGGTCATAAGGCTGAGGGTGCATGTCCTCAGAGGTGATGTGTTTTGGAAGGTGCACCTCACTATGTCACCATCAGGAGAGGGGTAACTATTTATACCCTGTGTGTGCTGAACCAGCCATCGCCTCTCTGGAGCCACCACCCCCAATAATGTAATATACAGTTTCTGCATCCTTGAGCAGCCCTCCCTCCACTGATTCCGGCCCAGTTGGAATTTTTTCTCTAGCCCCCACCATTCCTGAGCAATTTGCACCTAATATACTAATTATGCTCTCTACTGTAAGTTGGGCGAGTCCCAGACTATCTGCTCCAGTCCATCCCCGCCCACCTGACACTAGAGAGCTGAATTAGCAGATTGGATGCTGAAATTAACTGCTCTGATTGCTCAGGGGAGGTGGGGGCTACAGGAAAAATTCTAACTGTTCCGGGATCAATGGAGTACAATCTATTCTGGAGCTGATGGTGCGGGGTCTATTCTGGAGCTGATGGTGCGGGGTCTATTCTGGAGCTGATGGTGCAGGGTCTATTCGGGAGCTGATGGTGCGGGGTCTATTCTGGAGCTGATGGTGCGGGGTCTATTCGGGAGCTGATGGTGCGGGGTCTATTCTGGAGCTCATGGAGGGGGGTCTATTCTGGAGCTGATGGTGCGGGGTCTATTCTGGAGCTGATGGTGTGTGGTCTATTCTGGAGCTGATGGTGCAGGGTCTATTCTGGAGCTGATGGTGTGGGGTCTATTCTGGAGCTGATGGTGCGGGATCTATTCTGGAGCTGATGGTGTGGGGTCTATTCTGGAGCTGATGGTGCGGGGTCTATTCTGGAGCTGATGGTGCGGGGTCTATTCGGGAGCTGATGGTGCGGGGTCTATTCTGAAGCTGATGGTGTGGGATCTATTCGGGAGCTGATGGTGCGGGGTCTATTCGGGAGCTGATGATGCGGGGTCTATTCTGGAGCTGATGGAGCGGGGTCTATTCTGGAGCTGATGGTGCGGGGTCTATTCTGGAGCTGATGGTGCGGGGTCTATTCTGGAGCTAATGGAGCGGGGTCTATTGGGGATCTGATGGTGCGGGGTCTATTCTGGAGCTGATGGAGCGGGGTCTATTCGGGAGCTGATGGTGCGGGGTCTATTCGGGAGCTGATGGTGCGGGGTCTATTCTGGAGCTCATGGAGCGGGGTCTATTCTGGAGCTGATGGAGCGGGGTCTATTCTGGAGCTGATGGTGCGGGGTCTATTCGGGAGCTGATGGAGCGGGGTCTATTCGGGAGCTGATGATGCGGGGTCTATTCTGGAGCTGATGGAGCGGGGTCTATTCGGGAGCTGATGGTGCGGGGTCTATTCGGGAGCTGATGGTGCGGGGTCTATTCTGTAGCTCATGGAGCGGGGTCTATTCTGGAGCTGATGGAGCGGGGTCTATTCTGGAGCTGATGGTGCGGGGTCTATTCGGGAGCTGATGGAGCGGGGTCTATTCGGGAGCTGATGATGCGGGGTCTATTCTGGAGCTGATGGAGCGGGGTCTATTCGGGAGCTGATGGTGCGGGGTCTATTCGGGAGCTGATGGTGCGGGGTCTATTCGGGAGCTGATGGTGCGGGGTCTATTCTGGAGCTGATGGTGCGAGGTCTATTCTGGAGCTGATGGTGTAGGGTCTATTCTGGAGCTGATGGAGCGGGGTCTATTCTGGAGCTGATGGAGCGGGTGAAAGGTCTTTAAAGCAATAAGTGTAGCCTCTACATGATCGGCCGCTTCACTGATCACCAATTAGCAGATCAATCCACTATCCACAGGGAACGGCCATCAATTTCTCCATTGTATTCTGTAGCCTAGTAAATCTGCGGATTTGGGGGGTCAATTATCTTCTGGATGATTATACCATAATATATATATATTAGGATACAACAAAGACGATCCATGGCTGATATCTCTTCTGGGACTCTGTATATATATATATATATATATATATATATATATATATATATACCCTCCCTGTATATACCCCCCTGTCTCCCAAGCTGTGGCTAATGTTGCTCCAGTACTGACATGACGTCATATAACGTTGTGATGCCATAAAGCAGCATTATGTGATGTCATAGACTGGCACAGACCTAGGTGGCGGGGTCAGGGCAGTAACTGATACTTATGGTGAAGCCGCAGGACACGCACATTATTTATGTAACACCCAGCTTTCCCACGGTTCACCGCAGCATGCTATCAGCTGTCACTTACATAGGAAATTACAGCAAACAAGCGGCCAAACTCCAGCGAGCGCCTTGTCATACACCGTCTCCTTGTATCTAATTAATGGCTCATTAACATCTCCAGTCTGATTAATTATCTGTAAAGATCGGATACAAGACAATTAATGGAGTCGTCACCACATCCTGGGTCTTGTCTCTTCAGATTTCGGATCTGTCCATAGTTATTGGTAAACTGATTGCTTATAGCATGTAGTATGGACAGGCAGAGGGAATCCGGAATATTGTGCACGATCCTGATTAGTCTGGTAGTCAGGTCAGGGGGGAGGGGGAGCTGTCAGTCACTGACGTCCATATATTATATATGCAGAAAGATCATTTATTATGATTAAATCCTGGAGCCACCACCAGGGAGAGCTAAGTACATACACATATAGCACTCACCAATAGGGGGAGCTAAATACATACAGCACTCACCAATAGGGGGAGCTAAGTACACACATACAGCATTAACCACTAGGGGGAGCTAAGTACATACAGCACTCACCACTAGGGGGAGCTAAGTACACACATACAGCACTCACCACTAGGGGGAGCTAAGTACATACACATATAGCACTCACCAATAGGGGGAGCTAAATACATACAGCACTCACCAATAGGGGGAGCTAAGTACACACATACAGCATTAACCACTAGGGGGAGCTAAGTACATACAGCACTCACCACTAGGGGGAGCTAAGTACATACAGCACTCACCACTAGGGGGAGCTAAGTACACACATACAGCACTCACCACTAGGGGGAGCTAAGTACATACAGCAATCACCACTAGGGGGAGCTAAGTACATACAGCACTCACCACTAGGGGGAGCTAAGTACACACATACAGCAATCACCACTAGGGGGAGCTAAGTACACACATACAGCAATCACCACTAGGGGGAGCTAAGTACATACAGCACTCACCACTAGGGGGAGCTAAGTACACACATACAGCACTCACCACTAGGGGGAGCTAAGTACATACAGCAATCACCACTAGGGGGAGCTAAGTACATACAGCACTCACCACTAGGGGGAGCTAAGTACACACATACAGCAATCACCACTAGGGGGAGCTAAGTACATACAGCACTCACCACTAGGGGGAGCTAAGTACACACATACAGCACTCACCACTAGGGGGAGCTAAGTACATACAGCAATCACCACTAGGGGGAGCTAAGTACATACAGCACTCACCACTAGGGGGAGCTAAGTACACACATACAGCACTCACCACTAGGGGGAGCTAAGTACATACAGCAATCACCACTAGGGGGAGCTAAGTACATACAGCCCTCACCACTAGGGGGAGCTAAGTACACACATACAGCAATCACCACTAGGGGGAGCTAAGTACATACAGCACTCACCACTAGGGGGAGCTAAGTACACACATACAGCACTCACCACTAGGGGGAGCTAAGTACATACAGCAATCACCACTAGGGGGAGCTAAGTACATACAGCACTCACCACTAGGGGGAGCTAAGTACACACATACAGCACTCACCACTAGGGGGAGCTAAGTACATACAGCAATCACCACTAGGGGGAGCTAAGTACATACAGCACTCACCACTAGGGGGAGCTAAGTACACACATACAGCACTCACCACTAGGGGGAGCTAAGTACACACATACAGCACTCACCACTAGGGGGAGCTAAGTACACACATACAGCACTCACCACTAGGGGGGGCTAAGTACATACAGCACTCACCACTAGGGGGAGCTAAGTACATACAGCACTCACCACTATATATCAACATTTCAGGCTGTTTCCTTTCTTCTGCTCCCTTTTCTAAAATGATGTTCACTCTGAAATCTCTGCTATACCCATCTCAAGACAATTGCAGGTCTATGGAAGTTTATGAAGAGGGGAGGAGTGCTTTATCACAACCCGGAGCACGTTACACTCATCAGTACAGTCAGTACTTCTCTCTATATGTCCTGCATGGCTCTGGGGCGGTTTCAGGGTGAGAGGGCAGTTATAGAGCAGATTCTCCTGTACTTACTGTGTGCAGTGTATGGCAGCTAGTCCCCACCACCAGCTCACGGAGAACTGCAAACTAGAGCTAGAGCCTGTGGAGGGGAAAACTGCTGAATAATGCAGAACATAAGTCATATAATGTCCATTAGTCATGTTACTTACCAAATGACCAAAAAGTTACTAACCCGACCATCCTGTGAGCGCCGGCCGGTGAGCAGCAGTCCAGCCCAGGCGCCCGTCTTCTCCGTCCCTCCCTCCGGCGCTCTCACATTTCTACCTGTCCCATTTGCAGATGTCTCACATAACAGATTCACTTTAACAAGGTGGAAAAGAGTCGCAAATAAATCCAAGTCCTGACATCGATTTAGACATTATGATATCAAAAAGATTGTGTTGTCAGATCAATAAGAGCGCGAAAACTCATCCGCGGCCCATTTACCGCCACATCACAGGAGCGCTTTATACTGCAGGAGTCTGATCGTTATTTGAAGGGAAGTTATATTTAGCAATGTCCTTTCTTCCCGGGAGATCAATGGGGCCTGATGGAGAGGACATTTAATCTTAATTACTGGCCTTCGCCGCCGCAGCCGGCCTCGTACGTGGCCATCGGGGCTGCAGCAGAGGACCTGGCTTCTTCCTTTCTCTGTCCAGATTTTGACTAGTGCTTGTCAAGGATTAGAAAAATATGGCCGCTTTCTTCCAAAAACAGCGCCACACTTGTCCAGAGGTTGTGTCTGGTATTACAACTCGTTTCAATGGAGTGGAGCAGCAATACCATGTGTGACCTGTGGACAGGTGTGGTGCTGTTTTTGGAAGAAAGAGGCCATATTTATCTAAACCCCTACACCCAGAATGAATAGGGTCATGCTCGTGTGGCCGCCTCTCCATTCTTAGGGGTGCAGAGTCCAGACGCCCCTGTAATTCTCTTGACCTGTTTTCCATGGGACTGTTCTGCAGATTAACCCCCCGTACCTTGTGTTTTGTTTGCAGCACCAGCTCAGGCTCAGATAATCCATGCCGGTCAGGCGTGCGTGGTAAAAGAGGACAACATGAGCGAGCGAGTCTACACCATCCGAGAGGGCGATACCCTGGTGCTGCAGTGTCTGATCAGTGGACACCCACGGCCGCAGGTAGGAGGCTGGTAAGGGGTTAATATTATGTGCAAGGACAACCCCTTGTAAAGGGAGTCTGTGACCAAAACTAGCAGATAGGTAGGTTAGGGTCACCTGGATCAAATGGGCCCGAGATATTGCCTTTTTGTCAATATGCAAAATATTGGAGCTATTTGGAGCAACAAAGGCGCCGCCATTGCTCCATAGAATCCCTCATTGCTCCAAACAGCTCATTTGCATATTGACAAAAACAGTGATCTCTCGACAACAGAGGCAGCGATACTCCAGGGGGATACACTGTCTGACAACCCTTGTCCTATCTGTATTCTAGGTCAATCAGTAGGGCCGCATTAGCCATGCAATGACCCCTATGGTAGCGGGGGCCCCTGTGGGGGCAGCCAGGAGGTGGACATTATACTGTAGGCATACTATGGGGGGCCACTGAGGGGGCATTATAATTTGTGTGGGTCAGGTATGTCTAAGTAGTGGTAATGGGGAGGGGGGGCCTTAAACCTTTGCCCCGGAGCCGGCAGGTGATCATAATCCGGCTGTATAGATAAGATTTAGTGAAATGATATCACATAATCCTGTCTCAGTCCAGGTGAGGTCAAGGACCCGCGGTCGCTATGACATTATCCGACCGCCTGATCCCGATTTCTCGTCACACGATCACAAATAGAAATGTCTCTTTTGCCTTTGTAAGGAGCAGCACATCCTAAGTCCTTCCTGAGTTCTTCAGGCTGAATCTATCAGGATGGTTTATTAAGTGGCCTGGATGACAATAGAGCCCTCGGCTCAGTTACTTGTAAGAGCCTTGGATGGCGGGCACAATAGCCGGGCGCAGCCACTTCTGCACAAATGTCTCCTCGTACATTTGTATAATGAAAGCTTTGGGAGATTGATTGTCGAGAAGAGCGTTGGTCGGAGCTTTTCATTCTTCCTCTCCTATTGATTGTCCCAGATTTCAGCATAAGTCCTTTTGTCCCCTGGTTCGGGTCTATTACTTATGTAGCAGGAAGGATTTTATTACATTCAGTATAATGCAAGTGGAGGGGAAGCTTTTTGATGTATTATTTGGTGATCCCAGGAGTCTGACATTTTGTGACTAAGTTTATAGTGTCTTCTTGTAAGACAATGATACAATCTTACTTTCCGGAGGTTCGAAACACAAAGCTGAAGAGTTAGCGGGATCCGAGGAGAGAGATGATTGTTACTGGGAGACAGGACAAGGGCATTGAATGGTTATTACTGCTGTCTCCTTAGAGGAGATCTGGGGGTGAAATGACTAGAGATTGTAGGTTATATATAACATAGTCGAATGCAAATCATCATCACATCGAAAAGCCAAATCAGCCTGAGACATAGACATGAAACAAGACTGGATCAGTAGGTCGAGAGATGGATGATGGGTGGTGAGTGATAGAAGTCTGGAGACTGATGGATGGTTAGTGATGGAAGAAGTCTGGATACTGATGGGTGGTGAATGATAGAAGTCTGGAGACTGATGGGTGGTGAGTGGTAGAAGTCTGCAGACTGATGGGTGGTGAGTGATGGAAAAAGTCTGCAGACTGATGGGTGGTGAGTGATGGAAGTCTGGAGACTGATGGATGGTTAGTGATGGAAGAAGTCTGGATACTGATGGGTGGTGAGTGATAGAAGTCTGGAGACTGATGGGTGGTGAGTGGTAGAAGTCTGCAGACTGATGGGTGGTGAGCAATGGAAAAAGTCTGCAGACTGATGGGTGGTGAGTGATGGAAGAAGTCTGCAGACTGATGGGTGGTGAGTAATGGGAGGTCTGGAGACTGATGGATGGTTAGTGATGGAAGAAGTCTGGAGACTGATGGGTGGTGAGTGATAGAAGTCTGGAGACTGATGGATGGTTAGTGATGGAAGAAGTCTGGATACTGATGGGTGGTGAGTGATGGAAGAAGTCTGGATACTGATGGGTGGTGAGTGATAGAAGTCTGCAGACTGATGGGTGGTGAGTGATAGAAGTCTGCAGACTGATGGGTGGTGAGTGATGGAAAAAGTCTGCAGACTGATGGGTGGTGAGTGATGGAAGTCTGGAGACTGATGGATGGTTAGTGATGGAAGAAGTCTGGAGACTGATGGGTGGTGAGTGATGGAAGAAGTCTGGATACTGATGGGTGGTGAGTGATAGAAGTCTGCAGACTGATGGGTGGTGAGTGATAGAAGTCTGCAGCTGATGGGTGGTGAGTGATGGAAAAAGTCTGCAGACTGATGGGTGGTGAGTGATGGAAGTCTGGAGACTGATGGTGGGGGAAGTCTGCAGACTGATGGGTGGTGAGTGATGGAAGTCTGGAGACTGATGGATGGTTAGTGATGGAAGAAGTCTGGAGACTGATGGGTGGTGAGTGGTAGAAGTCTGCAGACTGATGGGTGGTGAGTGATGGAAAAAGTCTGCAGACTGATGGGTGGTGAGTGATGGAAGAAGTCTGGAGACTGATGGGTGGTGAGTGATGGAAGTCTGGAGACTGATGGATGGTTAGTGATGGAAGAAGTCTGGATACTGATGGGTGGTGAATGATAGAAGTCTGGAGACTGATGGGTGGTGAGTGGTAGAAGTCTGCAGACTGATGGGTGGTGAGTGATGGAAGAAGTCTGGAGACTGATGGGTGGTGAGTGATGGAAGTCTGGAGACTGATGGATGGTTAGTGATGGAAGAAGTCTGGATACTGATGGGTGGTGAGTGATAGAAGTCTGGAGACTGATGGGTGGTGAGTGGTAGAAGTCTGCAGATTGATGGGTGGTGAGTGATGGAAAAAGTCTGCAGACTGATGGGTGGTGAGTGATGGAAGAAGTCTGGAGACTGATGGGTGGTGAGTAATGGGAGGTCTGGAGACTGATGGGTGGTTAGTGATGGAAGAAGTCTGGAGACTGATTGGTGGTTAGTGATGGAAGAAGTTTGGAGACTGATGGGTGGTTAGTGATGGAAGAAGTCTGGAGACTGATGGGTGGTGAGTGATAGAAGTCTGGAGACTGATGGATGGTTAGTGATGGAAGAAGTTTGGAGACTGATGGGTGGTTAGTGATGGAAGAAGTCTGGAGACTGATGGGTGGTGAGTGATAGAAGTCTGGAGACTGATGGATGGTTAGTGATGGAAGAAGTTTGGAGACTGATGGGTGGTTAGTGATGGAAGAAGTCTGGAGACTGATGGGTGGTTAGTGATGGAAGAAGTCTGGAGACAGATGGGTGGTTAGTGATGGAAGAAGTCTGGAGACTGATGGGTGGTGAGTGATAGAAGAAGTCTGGAAACTGATGGGTGGTGAGTGATAGATGGAAACTAATAGGAGGCAGATGATTAGTGGAGATAACAAGAATAGATAGAACAGATGGGATAATGGAGAGAAAGAAGAGATTAAAACCTGGAATGAGAGATGTGAAATGATGACTATGATATGGACTTTATATGGAGAGTTCTGGAGAACCTCCTTATAGGAGGAGATATGTAAGAAAGCAGGAGATGGTCATGTGATAAATATTCAACAAAAGTGGTAGATGGATAAGTAGTGCGTGAGGTAAGTTGGCTGGAGATCTTCTGTGACTTACAGTGAATACTTTGTCTGATCCTTCATTTTAGATCAGTTATTAATGGAGGATTCCACTTGTCTTCTAGGTACGGTGGACAAAAACTGCAGGCAGCGCATCAGAAAAGTTCCAGGAGACCTCCATCTACAATGAGACTTTACGCATCGAGAAGGTCCAGAGGATGCAGGGAGGTCGATACTATTGTAAAGTCGAGAATGGGGTTGGGGTCCCGGCCATCAAGTCCATTCGAGTAGATGTGCAGTGTAAGTCATTTGAAGGCAGCCCAGCTTATTCCCACAGTTCTATCGTGTGTCTGGCCTTCTCTGGACCCAACCAGGACTCAACATTATATGAGCTTGTGCTGAGGAGCAAAGGACCAGAAATCAGTCCTGGAAATATATCGGGATACACCAGAGCTCTATATACACACCAGTGGTCTTATAGGGAGGCATAAGCAATTTATAACATACTACGATATGTCCCTAGTCCTCCAGCCTCATCCCAATTCTGACCCCAAAAGTAGCTCCCAATGTTCTTCATGATGACCAGTCCTCTAACCACCAAAGATGTCCTATTATCATCATGACCTATTCACACATTACGGGTGGGGGGGTCTCCATTCCGATTTGGTTTTTTCTTACAGATGTCAGGGAAGCTGAGATATGGGGAGCTAGTTCTGGTAGTGTAAAGTTTATGGTTGTTGAGGGCTGTTGTGTTTGCTACCTCAGCCCCTTCCATCTTAGCCTCAGTAAGTATCCTGGTAGTCGGACCCCCACCAATTACTGATATACCGAACATCACTTACTATAGGGAAGGAAGCCCTTTAACTTGGTTGTTGTGGTAATCATTGGGCACAGCATGCCCATTAATTTTAAGGTGTCCATTGTGATCATGGAGGAGTAGACTATGACCCCACACCTTAGCGGTCTCTGACTTTGGAGTTACTGTTGTATTTTCCCCATTATTAACAAAAATGAATACACTCCGAGGGGTAAATACCTCCAGACTACCCCGGGGCATCATTTTATGACCCTTGTCTGGTCTCTTTGTCCTCAGCCTTGTACCAGTGATGTTGAGTTCTGGAATGTTCACCATTAAAGCACTGACCGCCCCTCCCCCGGTTTCTGCATTAATAAATCACATCTAGAACTATGGGGTGAATGGAGTGGCCTGCAGCCTTGTCATACTAACATCTACTCTTCACATGGACTTGGTACAATGATACTCCGTGCAGTGATCTGACCATGGGTAGCCTGGATCTTGTAGAGGCTGATCTCCTACCACTATTATATGGAGCTGGGGGGGGTCAGGAACATGGATCCAACCATAGTGAAGATCCACGAAGGATTACTAGATTGGTGACCACTGTACAATCCCTTAGGTTCATTTTAGGAGGTAACAACCATAGATACTGAAAGCCGCCATCATGAGACCCAGAGGCTCATAGAGGCCAAGGGACGACTAACTGCATATATAGAGTTGTCCAGCAGGTATAACAGATGCTATATGTGGTCCATGTGGTCCACCTATATCTACTTTACTGTTAGTGGTGGTCAAGACAGAATCACTCTTACCACTCCTGGAAAAGGGATGGAAAAGAGTCAACGTGGATAAAGAAAAAGGAGAGGAGGCAGAAGGAAGAACAGAAAGAAACTCCACAGAAAGGGAAGGAAAGACGCCAGGTGCCCTATTATTAGCTATGTCAATGTCCCGAGAGACTGCCCTGAAGCCGATATCGCAACTGCTCAACAGTGACTGCAGAGCACGACCAAGAATGTAAAGCTGCAGATCGTGGGACAAAGAACACAGGAGACCCCAATAGTCCGGAAAAAAGTTATTATGTTTGCAAATTCAACATTTTTATGCTGCCTAAATTTGCCAGTAGAGGGAAAGTGGAAGTCTACTATATAATAAGAGATCAAAGGGAGTTATATAAATGAGTTTGCAGTGAGCTCCCCCTAGTGGTGTCTGTATAATCTGTATGTAGTGAGCTCCCTCTAGTGGTGACTGTATAATCTGTATGTAGTGAGCTCCTCCTAGTGGTGACTGTATAATCTGTATGTAGTGAGCTCCCTCTAATGGTGACTGTATAATCTGTATGTAGTGAGCTCCTTCTAGTGGTGACTGTATAATCTGTATGTAGTGAGCTCCCCCTAGTGGTGTCTGTATAATCTGTATGTAGTGAGCTCTTCCTATTGGTGACTGTATAATCTGTATGTAGTGAGCTCCCCCTAGTGGTGACTGTATAATCTTTATGTAGTGAGCTCCCTCTAGTGGTGACTGTATAATCTGTATGTAGTGAGCTCCTCCTAGTGGTGACTGTATAATCTGTATGTAGTGAGCTCCCTCTAGTGGTGACTGTATAATCTGTATGTAGTGAGCTCCCCCTAGTGGTGACTGTATAATCTGTGTGTAGTGAGCTCCTCCTAGTGGTGACTGTATAATCTGTATGTAGTGAGCTCCCTCTAGTGGTGACTGTATAATCTGTATGTAGTGAGCTCCCTCTAGTGGTGACTGTATAATCTGTATGTAGTGAGCTCCTCCTAGTGGTGACTGTATAATCTGTATGTAGTGAGCTCCCTCTAGTGGTGACTGTATAATCTGTATGTAGTGAGCTCCCCCTAGTGGTGACTGTATAATCTGTGTGTAGTGAGCTCCTCCTAGTGGTGACTGTATAATCTGTATGTAGTGAGCGCTCCCTAGTGGTGACTGTATAATCTGTATGTAGTGAGCTCCTCCTAGTGGTGACTGTATAATCTGTATGTAGTGAGCTCCTTCTAGTGGTGACTGTATAATCTGTATGTAGTGAGCTTCCACTAGTGGTGACTGTATAATCTGTATGTAGTGAGCTCCTCCTAGTGGTGACTGTATAATCTGTATGTAGTGAGCTCCCTCTAGTGGTGACTGTATAATCTGTATGTAGTGAGCTCCCTCTAGTGGTGACTGTATAATCTGTATGTAGTGAGCTCCTCCTAGTGGTGACTGTATAATCTGTATATAGTGAGCTTCTCCTAGTGGTGTCTGTATAATCTGTATGTAGTGAGCTCCTCCTAGTGGTGACTGTATAATCTGTATGTAGTGAGCTCACCCTAGTGTTGACTGTATAATCTGTATGTAGTGAGCTCCTCCTAGTGGTGACTGTATAATCTGTATGTAGTGAGCTCCTCCTAGTGGTGACTGTATAATCTGTATGTAGTGAGCTTCCTCTAGTGGTGAATGTATAATCTGTATGTTGTGAGTTCCCTCTAATGGTGACTGTATAATCTGTATATAGTGAGCTTCTCCTAGTGGTGACTGTATAATCTGTATGTACTGAGCTCCCCCTAGTGGTGACTGTATAATCTGTATGTAGTGAGCTCCTCCTAGTGGTGACTGTATAATCTGTATGTAGTGACCTCCCTCTAGTGGTGACTGTATAATCTGTATGTAGTGAGCTCCCTCTAGTGGTGTCTGTATAATCTGTATGTAGTGAGCTCCCCCTAGTGGTGACTGTATAATCTGTATGTAGTGAGCTCCTCCTAGTGGTGACTGTATAATCTGTATGTAGTGAGCTCCCCCTAGTGGTGACTGTATAATCTGTATGTAGTGAGCTCCTCCTAGTGGTGACTGTATAATCTGTATGTAGTGACCTCCCTCTAGTGGTGACTGTATAATCTGTATGTAGTGAGCTCCCTCTAGTGGTGTCTGTATAATCTGTATGTAGTGAGCTCCCCCTAGTGGTGACTGTATAATCTGTATGCAGTGAGCTCCCCCTAGTGGTGTCTGTATAATCTGTATGTAGAGAGCTCCTCCTAGTGGTGACTGTATAATCTGTATGTAGTGAGCTCCCCCTAGTGGTGTCTGTATAATCTGTATGTAGTGAGCTCTCCCTAGTGGTGTCTGTATAATCTGTATGTAGTGAGCTCTCCCTAGTGGTTGATATATAATCTGTATGTAGTGAGCTCCCTCTAGTGGTGACTGTATAATCTGTATGTAGTGAGCTCCTCCTAGTGGTGACTGTATAATCTGTATGTAGTGAGCTCCTCCTAGTGGTGACTGTATAATCTGTATGTAGTGAGCGCCCACTAGTGGTGACTGTATAATCTATATGTAGTGAGCTCCCCCTAGTGGTGACTGTATAATCTGTATGTAGTGAGCTCCCTCTAGTGGTGACTGTATAATCTGTATGTAGTGAGCTCCCCCTAGTGGTGTCTGTATAATCTGTATGTAGTGAGCTCCCCCTAGTGGTTGATATATAATCTGTATGTAGTGAGCTCCCCCTAGTGGTGACTGTATAATCTGTATGTAGTGAGCTTCCTCTAGAGGTGACTGTATAATCTGTATGTAGTGAGCTCCTCCTAGTGGTGACTGTATAATCTGTATGTAGTGAGCTCCCTCTAGAGGTGACTGTATAATCTGTATGTAGTGAGCTTCCTCTAGAGGTGGCTGTATAATCTGTATGTAGTGAGCTCCCCCTAGTGGTGACTGTATAATCTGTATTTAGTGAGCTCCCCCTAGTGGTGACTGTATAATCTGTATGTAGTGAGCTCCCTCTAGTGGTGACTGTATAATCTGTATGTAGTGAGCTCCTCCTAGTGGTAACTGTATAATCTGTATGTAGTGAGCTCCTCCTAGTGGTGACTGTATAATCTGTATGTAGTGAGCTCCTCCTAGTGGTGACTGTATAATCTGTATGTAGTGAGCTCCTCCTAGTGGTGACTGTATAATCTGTATGTAGTGAGCTCCCTCTAGTGGTGACTGTATAATCTGTATGTAGTGAGCTCCCCCTAGTGGTGACTGTATAATCTGTATGTAGTGAGCTCCTCCTAGTGGTGACTGTATAATCTGTATGTATTGAGCTCCTCCTAGTGGTGACTGTATAATCTGTATGTAGTGAGCTCCCCCTAGTGGTGGCTGTATAATCTGTATGTATTGAGCTCCTCCTAGTGGTGACTGTATAATCTGTATGTAGTGAGCTCTTCCTAGTGGTGACTGTACAATTTGAATATATATCAGAAAACCTTGTCTCTTACTGTTTTAGAGCTATATTATAGAGTTAATCTGCACAGAATATATAAAAAATGGATATTTACTTGAGCTTCTAAGTAACCCTGAAGCAGAATATAAATCTGTTCAGTTTAATTTATCAGGAACATTCGGTTCTGGAAATCTCCGGGGATCGCAGTAACATATTGCATCCAGTTCTGGCATTTGTAACTTTATATTAAGTCCTGAAGATCCACAATATTTGACGCTGCGGTGCTGCGGCTGTTTCTTACATAAGAGGAGTTGGCGATGGTAAGAACATCAGTCATTTGAGCCACAGGGTGAAGGGTACCCAGCGGCTTCCCCACCATCTTGCCAGCTGTCTGGCTTTTTTATGGAGCTGTGTGATCTCATGGCTCAGTGACACCGTGTTTAGATGAGATGTGGAACAGAAGATGACTGAGGAGCTGCGCTGTATCTGGAGCTGACACCATCTGTCCTCGGATAATGTGCAGGTCCTGGAATAGTGGAGAAGCCTCCTGTCACCGCTCAAGCTCTGCCCTGTGCGCTCTGCTTCTCTCCTGGCTAACTCTCCTCCTCTCCGTTCCAATTTCTTCTTCCAGTACGACATAACCTGGACTTCCAGCTGACTGTAGTGACAATCTCCAGGAGAAGAGTCTCCGGGACATTCCAGAATCTCGTTATCATACACAAATTGATTTGATTAGATCTCTCCGGGACGCCATAGTCTTATTTCAATTTCATTTCTTTAAAACAATCAGACTTTTTGTTCTTTTTCTATTTTTGCCTAAAGAAGAGCGCCATTCCTATCAGAGGAGAGCTCCTGCAGATCATGGCGGCCCCGGGAAGATCTAAGTAACAGCTAGTCTCTAGTATTCATCTCATGGGCTCAGCAGGGCGGCCACACAAGTAATTATGTTTCCAATGTATTTGGTTTAGTATCAAGTGTTACAAAGTGGAAAAATACAAAAGAGGAAGAAGATTTACAAATAGGAACATTGTCACACTGAATAATGCAAGACCGGACTAGACATAAAAAGAATATGTAGTCCCCGGTCACCCTCTATTCTATTCAGTCTGCCCAGAGTAATTACAATAGTGAGAGATTCCTACAGGTAAGAAAATAACTGCTATAATAATAACTGTATCTACGTACAAGAATATTACTACTAAATTACTGAAATTACTACTATAATACTGCCCCTATGTGCAAGAGCATAACTACTATAATACTGCTGCTATGTACAAGAATATAACTACTATAATATTACCTACTATGTACAAGAATATAACTACTATAATACTGCCCCTATGTACAAGAATATAACTACTATAATACTGCTCCTATGTACAAGAATATAACTACTATAATATTACCTACTATGTACAAGAATATAACTACTATAATACTGCTCCTATGTACAAGAATATAACTACTATAATACTACTCCTATGTACAAGAATATAACTACTATAATACTGCCCCTATGTACAAGAATATAACTACTATAATACTGCTCTTATGTACAAGGATATAACTAACATAATACTACCCCTATGTACAAGAATATAACTACTATAATACTGCTCCTATGTACAAGAATATAACTACTATAATACTACCTCTTATGTACAAGAATATAACTACTATAATACTGCTCCTATGTACAAGAATATAACTACTATAATACTGCTCCTATGTACAAGAATATAACTACTATAATACTGCTCCTATGTACAAGAATATAACTACTATAATACTGCTCCTATGTACAAGAATATAACTACTATAATACTGGCCCTATGTACAAGAATATAACTACTATAATACTACCTCCTATGTACAAGAATATAACTACTATAATACTACTCCTATGTACAAGAATATAACTACTATAATACTACTCCTATGTACAAGAATATAACTACTATAATACTACCCCTATGTACAAGAATATAACTACAATAATACTGCTCCTATGTACAAGATTATAACTACAATAATGCTGCTCCTATGTACAAGAATATAACTACTATAATACTGCCCCTATGTACAAGAATATAACTACTATAATACTGCTCCTATGTACAAGAATATAACTACTATAATACTGCTCCTATGTACAAGAATATAACTACTATAATACTACACCTATGTACAAGAATATAACTACTATAATACTGCTCCTATGTACAAGAATATAACTACTATAATACTGCTCCTATGTACAAGAATATAACTACTATAATACTGCCTCCTATGTACAAGAATATAACTAATATAATACTGCTCCTATGTACAAGAATATAACTACTATAATACTGCTCCTATGTACAAGAATATAACTACTATAATACTACACCTATGTACAAGAATATAACTACTATAATACTGCTCCTATGTACAAGAATATAACTACTATAATACTGCTCCTATGTACAAGAATATAACTACTATAATACTGCCCCCTATGTACAAGAATATAACTACTATAATACTGCTCCTATGTACAAGAATATAACTACTATAATACTGCCTCCTATGTACAAGAATATAACTACTATAATACTGCTCCTATGTACAAGAATATAACTACTATAATACTGCTCCTATGTACAAGAATATAACTACTATAATACTGCTCCTATGTACAAGAATATAACTACTATAATACTACCTCCTATGTACAAGAATATAACTACAATAATACTGCTCCTATGTACAAGATTATAACTACAATAATGCTGCTCCTATGTACAAGAATATAACTACTATAATACTGCTCCTATGTACAAGAATATAACTACTATAATACTACTCCTATGTACAAGAATATAACTACTATAATACTGCTCCAATGTACAAGAATATAACTACTATAATACTGCCTCCTATGTACAAGAATATAACTACTATAATACTACCCCTATGTACAAGAATATAACTACTATAATACTACCTCCTATGTACAAGAATATAACTACTATAATACTACTCTTATGTACAAGAATATAACTACTATAATACTGCTCCTATGTACAAAAATATAACTGCTATAATACTGCTCCTATGTACAAGAATATAACTACTATAATACTACCTCCTATGTACAAGAATATAACTACTATAATACTACTCCTATGTACAAGAATATAACTACTATAATACTACTCCTATGTACAAGAATATAACTACTATAATACTGCTCCTATGTACAAGAATATAACTACTATAATACTACTCCTATGTACAAGAATATAACTACTATAATACTACCTCCTATGTACAAGAATATAACTACTATAATACTGCCCCCTATGTACAAGAATATAACTACTATAATACTGCTCCTATGTACAAGAATATAACTATTATAATACTGCTCCTATGTACAAGAATATAACTACTATAATACTACCTCCTATGTACAAGAATATAACTACTATAATACTACTCCTATGTACAAGAATATAACTACTATAATACTACTCCTATGTACAAGAATATAACTACTATAATACTGCCCCTATGTACAAGAATATAACTACTATAATACTACTCCTATGTACAAGAATATAACTACTATAATACTGCCCCCTATGTACAAGAATATAACTACTATAATACTACTCCTATGTACAAGAATATAACTACTATAATACTGCTCCTATGTACAAGAATATAACTACTATAATACTGCTCCTATGTACAATATAACTACTATAATACTACTCCTATGTACAAGAATATAACTACTATAATACTGCTCCTATGTACAAGAATATAACTACTATAATACTACTCCTATGTACAAGAATATAACTACTATAATACTGCTCCTATGTACAAGAATATAACTACTATAATACTGCTCCTATGTACAAGAATATAACTACTATAATACTACCTCCTATGTACAAGAATATAACTACTATAATACTGCCCCCTATGTACAAGAATATAACTACTATAATACTGCTCCTATGTACAAGAATATAACTACTATAATACTACCTCCTATGTACAAGAATAGAACTACTATAATACTACCTCCTATGTACAAGAATAGAACTACTATAATACTGCCCCTATGTACAAGAATATAACTACTATAATACTACTCCTATGTACAAGAATATAACTACTATAATACTACTCCTATGTACAAGAATATAACTACTATAATACTGCTCCTATGTACAAGAATATAACTACTATAATACTGCTCCTATGTACAATATAACTACTATAATACTACTCCTATGTACAAGAATATAACTACTATAATACAACCTCCTATGTACAAGAATATAACTATTAATATACTGCTCCTATGTACAAGAATATAACTGTAAGAGACAGCCAATGTTGTCCTAAGCTTCATTTGTCTGTATAAACTGTTAATGTTGAATGTATTTCTGTGATTCTGTTCCTTTAAGACAGCAGCCATTGTAATTGTGACATGATGCTGGAGTGAGACCCCCCCCCCCTTTTATGTCAGCCTGCCTGTTCTGCAGACAGAGTGTGAGCAGAGAAGCAGGAAGTGACGAGACAGAGAGCAGCAGCCATCTTGGCAAGTGTTGTATTGAACTGGTGTGGAGATTTTTCTGTACAGCTAAGCTGTATCTTGGTCCAGAGACAAACAGAGTGTAAAGAGACAACAGGACTAGTGAGTCCATGTGAAAGGAACTGTGCTCAGTGGCTGATCAGTGAGACTGACATTGTGACTGTGTATATGGATACCACAGATAGAGACTCGCAGTGCTGTTGATGTACTGGACAGCACCTGCTAAACCCCGGCTTACAACCCAGCTCAGTGTATGGATTCGGCAGGACTGTCAGTGTGCTGAGTGGAATCTGCTGTTGGATTACATTGCATTCATTGGGTTTCCCTGTTAAAGAGGACTTCATTTCTCCCAAGATCCTGATAACAGTGAGGAGAGGATGCTTCACTATAAAAGAAAGGACTGACTTTGGGCCCCACCGCGCGCTTCTACGGACTGTAAGCGGTCCACCTGGACCACTGGGGAAAAGGGGGTGCACCCAAATGTGAAGTCAGGGTCAGTTAGGGATAGTTTTGAGTATATTGTTCATTCAGTGTCCATACTGCAGAAGTGGACAGAGTAAAAGTAGAAACCATTACAGAATTTGCCTTGAAATTGTTCATGCTATATTGTATATTTTGCTTGTCTTTATCCCTGTCATTTTACCTTCAAATAGCCTTTATTAACTTATAGTAAATATATATTCTTTTCTTGAACTACCGCGTGTGCGTTCATTTCTGGTTGCGGAGTCCAAACCACCTGCCTTGCTCTCGGTTCACAAATTGGCGTAGTCGGCAGGATCCGCTTACCAGAATGGACGGTGACGCACCCGTTCGGGAGAATGGTGCTGGAGGAAGAATGCCAGCAGGGGCTATAATGAGTCAGTTAGCTAAATTTGATGGCAATAATATGTCAGTGAGTATGTGGGTGGAACAGATACGAATGATACAGCGAATGTACCAGACCGCACCAGAAGTACTAGTAGAGCTAGCAATATTGACATTACAAGGGGATGCTAAGACCACGGTGATACTGAGGCCATTTGAACAAAGGCAGACATTTGAGCAAGTAGTCCAGATTCTAGAAACCATTTATGGAGAAACTGCATTGCTGGGGTCTCTGCAGGCTCGGTTCTTCCAGAGGGTACAACAGGAGAATGAAAGCCTTCCCCAATATGCAAATGCCCTACAAGAACTGCTCCGAGATATTCAAGTGAAGGAAAGAGGGGGGCTCGCCAGCCTTCTGTAACCCTGATCGGACTCTCCGTGACCAGTTTGTCCTGGGGATACGTGACGGCAGTTTAACTGTGACTATGCAGGATTTTATACGACGAGAGACTGATGCTAAATTCCATGATGTACAGGTAGAGGCCATCTCCCGTGCCAATAGTATGGTCCCGAAGCCCCAGACCGCAGTTGGAGTTACTTTGTCACAGGGGGCTAGTTCTGGCTCAGAGACAGTAGAAAAGGGGACGGTTAAAGAAATTCTCACAGTAATGCAGAAACTGCAAGAACAAATGGAACACTTGCACACCCGTTGTGATGAACATTCTATGAAAATTGCAGACTTCCAGAAAACTGGAGGTGAAAGGGTGAGCCATCCACACCCAGCAAGTCAGAATCACCCACCACCCCGCTGGAGGGATGAGGATAGGACCTACCGAAGGGGTCCAAATCATTTAGTGCAGTGCTCAGGAGAAATCGAAGGGGCTTACCGAAGGGGCCCAAACAGATGGCCAGAACGACGGGAGATACGCTGCTGGGAGTGTGGACGGATGGGCCACGTTGCTGCTAGATGTCCAGAGCAGCGACAAACTTATGAGAGACCGCCGTTAAACTGAAGTCCCCTGCTGCTGTAGGGCGTGTAGTAGGGGAGACTGACAAGGAGACTATGTGGGGAGAATGCCCTAATGATGACCTGATCGCTGCAAGTCCTGTCATACAGGTGGAAATGGAGGGTATTCCGGTTACCGGGATTATTGACACGGGTTCCCAAGTAACGACCTTGAGTAGAGACTGTTATGAACGGTACTTCCGGCAACATGTGAAATATGATCCCCATACATTCGTACGAGTGGTCGCAGCTAACCAGTTACCAGTTCCGGTCGTGGGAGTGGCCTGGATGAATGTCCGGGTATGTGGCCAAGATCTAGGTAGGAAAGGCATTGTGGTGGTACAGGAGTCACATGAAGTAAAGGTCCCTGTCATTTTGGGGATGAATGTGTTAAAAGAATTAGATCAGATCCTCTTTGAAAAGAAAGGTCGCGGTTATTGGAAAGAAACCACCACCCATCGGCCTACTCAAACAGCTTTCCAGCGGCTGATCCGGACATGTGGCTTACAGAAAAGTTCAGATGCACAGCGTCCTCTGGCTCGAATTTCAGTTCCTTTGCATACAAAAGTTACACTGCCACCCAGTCGGGAGACAATAGTGTCCATGCCCATAGGCACCTGTCGGAAACTAGAGGGCATAGCTGTGTTGGTAGAACCACTGCAGGCAGCCGAAGGAGGTGTTGATCCGCTAGTGGCCCGTTCCTTGGCAATAGTTCGCAATGGAAGAGTACCACTTCGATGTGTAAACACTCAGGACCAGAGTGTGGACCTGACCCCAGGGAGGCTGCTGGCTAACATCTATGTGACTCCGGAGGAAGTAAGGAAAGTAACTCCAATGCAGCTGAAGCCGACTGAAAGGGATGAGTGGACCGTAACTGTGTCCATGGGAGAAGATGAGGAACCCACCTCTGAATGGAATGGCCGTGCAATTCGAGAACAGATGAAGATGGATGCAAGTTCATGTTCTCTGGAATGGGTGCAGAAGGTAGATGAACTGTTGTGGGAGAACCGAGCCGCCTTTTCACGGTATGCTGAAGATTTTGGATGTACCACAGGGATCTACCATGAGATTCCCACAGGAGACACCCCTCCAATTAGAGAGCGCTACCGACAAATTCCTCCACAGTTGTATCAGGAAGTGAAAGAACTGTTAGCTAAGATGCTACAGGGTGGGATCATCCAAGAAAGCCAGAGTCCCTGGGCGGCTCCTGTGGTGTTAGTAAGAAAAAAGATGGGTCCATCCGATTTTGCGTAGACTATCGGAAGTTAAACGCTTGCACCGTACGAGATTCCTACCCCTTGCCACGGATTGAGGAGTCCCTCTCAGCGCTAGGGAGAGCCCGGTACTTCTCCTCACTAGATCTGGCTAGTGGGTATTGGCAGGTGCCGATGGCCACAAAAGACAAGGAGAAGACGGCATTCATCTTGCCCATGGGACTATACGAATTTAACCGGATGCCCTTCGGGTTGACAAATGCACCCGGAACGTTTCAGCGGTTGATGGAGAAATGTCTCGGTGACTTCAACTTTGAGTTCACTCTCATCTACTTGGATGACATTATAGTGTATTCTGCGACCTTTGAAGACCATCTCCACCAGTTGGGGCAAGTATTTCGAAGATTGCGGGAACATGGGCTCAAATTGAAACCCAGTAAATGTCGGTTGTTCCAATCTGAAATTGATTACTTGGGTCACCGCGTATCAGGAGAAGGGGTGAGACCATCAAGAGACAAGATAGCGGCTGTTCAAGATTGGCCAATACCGACTACCCTGCGAGAAGTGAGGGCGTTCCTTGGAGTAGCCGGTTACTATCGACGGTTTATTAAGGATTTCGCCAAGGTAGCAGCACCACTTAATGCTCTCCTACGAGGCACATCCGGTGGTCCAAAGAACCGGTCCGTGAAGTGGGGACCTGAACAGGAACAAGCCTTCCAGGCATTGAAGGATGCACTGACAACAGCCCCAATCTTGGCATATGCTGATTACCACTTGCCGTTCCAGCTGTATACAGATGCAAGCCTGTATGGTCTTGGAGCAGTGCTTTCCCAGCTTCAGGATGGCCAGGAGAGGGTCATAGCGTACGGCAGCCGGTCTTTGAGAGATTCTGAAAGAAACCCCGAGAATTATAGTTCATTTAAGTTGGAGCTGTTGGCACTGGTATGGGCCATGACCGAGAAATTCTCTGAATATTTGAACGGTGCTGAAGTTTTAGTACTGACTGACAACAACCCACTAGCTCACCTGGAAAATGCCAAGCTCAGGGAGTTAGAGCAGAGGTGGATAGCCCGAATGTCTAAGTTCAATTACCGCATTAAGTATCGGTCCAAGACAGAGAACCAGAATGCTGACGGACTTTCTAGGGTAACTGCCCAGACCCCCACAGAAGACGTGGATCATGAGTTGGAGCATGTGGAGGTGCCCGACTTCAGCAGATTTTCACAGGCCTTGGCCGCAGCTAATCAGTTTGAGATGGAGGGGACTGAAACGGCTCCTTTCTTTGGTCCCTCACGACAGGAATGGGCACAGATACAACAGACCCATGAGGGGCTGGCGCAGATGATCAAGTGTGTTGAGAAAGGCCAGAAGCCCTGTAGAGAGGAAAGAGAACGACTGACACGTGAGATATTATCTGTTCTGAGTCAGTGGGAAAAGTTGGAGATGAAAAATGGAGTGCTATGCCGAAAGGTCTATTTACCTTCTGAGATCGACATTCGATACCAAATTGTGGTGCCTAGTGAACTGGCTCGCTCGTTGGCAGTTGAGGCTCATAATAAGAATGGACATTTTGGTCATGAGAAGACCTTTCGTTGGTTACAGCGACTGATTTACTGCCCTGGTCTTCGTCAAATGGTCGAAGAAGTATGCCGCAGCTGTCGAACTTGTGAGATCCATAAGGCAATAGAACAGAGAGCTCCCCCTGCAAACCATCGTGACCCAGGAACCTTTAGAAATCGTCATGATAGACTATCTAATGGTGGGCCCATCCAATAGCGGACACCAGTATTGCCTCGTAATGGTGGATCACTTCACCAAATTTGCGGTGGTAACCGCCACCAAGGACCAGACAGCTGAGTCAGCAGCTCGTGCTCTGTGCCAAGATTTCATTCGAGTATATGGGTGCCCTAAACGCATCCACTCCGACCAGGGTGCCTGCTTTGAGGGACACGTAATGAAAGAAGTTTAACGTATCTACGGGATAAAGAAGTCGCACACGACTCCATACCACCCTCAGGGAAATGGGGCCTGTGAAAGATTCAACAGAACTCTGCTACAGATGCTGCGGACTCTGGAGGAAGACAAGAAGTTACAGTGGCCTCAGTTCTTGTCTGAAATGGTGTGGGCCTATAACAATCAGGTCCATTCTACAACGGGGTACTCTCCTTATACACTTCTCTTTGGGCGGTCTGGGCGAAGTATAGGAGAATTACAGTTGAATGATGTGGATGGGTTCCCTCCGAGGGATCCAACCTCTTGGGTGCGGGCGCATCGGCAGAGACTTGAGACGATCCATCGATTGGTGCGGCAGCGCCTGCAAGAACATCCCCATCCTGATAAGACCCCAGTGCAAGAAGCACCATTGCAACCAGGCGACCTGGTGCTAGTTCGTGTCAAGAAACCCCAAGGGAAATTGGAAAGCCGATGGGAGGCTTTGCCGTATCGTGTTGTTGGCCGCAAGTATGCGAATGGGCCAGTGTACCAGGTCCAGAAAGAAGGAACTGATTGTGTTCGAGTACTTCACCGAAATATGTTGCGCCTGTGTCATTCTGAAGGGACAAATCATGATGGGCCTGCCAATGTGAATGAGCTCCCACAGTCAGAGAATGGAGGTGCGGAATGGGCCTCAGACGAGGAGGATGATTGTTGGCCGATCCCTGCTCCTGGGGATGTTCCACCTGTGACTACTGTATCTCCGGCCTGTGCCCCCTCAGGTGCGGAATCCGCTGGTCCTTCTCAGCCCATAGCTGCAGCACCCCATAATATACCACCGGTCCTCAGACGGACCACTAGGCCAAATGCTGGTATTCCCCCTGTTCGGTATGCGCAGGATGAGTTTGTTTGGCCTGCCATACATCGGTATACTACCACCCTGTGCATAAAAGTACAACCCTCTGGATATACAGTCATAGGCAGGGACTGCCAATCTTAAAGTGGGGGGGAATATGTAAGAGACAGCCAATGTTGTCCTAAGCTTCATTTGTCTGTATAAACTGTTAATGTTGAATGTATTTCTATGATTCTGTTCCTTTAAGACAGCAGCCATTGTAATTGTGACATGATGCTGGAGTGAGACCCCCCCCCTTTTATGTCAGCCTGCCTGTTCTGCAGACAGAGTGTGAGCAGAGAAGCAGGAAGTGACGAGACAGAGAGCAGCAGCCATCTTGGCAAGTGTTGTATTGAACTGGTGTGGAGATTTTTCTGTACAGCTAAGCTGTATCTTGGTCCAGAGACAAACAGAGTGTAAAGAGACAACAGGACTAGTGAGTCCACGTGAAAGGAACTGTGCTCAGTGGCTGATCAGTGAGACTGACATTGTGACTGTGTATATGGATACCACAGATAGAGACTCGCAGTGCTGTTGATGTACTGGACGGCACCTGCTAAACCCCGGCTTACAACCCAGCTCAGTGTATGGATTCGGCAGGACTGTCAGTGTGCTGAGTGGAATCTGCTGTTGGATTACATTGCATTCATTGGGTTTCCCTGTTAAAGAGGACTTCATTTCTCTCAAGATCCTGATAACAGTGAGGAGAGGACGCTTCACTATAAAAGAAAGGAACGACTTTGGGCCCCACCGCACGCTTCTACGGACTGTAAGCGGTCCACCTGGACCACTGGGGAAAAGGGGGTGCACCCAAATGTGATGTCAGGGTCAGTTAGGGATAGTTTTGAGTATATTGTTCATTCAGTGTCCATACTGCAGAAGTGGACAGAGTAAAAGTAGAAACCATTACAGAATTTGCCTTGAAATTGTTCATGCTATATTGTATATTTTGCTTGTCTTTATCCCTGTCATTTTACCTTCAAATAGCCTTTATTAACTTATAGTAAATATATATTCTTTTCTTGAACTACCGCGTGTGCGTTCATTTCTGGTTGCGGAGTCCAAACCACCTGCCTTGCTCTCGGTTCACATAACTACTATAATACTGCTCCTATGTACAAGAATATAACTATTATAATACTGCTCCTATGTACAATATAACTACTATAATACTACTCCTATGTACAAGAATATAACTACTATAATACTACCTCCTATGTACAAGAATATAACTACTATAATACTACCTCCTATGTACAAGAATATAACTACTATAATACTGCTCCTATGTACAAGAATATAACTACTATAATACTGCCCCCTATGTACAAGAATATAACTACTATAATTCTGCTCCTATGTACAAGAATATAACTACTATAATACTACCTCCTATGTACAAGAATATAACTACTATAATACTACTCCTATGTACAAGAATATAACTACTATAATACTACCTCCTATGTACAAGAATATAACTATTATAATACTGCTCCTATGTACAAGAATATAACTACTATAATACTACTCCTATGTACAAGAATATAACTACTATAATACTGCCCCTATGTACAAGAATATAACTACTTTAATACTGCTCCTATGTACAAGAATATAACTACTATAATACTGCTCCTATGTACAATATAACTACTATAATACTACTCCTATGTACAAGAATATAACTACTATAATACTTCCCCCTTTTTACAAGAATATAACTACTATAATACTACACCTATGTACAAGTATATAACTACTATAATACTGCCCCTATGTACAAGAATATAACTACTATAATACTGCCCCTATGTACAAGAATATAACTACTATAATACTACTCCTATGTACAAGAATATAACTACTATAATACTGCCCCTATGTACAAGAATATAACTACTATAATACTGCCCCCTATGTACAAGAATATAACTACTATAATACTACTCCTATGTACAAGAATATAACTACTATAATACTACTCCTATGTACAAGAATATAACTACTATAATACTGCTCCTATGTACAAGAATATAACTACTATAATACTGCCTCCTATGTACAAGAATATAACTACTATAATACTACCTCCTATGTACAAGAATATAACTACTATAATACTGCCCCTATGTACAAGAATATAACTACTATAATACTGCTCCTATGTACAAGAATATAACTACTATAATACTGCCTCCTATGTACAAGAATATAACTACTATAATACTACCTCCTATGTACAAGAATATAACTACTATAATACTGCCTCCTATGTACAAGAATATAACTACTATAATACTGCCCCTATGTACAAGAATATAACTACTATAATACTGCTCCTATGTACAAGAATATAACTACTATAATACTACCTCCTATGTACAAGAATATAACTACTATAATACTACCTCTTATGTACAAGAATATAACTACTATAATACTACTCCTATGTACAAGAATATAACTACTATAATACTGCTCCTATGTACAAGAATATAACTACTATAATACTGCCTCCTATGTACAAGAATATAACTACTATAATACTGACTCCTATGTACAAGAATATAACTACTATAATACTGCTCCTATATACAAGAATATAACTACTATAATACTACTCCTATGTACAAGAATATAACTACTATAATACTGCTCCTATGTACAAGAATATAACTACTATAATACTGCTCCTATGTACAAGAATATAACTACTATAATACTGCTCCTATGTACAAGAATATAACTACTATAATACTGCCCCCTATGTACAAGAATATAACTACTATAATACTGCTCCCTATGTACAAGAATATAACTACTATAATACTGCTCCTATGTACAAGAATATAACTACTATAATACTGCTCCTATGTACAAGAATATAACTACTATAATACTGCTCCTATGTACAAGAATATAACTACTATAATACTGCTCCTATGTACAAGAATATAACTACTATATTACTGCTCCTATGTACAAGAATATAACTACTATAATACTGCTCCTATGTACAAGAATATAACTACTATAATACTGCTCCTATGTACAAGAATATAACTACTATAATACTGCTCCTATGTACAAGAATATAATTACTATAATACTGCCCCTATGTACAAGAATATAATTACTATAATACTGCCTCCTATGTACAAGAATATAACTACTATTATACTACCTATGTACAAGAATATAACTACTATTATACTGCTGCTATGTACAAGAATATAACTACTATAATACTGCCCCTATGTACAAGAATATAACTACTATAGTACTGCTCCTATGTACAAGAATATAACTACTATAGTACTGCTCCTATGTACAAGAATATAACTACTATAATACTGCTCCTATGTACAAGAATATAACTACTATAATACTGCTCCTATGTACAAGAATATAACTACTATAATACTACCTCCTATGTACAAGAATATAACTACTATAATACTGCCTCCTATGTACAAGAATATAACTACTATAATACTGCCCCTATGTACAAGAATATAACTACTATAATACTGCCTCCTATGTACAAGAATATAACTACTATAATACTGCTCCTATGTACAAGAATATAACTACTATAATACTACCTCCTATGTACAAGAATATAACTACTATAATACTGCCCCTATGTACAAGAATATAACTACTATAATACTGCCTCCTATGTACAAGAATATAACTACTATAATACTGCTCCTATGTACAAGAATATAACTACTATAATACTGCCCCCTATGTACAAGAATATAACTACTATAATACTGCCTCTATGTACAAGAATATAACTACTATAATGCTGCTCCTATGTACAATAATATAACTACTATAATACTACCTCCTATGTACAAGAATATAACTACTATAATACTGCTCCTATGTACAAGAATATAACTACTATAATACTGCTCCTATATACAAGAATATAACTACTATAATACTGCTGCTATGTACAAGAACATAACTACTATAATACTACTATGTACAAGAATATAACTACTATAATACTGCTGCTATGTACAAGAACATAACTACTATAATACTACTATGTACAAGAATATAACTACTATAATACTGCTCCTATGTACAAGAATATAACTACTATAATACTGCTGCTATGTAGAAGAACATAACTACTATAATACTGCCTCCTATGTACAAGAATATAACTACTATAATACTACCTCCTATGTACAAGAATATAACTACTATAATACTACTCCTATGTACAAGAATATAACTACTATAATACTACCTCCTATGTACAAGAATATAACTACTATAATACTACTCCTATGTACAAGAATATAACTACTATAATACTACTCCTATGTACAAGAATATAACTACTATAATACTACTCCTATGTACAAGAATATAACTACTATAATACTACCTCCTATGTACAAGAATATAACTACTATAATACTACCTCCTATGTACAAGAATATAACTACTATAATACTACTATGTACAAGAATATAACTACTATAATACTACCTCCTATGTACAAGAATATAACTACTATAATACTACTCCTATGTACAAGAATATAACTACTATAATACTACCTCCTATGTACAAGAACATAACTACTATAATACTGCTCCTATGTACAATATAACTACTATAATACTGCTCCTATGTACAAGAATATAACTACTATAATACTGCAATTAATATCCTATGTACAAGAATATAACTACTATAATACTGCTCCTATGTAGAATATACAGTGAGGAAAAAAGTATTTAGTCAGCCACCAATTGTGCAAGTTCTCCCACTTATAAATATAGTACTTGCACCATTTTTCCCTCATTTGTCCTTCCTTCAATACATCTCTGTTAGTATTCTGGTTTCTTCATGTTCCGCTCTCGCGGCTCGGCTCGGTGGGGATCAGCCTCTTACAAGTGAAGTGTTATTTGTTTGTCTCAGGCAGCGGATTATCAGTATGAGCGGGGTCAGGCGGTGGATAAAGGATAGAGGAGGGGTTGACTCTCTAGAGAGGATTATTCATTAAGTGATGAGCGTCGGGGTCTTGTCTTCTCCCTGTTGACGTTCTCATTGATCAGCATCTTCCATCTCATTAATTAATGTCTCTTTTATCTGGTCATTCTCTCTTATATACAAGACTCGTGACGCCTCTTATTAACCCCTGAGTTACTGGCCCGTTCACTGTTATTACATGTAGATGGTGGAGCTGGATTACATATATAATATTGCCCTCATCCTCTCTCACCTTGACTTTTGTAAGCCGCCTGTTTCCTGTCTCACTCCCATCCTGGGGCTTTTTCGTTATTTCCTCTGCTCCACCTCTACCTTTACTATCTATAGATATCTGTCAGGTAAGCACAGCCAGCAGGGGAGCAGCTGCCCAGGATCAAGCATAGCTAATAAGCAATTAACCAATGATAAAATTGCATGCTTGTATAGATCGACTCCATCTCTTGATGTGCTGTGAAGCATCATGGTCCATGATTATAGATCACAGAACACGTCACTCATCTGTAATCCTTGTATATCGCTGAGGCAGACACTTTTTGATTAATGTTTTTGCCTGTTAGTTATACAAACAAAATGGCATCCTTCACTATGTATTTATTTGTTAATTTAACTGGGTATCTCATTTACCTTGGCCCAACAAACAACATGGCTGCTGCTGGTCTGAAAGAAAGTGTTCTTTAATTTCCATCAAACCTGACCTTAACGGGTCACCTCGCTTCAGTCTTTTTGGTCTCTAGGGAGTTGTCAGGATATTTTCTTTGTTCATAGCTTGGGTGCTTGTGGGTGGGATTCTTGGATGTTGGGTTCATTCCTTAGTAGCTGAGTTCCATATGTTTTAGAGGTCTGGTTTCTTGGTTGATAGGTTGTCTTCTTAAATGGTAGGTTGGTCTCTTGGATTGTGGGTTGAACTCTCAGACAGTGGGTTTGTTTCTTGAACTTTGGATTGGTTTCTTGAACTTTGGATTGGTTTCTTGGATGGTGGGTTGGTTTCTTGAACGGTGGATTGGTTTCTTAAACATTGGGTTGATTTCTTGGATGGTGGGTTGGTTTCTTTGATGGTGGATTGGTTTATTGAGCATTGGGTTGGTTTCTTGGATGGTGGGTTGGTTTCTTGAACGGTGGGTTGCTTTCTTGAACAGTGGGTTGGTTTCTTAAACATTGGGATGATTTCTTTGATGGTGGGTTGGTTTCTTGAGCATTGGGTTGGTTTCTTGGATGGTGGGTTTGTTTCTTAAATGGTAGCTTGATTTCTTGGTTGAATGGTTCATTTTTTGGATGGTTGGTTGTTTTGGGTTGGTGGTTTCTTGGCTAATTTATTGAGTTATGGATAGGTTTTCTACAATAGTGAGTTGGTTTCTTAGGTAGTAGATTGTTTTTTGGCAAGTTGGTTGTTTAGATGTTGGTTAGGTTCTTGGATGGTGGATTGTTTTTTATTTTATGTTAATTCATTGGTTGGTATCTTGAATAATCGTTGTTTTTATGGATTGTTGTGTTGGTTTTATAGATGTGAGTATAGTACTCTGGTTACATGGATAATGGGTTGGTTTTTTGGATGGAGGGTTGGCTTTCTGGTTAGTTCATTAGATGGTTTATTGTATGGTGAGTTGGTTTATTGGATGATGGTTTGTTCTTTGATCAACAATTGGTTTCTTAGATGGTGATCTTCTTTGGTTTCTTGACTTGTGGGCTAATTTCCTGGTTGGTGGTCTGGTTTCTTGGATAATGTTTTTTTTTTTTTTCTAACGCTAGGTGTGGTTTCACAATTGGTGGGTTGGTTTAATGGTTAGGTCATTGAATATTGGATTCATTTCTTGGATAGTGGGTTGGTTATTTGAGCTTTGGATTTTTTTCTATTGATTATTCAATGATTAGTGGGTTAACCAAGTGGTTGTTAGGTTCTTTGGATGATACTTTTCTTTCTTGGATGGTGGATTGCTTCTATGAGCATTGTTCCATTTTCTTTAATATTCATTGATCAGTTGATTTCATTGTTGGTTTCTTGAATGATTGGTGTTCACTTCTTAGGGCTGGTTTTGTGGATGTTTGGTTTGTTTCTTGGATGTTTGTAGGTCTGTTGGGTTGGCTCTTTGGGTGATGGTCTGTTTGCTTTAATTATTCATTCTTTAGTTGGTGGATGGTTTCTTAGGTGATGCGTTGTTCTTTGGTTGGTGAGTTAGTTCCTTGACCAGTGGTTGCTTTCCTGTTTGGTGACCTAGAAGAAACAATCCTCAAAGTATAATTATAATGTCATTCTATATTACAAAGCTTATAAATGTGCACTGCAACCCTTCCCTCCAGATCTAGATGAACCCATTTTAACCATTCACCAGACCATCAGTGATGTACGAGGAAGCTTCTATCAGGAGAAGACTGTATTCCTGCGATGTACTGTCAGCTCCAACCCACCCGCTCGCTTCATCTGGAAACGGGAAACAGAGACTTTGTCACACAATCAGGACAATGGTGTAGATATCTACGAGCCTCTCTACACACAGGTAACGCTGGATAGATCTAATACATTGTCACCTATACATGAAATTGTCCCAAATGTAGGCAAATTCTTGGGTTGTTCATGTGTTTTGGCTGCCTGATACAGTAATTGTCCTGGGCTGCAGCAATATATAAAGAGGTTAAAAGTGTGAACTTTGTGTCATATATTGAATATCTTTCTGTTGTGTAGATCCTGATAAATCTTCCCCATTGCATGCAAGCTCAACATATAACAATTCCTTGTCAGCAACTTGATAAATGAGTGCAGATCGGATTTACCTGCAGTCCCATGCAAACTGGACATAGCACATTGCTAGATCACATCCCATTGTTGCTAATAACAAACTCATCTCAGTAGTTATTGGCGACTGTTACATGGAATGAATGAGATTTACTCTCCAGGACGTCTGGGCGGCTTCTGGTTGTCTAACCCACTACCAGTAATAATGATAAGGGATGAACAGGATGAAACATTACTGTCTGCACACAAAGTCAATTCATCAATCAATACTCTCGCAATGTTCTTGGCCTCTAATTTACACAAAGTCTTCATTCACCGGAGCCATCTAAAGTGACTTATCTATCACTGTCCATATAGCAGATAATAAGAAGAGAAAAAAACGCATCTGAAAAGTAACAGGAATAAAAATCTGAATCCCGGGGAGATGGGGGAGGGGCAGCACTATTGTCTCCTCTCTCCCTAATCCTTGTAAATCTCTGTCACTTCTTATATGGACAGCTCCATATACCACGCAATGCTGAAAAACTTCTACTACAGAGTATACATTATATACTAATCCCTGTATTCTGCTCCTCCTATAGAATATACATTATATACTAATCCCTGTATTCTGCTCCTCCTATAGAATATACATTATATACTAATCCCTGTACTCAGCTCCTCCTCCTATAGAATATACATTATATACTAATCCCTGTACTCAGCTCCTCCTCCTATAGAGTATACATTATATACTAATCCCTGTACTCAGCTCCTCCTCCTATAGAGTATACATTATATACTAATCCCTGTACTCAGCTCCTCCTCCTATAGAGTATACATTATATACTAATCCCTGTACTCAGCTCCTCCTCCTATAGAATATACATTATATACCAATCCCTGTACTCAGCTCCTCCTCCTATAGAGTATACATTATATACTAATCCCTGTACTCAGCTCCTCCTCCTATAGAGTATACATTATATACTAATCCCTGTACTCAGCTCCTCCTCCTATAGAGTATACATTATATACTAATCCCTGTACTCAGCTCCTCCTCCTATAGAGTATACATTATATACTAATCCCTGTACTCAGCTCCTCCTCCTATAGAGTATACATTATATACTAATCACTGTACTCTGCTCCTCCTCCTATAGAATATACATTATATACTAATCCCTGTACTCAGCTCCTCCTCCTATAGAATATACATTATATACTAATCCCTGTACTCAGCTCCTCCTCCTATAGAGTATACAAGTACTAATCATTTTTTTCTGCTCCTCCTATAGATTACATTATATACTAATCCCTGTACTCAGCTCCTCCTCCTATAGAATATACATTATATACTAATCCCTGTACTCAGCTCCTCCTCCTATAGAGTATACATTATATACTAATCCCTGTACTCAGCTCCTCCTCCTATAGAGTATACATTATATACTAATCCCTGTACTCAGCTCCTCCTCCTATAGAGTATACATTATATACTAATCCCTGTACTCAGCTCCTCCTCCTATAGAATATACATTATATATTCTTATGGCAGCCAAATAGGTCATCTGATGGGTTGTAAGATACACCCTCCACCATCACCATCCTGAATATCCGCACACACCAGTGTCTGGGGACTATTTTATGAAGCCAATTATTATGCTGGTTCTACTTATTGGACAATCGCTCAATGGCGTAGACGATTTATGGGATCCAGATGACCTGGGGCCGTCTTGGCTGCAGCTCAACCTGTGAGCTTTATTTCAGATGTATCACAGGAGCTGTCCGGGTGCTGAGCTCGGAGATTATTCACCTAGTCCAGGGCTCCGTGTAGATTGGCTCTCACCAGTCAAATGTAGGAGCTGATTTGCAAATCTTCTTCCCATGGAGCATTGTCTGAATATAAGTCAATGAAGAGCTGAAGCCCCTAAGTATGTCCTGCTGGGCCTAAAAATGTGGGCTCCATAGATGACCCTGTGATTACAGACACATTATAACATAGCAGATAAGGTGGGTTAAGACGTCTTGTCCTAAAAACCTACCAACTTAATCCAGAGGAAGGCAAAAAAAAAACACCACAAGGTTGACCCCAATTGCCCCATCAGAGGAAAAAAAATTCCTTCCCAACTCCAAATATGGCAATTGGTCTAAATCGCTGGATCAGCATCTTATCCAAAAAATTCTAGTCCCCATAATGTGTAACATCATTGTACAAGAAGTCATGGCAGTCCCATAGTCTCACCGCTCTTACTGTAAAGAAGCCCTACCTATGACTATGGTAAATCCTTTCCTCCTCTAGACGTAGCGGCAGTATCACGGCCCCTCAGAAAGATCTCAGCACTATCCATTCATATATTATTCAGTCGCCCTTTTTTCGAGTCTGACCACCAGTCTTTGTCTTCTGATCCACCATCCGTTTAATTTCTTGGCCCTCTCCTCTGCACCCCTCTGGGTCAGGCTTTTCCAGATTTCCTTGTCCTCAGCCTCTTTTCCTTCCTGATTTTATTGGCCTGGCACTGCTTGGTAAAATGAAGTTTACTGTTCACAAATCTCCCCGGGTATTTTTCCGCAGAATTGTTACTTAGCGTTTACTGCATGATTGAAGAAATAGTTTCCAGGTGCAGAACTTTCCATTTCTATGTCTTCTAGCTGTGCATAGTAGTACAGTATAATGTTGTACTGTGTTAGCCATAGAAAGTAGTGGAAAGAAGAGAGCTCGTACTCTCGAAAGCTCACTATCAAATCTACTCAGTTAGCCTAAAATGTATGGCCTGATTTCTTCGCTCTTCCACTTCTAGCTGTGCAGTCATTCTGGGGGGTCCTCCATGGACAGAATATTATTAGAGGCTTCACAACCTAATAATCTCTTCATCCAGTATTTAGAAGACTCTGGAATCTGTGGAAGGAAACGTATGTAAATGTGATCCTGTGATAATGTGCCGTATGACTACCGAGGACCCCTGGAAAAAGCTAAACCCAGAAGCCTAGTAAGGAGACCCCCAGAATGAGAATAGTCACTATTATAATAAGGATGACGCGAGGGATTATTTATCTCTAAAATGCTAAAAAGACTCCTATAAAGAGCCATAAAATAGAAATTATTTGTGTAATAATATAATAATCTCTGCTGGACCTCGTATCACATACAATAGTGTAATAATCTCTGATATCAGCACCTGGACAGCTCCATATACCACGCAATGCTGAAAAACTTCTACTACAGAGTATACATTATATACTAATCCCTGTATTCTGCTCCTCCTATAGAATATACATTATATACTAATCCCTGTATTCTGCTCCTCCTATAGAATATACATTATATACTAATCCCTGTACTCAGCTCCTCCTCCTATAGAATATACATTATATACTAATCCCTGTACTCAGCTCCTCCTCCTATAGAGTATACATTATATACTAATCCCTGTACTCAGCTCCTCCTCCTATAGAGTATACATTATATACTAATCCCTGTACTCAGCTCCTCCTCCTATAGAGTATACATTATATACTAATCCCTGTACTCAGCTCCTCCTCCTATAGAGTATACATTATATACTAATCCCTGTACTTAGCTCCCCTCCTCCTATAGAATATACATTATATACTAATCCCTGTACTCAGCTCCTCCTCCTATAGAGTATACATTATATACTAATCCCTGTACTCAGCTCCTCCTCCTATAGAGTATACATTATATACTAATCCCTGTACTCAGCTCCTCCTCCTATAGAGTATACATTATATACTAATCCCTGTACTCAGCTCCTCCTCCTATAGAGTATACATTATATACTAATCTCTGTACTCAGCTCCTCCTCCTATAGAATATACATTATATACTAATCTCTGTACTTAGCTCCTCCTCCTATAGAGTATACATTATATACTAATCCCTGTACTCAGCTCCTCCTCCTATAGAATATACATTATATACCAATCCCTGTACTCAGCTCCTCCTCCTATAGAGTATACATTATATACTAATCCCTGTACTCAGCTCCTCCTCCTATAGAGTATACATTATATACTAATCCCTGTACTCAGCTCCTCCTCCTATAGAGTATACATTATATACTAATCCCTGTACTCAGCTCCTCCTCCTATAGAGTATACATTATATACTAATCCCTGTACTCAGCTCCTCCTCCTATAGAATATACATTATATATTCTTATGGCAGCCAAATAGGTCATCTGATGGGTTGTAAGATACACCCTCCACCATCACCATCCTGAATATCCGCACACACCAGTGTCTGGGGACTATTTTATGAAGCCAATTATTATGCTGGTTCTACTTATTGGACAATCGCTCAATGGCGTAGACGATTTATGGGATCCAGATGACCTGGGGCCGTCTTGGCTGCAGCTCAACCTGTGAGCTTTATTTCAGATGTATCACAGGAGCTGTCCGGGTGCTGAGCTCGGAGATTATTCACCTAGTCCAGGGCTCCGTGTAGATTGGCTCTCACCAGTCAAATGTAGGAGCTGATTTGCAAATCTTCTTCCCATGGAGCATTGTCTGAATATAAGTCAATGAAGAGCTGAAGCCCCTAAGTATGTCCTGCTGGGCCTAAAAATGTGGGCTCCATAGATGACCCTGTGATTACAGACACATTATAACATAGCAGATAAGGTGGGTTAAGACGTCTTGTCCTAAAAACCTACCAACTTAATCCAGAGGAAGGCAAAAAAAAACACCACAAGGTTGACCCCAATTGCCCCATCAGAGGAAAAAAATTCCTTCCCAACTCCAAATATGGCAATTGGTCTAAATCGCTGGATCAGCATCTTATCCAAAAAATTCTAGTCCCCATAATGTGTAACATCATTGTACAAGAAGTCATGGCAGTCCCATAGTCTCACCGCTCTTACTGTAAAGAAGCCCTACCTATGACTATGGTAAATCCTTTCCTCCTCTAGACGTAGCGGCAGTATCACGGCCCCTCAGAAAGATCTCAGCACTATCCATTCATATATTATTCAGTCGCCCTTTTTTCGAGTCTGACCACCAGTCTTTGTCTTCTGATCCACCATCCGTTTAATTTCTTGGCCCTCTCCTCTGCACCCCTCTGGGTCAGGCTTTTCCAGATTTCCTTGTCCTCAGCCTCTTTTCCTTCCTGATTTTATTGGCCTGGCACTGCTTGATAAAATGAAGTTTACTGTTCACAAATCTCCCCGGGTATTTTTCCGCAGAATTGTTACTTAGCGTTTACTGCATGATTGAAGAAATAGTTTCCAGGTGCAGAACTTTCCATTTCTATGTCTTCTAGCTGTGCATAGTAGTACAGTATAATGTTGTACTGTGTTAGCCATAGAAAGTAGTGGAAAGAAGAGAGCTCGTACTCTCGAAAGCTCACTATCAAATCTACTCAGTTAGCCTAAAATGTATGGCCTGATTTCTTCGCTCTTCCACTTCTAGCTGTGCAGTCATTCTGGGGGGTCCTCCATGGACAGAATATTATTAGAGGCTTCACAACCTAATAATCTCTTCATCCAGTATTTAGAAGACTCTGGAATCTGTGGAAGGAAACGTATGTAAATGTGATCCTGTGATAATGTGCCGTATGACTACCGAGGACCCCTGGAAAAAGCTAAACCCAGAAGCCTAGTAAGGAGACCCCCAGAATGAGAATAGTCACTATTATAATAAGGATGACGCGAGGGATTATTTATCTCTAAAATGCTAAAAAGACTCCTATAAAGAGCCATAAAATAGAAATTATTTGTGTAATAATATAATAATCTCTGCTGGACCTCGTATCACATACAATAGTGTAATAATCTCTGATATCAGCACCTGGACAGCTCCATATACCACGCAATGCTGAAAAACTTCTACTACAGAGTATACATTATATACTAATCCCTGTATTCTGCTCCTCCTATAGAATATACATTATATACTAATCCCTGTATTCTGCTCCTCCTATAGAATATACATTATATACTAATCCCTGTACTCAGCTCCTCCTCCTATAGAGTATACATTATATACTAATCCCTGTACTCAGCTCCTCCTCCTATAGAGTATACATTATATACTAATCCCTGTACTCAGCTCCTCCTCCTATAGAGTATACATTATATACTAATCCCTGTACTCAGCTCCTCCTCCTATAGAGTATACATTATATACTAATCCCTGTACTCAGCTCCTCCTCCTATAGAGTATACATTATATACTAATCCCTGTACTCAGCTCCTCCTCCTATAGAATATACATTATATAGTAATCCCTGTACTCAGCTCCTCCTCCTATAGAGTATACATTATATACTAATCCCTGTACTCAGCTCCTCCTCCTATAGAGTATACATTATATACTAATCCCTGTACTCAGCTCCTCCTCCTATAGAGTATACATTATATACTAATCCCTGTATTCTGATCCTCCTCCTATAGAGTATACATTATATACTAATCCCTGTACTCAGCTCCTCCTCCTATAGAGTATACATTATATACTAATCCCTGTACTTAGCTCCTCCTCCTATAGAATATACATTATATACTAATCCCTGTACTCAGCTCCTCCTCCTATAGAGTATACATTATATACTAATCCCTGTACTCAGCTCCTCCTCCTATAGAGTATACATTATATACTAATCCCTGTACTCAGCTCCTCCTCCTATAGAGTATACATTATATACTAATCCCTGTACTCAGCTCCTCCTCCTATAGAATATACATTATATACCAATCCCTGTACTCAGCTCCTCCTCCTATAGAGTATACATTATATACTAATCCCTGTACTCAGCTCCTCCTCCTATAGAGTATACATTATATACTAATCCCTGTACTCAGCTCCTCCTCCTATAGAGTATACATTATATACTAATCCCTGTATTCTGATCCTCCTCCTATAGAATATACATTATATACTAATCTCTGTACTCAGCTCCTCCTCCTATAGAATATACATTATATACTAATCCCTGTACTCAGCTCCTCCTCCTATAGAGTATACATTATATACTAATCCCTGTACTCAGCTCCTCCTCCTATAGAGTATACATTATATACTAATCCCTGTACTCAGCTCCTCCTCCTATAGAGTATACATTATATACTAATCCCTGTACTCAGCTCCTCCTCCTATAGAATATACATTATATACTAATCTCTGTACTCAGCTCCTCCTCCTATAGAGTATACATTATATACTAATCCCTGTACTCAGCTCCTCCTCCTATAGAGTATACATTATATACTAATCCCTGTACTCAGCTCCTCCTCCTATAGAGTATACATTATATACTAATCCCTGTACTCAGCTCCTCCTCCTATAGAGTATACATTATATACTAATCCCTGTACTCAGCTCCTCCTCCTATAGAGTATACATTATATACTAATCCCTGTACTCAGCTCCTCCTCCTATAGAGTATACATTATATACTAATCCCTGTACTCAGCTCCTCCTCCTATAGAGTATACATTATATACTAATCACTGTATTCTGCTCCTCCTATAGAATATACATTATATACTAATCCCTGTATTCTGATCCTCCTATAGAATATACATTATATACTAATCCCTGTATTCTGCTCCTCCTATAGAATATACATTATATACTAATCCCTGTACTCAGCTCCTCCTCCTATAGAGTATACATTATATACTAATCTCTGTACTTAGCTCCTCCTCCTATAGAATATACATTATATACTAATCTCTGTACTCAGCTCCTCCTCCTATAGAATATACATTATATACTAATCCCTGTACTCAGCTCCTCCTCCTATAGAATATACATTATATACTAATCCCTGTACTCAGCTCCTCCTCCTATAGAATATACATTATATACTAATCCCTGTATTCTGATCCTCCTCCTATAGAATATACATTATATACTAATCTCTGTACTTAGCTCCTCCTCCTATAGAATATACATTATATACTAATCCCTGTATTCTGATCCTCCTCCTATAGAATATACATTATATACTAATCCCTGTACTCAGCTCCTCCTCCTTATAGAGTATACATTATATACTAATCCCTGTACTCAGCTCCTCCTCCTATAGAGTATACATTATATACTAATCCCTGTACTCAGCTCCTCCTCCTATAGAGTATACATTATATAATAATCTCTGTACTCAGCTCCTCCTCCTATAGAGTATACATTATATACTAATCCCTGTACTTAGCTCCTCCTCCTATAGAATATACATTATATACTAATCCCTGTATTCTGATCCTCCTCCTATAGAATATACATTATATACTAATCCCTGTACTCAGCTCCTCCTCCTATAGAGTATACATTATATACTAATCTCTGTACTCAGCTCCTCCTCCTATAGAGTATACATTATATACTAATCCCTGTACTCAGCTCCTCCTCCTATAGAGTATACATTATATACTAATCCCTGTACTCAGCTCCTCCTCCTATAGAGTATACATTATATACTAATCCCTGTACTCAGCTCCTCCTCCTATAGAGTATACATTATATACTAATCCCTGTACTCAGCTCCTCCTCCTATAGAGTATACATTATATACTAATCCCTGTATTTAGCTCCTCCTCCTATAGAATATACATTATATACTAATCCCTGTACTCAGCTCCTCCTCCTATAGAGTATACATTATATAATAATCTCTGTATTCCGCTCCTCCTATAGAATATACATTACATACTAATCTCTGTATTCCGCTCCTCCTACAGAATATACATTATATAATAATCTCTGTATTCCGCTCCTTCTATAGAATATACATTATATAATAATCTCTGTATTCCGCTCCTCCTATAGAATATACATTATATACTCTCTGTATTCCGCTCCTCCTATAGAGTATACATTATATAATCTCTGTATTCCGCTCCTCCTATAGCGTATACATTATATACTAATCTCTGTATTCCGCTCCTCCTATAGAGTATACATTATATACTAATCCCTGTACTCAGCTCCTCCTCCTATAGAGTATACATTATATAATAATCTCTGTATTCCTCTCCTCCTATAGAATATACATTACATACTAATCTCTGTATTCCGCTCCTCCTACAGAATATACATTATATAATAATCTCTGTATTCCGCTCCTCCTATAGAATATACATTATATAATAATCTCTGTATTCCGCTCCTCCTATAGAATATACATTATATAATCTCTGTATTCCGCTCCTCCTATAGAGTATACATTATATAATCTCTGTATTCCGCTCCTCCTATAGCGTATACATTATATACTAATCTCTGTATTCCGCTCCTCCTATAGAGTATACATTATATAATCTCTGTATTCCGCTCCTCCTATAGCGTATACATTATATACTAATCTCTGTATTCCGCTCCTCGGCCCGGTGAATTCCCCCGGTGTATCTTGTGCTTTAGAGTCCATCATTATCCTGTGTATTTGATGGAGGTTTTGTCGTGTCTCTGTGATCTACAGGAGATTCTCGCTCGGCCTCTCTGGGGATATCTTCCTGCCAGCAATAGACGATGTATAAATAGTTGTTGTCTGAAGGGTAATGGTCCGGAGCTAACAGCCAAGTCCAAACATTGTTCTTCACATGACAGATACATCTGACAACGTCTCCCATCTATCCTGCCAGAGATCCATACATAGTGATGATGGTGGATATCGCCAGAGACGCCCGGGCTCCTCTCCTGACATCACCCTACACTGTCCTACCTGCGAGCTCGCTTCATGGCCGAGGGTGCTCTACTATATAGAACCATTAAATAAGTCATTGACTCTAAGTTGTGATGTGAGGAGAAGACCATAGAGCAGAAGTATCAAACACTACAACATAGTAATGATTAAGATCTCGGATCCTCATGGAGCACTTTTAGATCCCATATCTACATGAGCCCAACCATAGACATGAGATACTACAGTGCTGGCCAAAAGTATTGGCACCCCTGCAATTCTGTCAGATAATACTCCATTTCTTCCAGAAAATGATTGCAATCACAAATGCTTTGGTAGTAATATCTTCATTTATTTTGCTTGCAATGAAAAAACACAAAAGAGAATGAAAAAAAAAGTCAAATCATTGATCATTTTACACAAAACTCCAAAAATGGGCCGGACAAAAGTATTGGCACCCTCAGCCTCATACTTGGTAGCACAACCTTTAGACAAAATAACTGCGAACAACCGCTTCCGGTAACCATCAATGAGTTTCTTCCAATGCTCTGCTGGAATTTCTCCAGGTCCCTGAGATGTGAAGGGCGCCTTCTCCAAACTGCCATTGTGAGATCTCTCCTTGGGTGTTCTATGGGATTCAGGTCTGGACTCATTGCTGCCACTTTACAAGTCTCCAGTGCTTTCTCTCAAACCATTTTCTAGTGCTTTTTGAAGTGTGTTTTGGGTCATTGTCCTGCTGGAAGACCCATGACCTCTGAGGGAGACCCAGCTTTCTCACACTGGGCCCTACATTATGCTGCAGACTTCATAATGCCATGCACACGGTCAAGCAGTCCAGTGCCAGAGGCAGCAAAGCAACCCCAAAACATCAGGGAACCTCCGCCATGTCTGACTGTAGGGACCGTGTTCTTTTCTTTGAAGGCCTCTTTTTTTTCCTGTAAACTCTATGTTGATGCCTTTTCCCAAAAAGCTCTACTTTTGTCTCATCTGACCAGAGAACATTCTTCCAAAAAGTTTTTGGCTTTCTCAGGTAAGTTTTGGCTTTTTTATGTCTCTGGGTCAGAAGTGGGGTCTTCCTGGGTATCCTACCATAGAGTCCCTTTTCATTCAGACGCCGACGGATAGTACGGGTTGACACTGTTGTACCCTCGGACTGCAGGGCAGCTAGAACTTGTTTGGATGTTAGTCGAGGTTCTTTAGCCACCATCCGCACAATCTTTCGTTGAAATCTCTCGTCAATGTTTCTTTTGCGTCCACATCTAGGGAGGTTAGCCGCAGTGCCATGGGCTTTACACTTCTTGATGACTCTGCGCACGGTAGACACAGGAACATTCAGGTCTTTGGAGATGGACTTGTAGGCTTGAGATTGCTCATGCTTCCTCACAATTTTGCTTCTCAAGTCCTCAGACAGTTCTTTGGTCTTCTTTCTTTTCTCCATGCTCAATGTGGTACACACAAGGACACAGGACAGAGGTTGAGTCAACTTTAATCCATTTCAACTGGCTGCAAGTGTGATTTAGTTATTGCCACCACCTGTTATGTGCCACAGGTAAGTAACAGGTGCTGTTAATTACACAAATTAGAGAAGCATCACATGATTTTTCAAAGGGTGCCAATACTTTTGTCCACCCCCTTTTTTATGTTTGGTGTGGAATTATATCCAATTTGGCTTTTTGACAATTCTTTTTGTGGTTTTCCATTGACGACAAATTAAATGAAGATATTATTACCAAAGCATTTGTGGTTGCAATCATTTTCTGGAAGAAATTGAGTATTATCTGACAGAATTGCAGGGGTGCCAATACTTTTGGCCAGCACTGTATATGCATGCTATATGATAAAGTGCATGGATCTGCCAAAACTTATTAGGATTGACACTTGTAATAGATGTAGCCTCTACACCTATCTCAGTGGATCATCCACTATTTGGGTCTACTCAGATCTCATCCTGTCCACAGGCGCCACCAGTCATAGACTTGAGGTTTGGCCCCCTCTTTCTCTTTTGTGGCAGGACAATGTGTGGATTGTATATCAGGTATAGGATGGGTCTTACCTTGAAGGGGTAGATCAAAAGTGGGGGTTCAGAGATAGTAGTCACACCAGACCCTGGTCCTGGAATGTAGAGGCGCCATGATGTAACCCTGTCAGAAGGTGCGACACCTCCCAAGCATTCCCTTCGCCAGGTTACTATTCTGCACCGTCCCCTTAGACCCTCTATGGTCCATGCCCACTGACATACTGTCCGTCCTAGCAGGCATGGAGGCCAATCCATCTCCTCTCCTGCTTGCTTCAACTCTCTCTTCTTCCCCCTCCCATGGTGTGGGCATGTGCACTCTTGCCAATTCTTAAAGGGTTTGCACATACACTGTAACCTTCTCCAGGAAATACATGTCAAACAAAAACCTATTTCGTCTGCTGTGCCCCTGATTCCTGAGGAATATAGGTTCATAGCTTAGCTTGTTCCGGCCAGGGTATCTTTTGGTTAGCCCTGCTTCTTGATGGTCTTCCAATGTATCAACCTTTAATCTGTTTCCTGACTCTGGCTTTGTCTGTTCATCCTAATCTGCCTGATTCCTGTTACTAGCTTTGGCTTGCCTTTGACTACTGAATCTTTGCTGCCTGCCCTAACTCCTGTCTATACCCTTGGTCTCTATTAGACTACTCTCTTGCCCTTGGCATCTCTCTGGCGACGTATCCTGAGACTTCTCTGAGAGGTAGAGACCTGGTATCTTACCAGCAGTACAGTCCAGATCCACATATGGGGGTTAAAGGGTGAATACACAAAGCAAGCAGCATGGCGACTCCACGACCCACTGTCCATTGAGGCAAATTGGTGTGAACCAAAACCAAGAGGATGGGGCCAATGTAATGTTTGTTAGGGCCTGGTTTCGTGCTCCGCAGCTCTATCTGCCCCCCTCCTCCAGTTACTGTAACTATCTGCTACTTGAGATGATTGAAAAATGAGTCTCTAAATTACTGAGTTAAAAAAAGAAGAGAACCCACTTGTCTGCGACTTTCTGGAAGAAGTGATGAGATTCAGTGCAAGTTCTTTTAACATTTCAAGAATCTTCTCATCTCCTGAAGTCTGATGAGCAATGGAAAAACATTTAGATAGAATTAATTTTGGGCTGAACCTTCAGTCTTTCCTCGTTGCCCTCTCCGATTCCTCCAGATCTGGCCCCGGCACATTCTTCATGCTGTCTTATTAATCACCTCTTAATATCATAACTCTCTGTGCGTCCTGTATAGATAAGACAGTGAATCAATATCCGGCCGCTGCCAACCCTATTACCACATCTAATGAAGCTCCACTTCCTGCAGTAAATTAAGATCGTCTTCCTGTGGACGATAATGGGATTGGATTTGCGGGAGAGGAAAGTTTCTCTGCAGTCTAGCAACTTATCATCGCTGCCGCTTCCTTGCAAGAACCTCAGAAGATCCGAGGCTTGTGTCGAATCCATTATCATCGATGCAAAATGTCACTGATTCACTTGTCATTCATAACCCGTCAGGACGAGCGTCTTCTCTCAAACCTGTGTCTGCAAGATGGACAAAATAAATGAGTCCTCTCAGGGAAAATACAGAGGCAAATTCATCTTCTTGCGACTTCTCCATCTGAATTTCTGATGTCACAGGGCGCAGTCTAGAGACTGGAGGACTGGATTCTCCCATCTATCACACAGTCTCTTATCCTGGGGATATAAAACCTTATATATACAACTGTAAGGACTAGAGATGGGGAATACCCATGTAAATCATACAGAGACACCAGGAGGTCGGGCCCTGTTACAGATGTGGCTTTGTGGCCCCGCAGCATTGAGTTACTCCTCTGGTCAGATGGTTGGTAAAAATAACAAAGGATATAATATAAATGGAAACTATTCTCAGGCCCTTTTTGTGATCTTTGTAGTTACAGAATCAACAACAATCTCAGTCATCAAGATCTTTCTGACAATCTCACAATCTCTGCATCTGTCTCAACCGTCTCAGTTCATCCAGTTTATCCCAAATAGAAAAATAGTAATAATAATAAGTATTGTTAATAGTGATAAATGCTCCAGAAAACCGAACAACGTGAATATATGGTAACTACATGTACCAGAAATCACTTTAGCATGTAATAATAACTACTGTATAATATGTAACCAGAATTACTCTACAGTATGTAATAAGACTAACCGTACAATATGTAACAATAACTACAACATGTAGCCTGAATTACTTTACAGTATGTAATAAGACTAGCCGTACAATATGTAACAATAACTACTGTATACTATGTAACAGATCAGTTCTAGACGATGTCACACTAACTACAACATATAAAAGCAACATTTTTTCACCAATAACTATACATGATGAAACAAGTACAGTAACAATGATACTGTAACTACACCATGTATAATAACCCCCAACATGTAAAAACGAGAACTCTGCAACATATTTATATATAACAGTAACTACAGCATGTAATAACAAGAACCCTGCAACATATCACAGGAAGTCTACAACATAAAACAATAAAAATGTGTAACAAAAGTAACTCTACAATGTGTAACCACACGGGGGCAGATTTACTAATCCTGTGTAATATTAGACAATGTAAACTAGACAGTCATATACTGCACTAGATTTACCACAGTGACTGATATTGGATGATAAAATTGAAACATCTGTACATTGTCTACTCCTCTGCATACTGTCTACTCTGTCTATTCCTCTGTACACTGTTTATTCCTCTGTACCCTGTCTACTCCTCTGCACGCTGTCTACTCCTCTGTACGCTGTCTACTCCTCTGTACCGTCTACTCCTCTGTACGCTGTCTACTCCTCTGTACCCGGTCTACTCCTCTGTACCCTGTCTACTCCTCTGTACTGTCTACTCCTCTGTACTGTCTACTCCTCTGTACACTGTCTACTCCTCTGTACCCGGTCTACTCCTCTGTACCCGGTCTACTCCTCTGTACCCTGTCTACTCCTCTGTACTGTCTACTCCTCTGTACACTGTCTACTCCTCTGTACCCTGTCTACTCCTCTGTACTGTCTACTCCTCTGTACACTGTCTACTCCTCTGTACCCGGTCTACTCCTCTGTACCCTGTCTACTCCTCTGTACACTGTCTACTCCTCTGTACCCTGTCTACTCCTCTGTACACTGTCTACTCCTCTGTACCCGGTCTACTCCTCTGTACCCTGTCTACTCCTCTGTACTGTCTACTCCTCTGTACTGTCTACTCCTCTGTACACTGTCTACTCCTCTGTACCCTGTCTACTCCTCTGTACTGTCTACTCCTCTGTACTGTCTACTCCTCTGTACACTGTCTACTCCTCTGTACCCGGTCTACTCCTCTGTACCCGGTCTACTCCTCTGTACCCGGTCTACTCCTCTGTACCCTGTCTACTCCTCTGTACACTGTCTACTCCTCTGTACCCTGTCTACTCCTCTGTACTGTCTACTCCTCTGTACACTGTCTACTCCTCTGTACCCGGTCTACTCCTCTGTACCCTGTCTACTCCTCTGTACACTGTCTACTCCTCTGTACCCGGTCTACTCCTCTGTACCCTGTCTACTCCTCTGTACTGTCTACTCCTCTGTACTGTCTACTCCTCTGTACGCCGTCTTCTCCTCTGTACACTGTCTACTCCTCTGTACTGTCTACTCCTCTGTACACTGTCTACTCCTCTGTACCCGGTCTACTCCTCTGTACCCTGTCTACTCCTCTGTACACTGTCTACTCCTCTGTACCCGGTCTACTCCTCTGTACCCTGTCTACTCCTCTGTACTGTCTACTCCTCTGTACTGTCTACTCCTCTGTACACTGTCTACTCCTCTGTACCCGGTCTACTCCTCTGTACCCGGTCTACTCCTCTGTACCCTGTCTACTCCTCTGTACTGTCTACTCCTCTGTACACTGTCTACTCCTCTGTACCCTGTCTACTCCTCTGTACTGTCTACTCCTCTGTACACTGTCTACTCCTCTGTACCCGGTCTACTCCTCTGTACCCTGTCTACTCCTCTGTACACTGTCTACTCCTCTGTACCCTGTCTACTCCTCTGTACACTGTCTACTCCTCTGTACCCGGTCTACTCCTCTGTACCCTGTCTACTCCTCTGTACTGTCTACTCCTCTGTACTGTCTACTCCTCTGTACACTGTCTACTCCTCTGTACCCTGTCTACTCCTCTGTACTGTCTACTCCTCTGTACTGTCTACTCCTCTGTACACTGTCTACTCCTCTGTACGCCGTCTTCTCCTCTGTACACTGTCTACTCCTCTGTACCCTGTCTACTCCTCTGCACGACGTCTTCTCCTCTGTACGCTGTCTTCTCTTCTGTACACTGTCTACTCCTCTGTTTGCTGTCTACTCCTCTGCACCCGGTCTACTCCTCTGTACGCTGTATACTCCTCTGTACGTTGTCTACTCCTCTGTACGCTGTCTACTCCTCTGTTTGCTGTCTACTCCTCTGTTTGCTGTCTACTCCTCTGTACACTGTCTACTCCTCTGTACCCTGTATACTCCTCTGTACCCTGTCTACTCCTCTGTACCCTGTCTACTCCTCTGTACCCTGTATACTCCTCTGTACCCTGTCTACTCCTCTGTACCCTGTATACTCCTCTGTACCCTGTCTACTCCTCTGTACCCTGTATACTCCTCTGTACACTGTCTACTCCTCTGTACCCTGTATACTCCTCTGTACCCTGTATACTCCTCTGTACCCTGTCTACTCCTCTGTACCCTGTCTACTCCTCTGTACCCTGTATACTCCTCTGTACCCTGTATACTTCTCTCTACGCTGTCATCTCCTCTGTACACTGTCTATACTGACTTTACACCACCTATTAGATGTCTTAGTTTCTGACCGTTTTTGGTGATTTCGGTCACATCTTAAGCTCCTCCTCTTTGTATTCTTGGACAAGGCACAGGAGGAGTTTGAAGCCGTTAATAAATCTGGTGTCCGGCATGGAGGTCGGTTTATTTTTGGCCCAAGTCTCGTCATAATTCCGGGATATATTTTCATTAGTAAACTCTGCTGACTAATTAATTCTTAGCAAATATAATATCAGACCTCCAAAATTTCAGCTCCAAAAAAACTCTTTTTTTTCCCCAAACCATCTCCTTATTGTATTACTGTACGTCATAGTCACGTCTGGTGTCCAGTCACACATAACATTCCTATCACTCTCATCATCCATCATGGCCACAGCAGTTTATGAGAGGTGCGCTCTGCGGAGACTTTAATTATATGATGTGACATTATTAGCAGAGCATTCACCTCCGGCCGCACCGCCAAGCATGCACATATCATAGGACGGTCGCCCAGGACGCAGGTTCAGCATCAAGTACCAAGGTCAGGCGATCCTGCGGCAGATCAGGGTTGTGTAATTGATTGGTCATGTCTACATTGTAGATTAAACAGTCAGCAGAGACCGAATCAGTAATTGATTTGTTATGTCCTGATGGGAAGTTAATGCAACTCTATATATAGATACATGTGAGGGCTTAGATACACGACCGCTGCAGCACATGGTGGGGACTGTAGTACTTCTCTGAGACAGTACCACTAGGCTTAGATACAGCAGCTTAGCAGACAGTATCACACATGACAAGCTTAGATACACTATATAGCGACCCTATATAATAAGATCCATATATTTTCTGCTCACATCTCATTTTTCCTCTCTTCTCAGGGTGAAACCAAAGTATTGAAGCTGAAGAACCTGCGCCCTCAGGACTACGCCAACTACACGTGCCAGGTGTCTGTGCGGAACGTCTGTGGGATCCCAGATAAATCCATCACGTTCCGCCTGACTAATAAGACAGGTAAGGGGCAGTGGTATGGAGACCACCATCTCATGGGTAGGATGGGGAGGGTCTGTGCCATGGATAGAGCGGTCTCCTCCTTGGATGCCTTGTCATCGCCAGTCTCATCCATAGTCATCCTTCATGACCTTGTCCTGACCAGTCACTCCCAACATAGCAGTCAAATATGAGTGACAACCCCCATCATCATCCTCGTCCTCAGTGATTACTATACATGAAGCAATGGTGGTCACAACGCCAGCCTGGCCAACACTCATCCCAATGAATGGTCCAATATTGCGGGTGCACTGACCAGAGACGGACTGATATGGGGGGTCCTAAGAAGATATCACCCAGGGGTCTCTTTACTGTGAGGCAGAAGGTCTGTATCTGAGCAAGTTGGGTGACCACCAATATGGCGGCCACAACTGCTCTTACAGGGGACTTCCTAGAGTCCTGATTGGCAGATCTGATGATATATTCCCTTCCCCATGTAGCTATATAAAGGGTTAAAACGTAGAAGTCTAGTCAGTCTGCTGACAACCCAGCAAGAGCAGATAAAACGAAATCAGCGCCATCCCTGTCCACAGGTTGTATGTGGTATTGCAGCTCAGCCTCATTCACTACAGTGGAGATAAGCAGCAATACCAGACGCAACCTGAGGACGGGTGGGGCGCTATTTTTAGAAGAAAACTGCCGTGTTTTTCCAATTCTGTATCTAACACTACAGGAGAGGACGATTCAAGGATTCATCACGTAGGAGAGGGCTCTGAGCAGCCCCCAACTCCCCGGCTCCGATATAAGGGCGTGAAATGCGGTTATTTGTCATTTATTTGGCATTTTTCAGGCTTCATCTTTTGGTTTTGGCTCCTGCAGTTTTGTTTACATTTTTGGCCGGTGAAATCCACGAAGAGAATGAGCGAATCCATCTCCCGGGAAACACGTAGCGATCAATAGGAAAACAAATGGAATTTTATAAGCGAGAATTTTATGTCTCTGTCATTGCACGGAATGTGATTTCTTATGGGAGGTGATAAATCCATCATGGTGGCTCCCATCTCCGGCTCCTCGCTGCTGCAGCCCTACATCACAGTGGATGGAAACTTCCGGAAATATCTAGTAATTTAGTGTTAGGATTGATACAAACTGTAATAATCCAGACAAACAGCAAAGTCTGCAAAAAAAAAAAAAAAAAAATACTGGCCACGCCCACTTTATAATAGGCCACACCTTCCTGACTTCAAGGAACCAGAACATTCATATTCAGTTCACATACGGTCCTGGAATTCCAGGCCCCAGTACTGCAAGGCCCCAGCGCATGAGCTACCAAGGGGGGTAATGCTATAGTTACTGACGTATAGACCATACTTGCCAACTTTTAGCAACTGGTGCCCAAAAGTTCCAAGAGTGCAGCTTGCAAAGCATGCCAGCAAAATGTTTGCACAAACGCACCCCCTTTTACAGACCACACCCCTTTTACAGGACATGCCTCTATTTCATGGACCGTGCACCATCTCCTGTGTTTGGACGACGGAGTATTATGACACCACACGGGAGGTTATGGGAGGCTTCTGCAGTGTCCCCTTGGAGTTTAGTAGGGCTTCCCTTTATCTGGCAGACTTCAGAACATTCCAGGAGCATCTATAGATATACATCAATAAACGAAATATATAATGAAGACAGCATAGTGATTCCAAGCACAGGTATAGGAATGAGTCACATGGTCACTCCACGTAGTCGTAGTCAGGCTCCTGCACTTGTATTATGTGATGGTATAATATAGTGTGTGATAAAGCAGGTCTTGTCATATGTGATGATAACACAGCAGGTTGTCTTCTTGTGTTGGTGCTCTGCAGCTTCAGATATACAGTATATATATATATATGATCACTTAGTAAGACGTTGACCACTTATCAGTCCTCTCTCCGTTCAGGAGCAGCTTGGTGGGGACGAACAGGAGGTGACAAAAAGCTGTATAGAAGCAAGAAATCGCTCCAGTCTCCCCTATGGCTCAAAGCAGAGGCCGGTCAGTGTCCTCTGTTTCTTTCTGCATTAGAAGGGGCTTTGATGATTGGCATGACTGTGAGTATACGAAGGTGTGAGTGTGACTATAAGTGTGACTATACATATGTGCGAGTGTGACTATGTATGTGTGAGTGTGAGTGTGACTATGTATGTGTGAGTGTGAGTGTGACTATACGTATGTGTGAGTGTGAGCATTACTATACATGAGTGAGAGTGTGACTATACATATGTGTGAGTATGAGCGTGACTATACATATGTGTGAGTGTGACTACTGTATACATATGTGTGAGTGTGACTAAACATATGTGTGAGCATTACCATACATGAGTGAGAGTGTGACTATACATATGTGTGAGTGTGACTATACGTTTGTGTGAGTGTGAGTGTGACTATACATATGTGTGAGTCTGAGCATTGCTATACGTTAGTGAGAGTGTGACTATACATATATGTGAATATGAGCGTGACTATACATATGTGTGAGCGTGACTATACGTTTGTGTGAGTGTGAGTGTGACTATACATATGTGTGAGTGTGACTACTGTATACATATGTGTGAGTGTGACTAAACATATGTGTGAGCATTACCATACATGAGTGAGAGTGTGGCTATACATATGTGTGAGTATGAGCATGACTATACATATGTGTGAGTGTGACTATACGTTTGTGTGAGTGTGAGCGTCACTATACATATGTGTGAGTGTGACTATACATATGTGTGAGTCTGAGCATTGCTATACGTTAGTGAGAGTGTGACTATACATATGTGTGAGTATGAGCGTGACTATACATATGTGTGAGCGTGACTATACGTTTGTGTGAGTGTGAGTGTGACTATACATATGTGTGAGTGTGACTACTGTATACATATGTGTGAGTGTGACTAAACATATGTGTGAGCATTACCATACATGAGTGAGAGTGTGGCTATACATATGTGTGAGTATGAGCATGACTATACATATGTGTGAGTGTGACTATACGTTTGTGTGAGTGTGAGCGTCACTATACATATGTGTGAGTGTGACTATACATATGTGTGAGTCTGAGCATTGCTATACGTTAGTGAGAGTGTGACTATACATATGTGTGAGTATGAGCGTGACTATACATATGTGTGAGTGTGACTATACGTTTGTGTGAGTATGAGCGTGACTATACATATGTGTGAGTGTGACTACTGTATACATATGTGTGAGTGTGACTATACGTTTGTGTGAGTGTGAGCGTCACTATACATATGTGTGAGTGTGACTACTGTATACATATGTGTGAGTGTGACTATACGTTTGTGTGAGTGTGAGCGTCACTATACATATCTGTGAGTGTGACTATACATATGAGTCTGAGCATTGCTATACGTTAGTGAGAGTGTGACTATACATATGTGTGAGTATGAGCGTGACTATACATATGTGTGACTATACGTTTGTGTGAGTATGAGCGTGACTATACATATGTGTGAGTGTGACTATACGTTTGTGTGAGTGTGAGCGTCACTATACATATGTGTGAGTGTGACTATACATATGTGTGAGTCTGAGCATTGCTATACGTTAGTGAGAGTGTGACTATACATATGTGTGAGTATGAGCGTGACTATACATATGTGTGACTATACGTTTGTGTGAGTATGAGCGTGACTATACATATGTGTGAGTGTGACTATACGTTTGTGTGAGTGTGAGCGTCACTATACATATGTGTGAGTGTGACTATACATATGTGTGAGTCTGAGCATTACTATACGTTAGTGAGAGTGTGACTATACATATGTGTGAGTATGAGTGTGACTATACGTTAGTGAGAGTAGGAGTGAGTGAATAAATGGGTGGGCGAGCAAGTAAATAGATACATGAGTGGGTTTATTTTAGGAGGGAGTGAGTATGAATGTATTATGTGAATGAATAAAAGTACAGTATAATAATTGTTTACATTAGTAGCAACATATGAGTGAGTGTAAATCTGGGTACAGATGTAAGTGTGAGTTATCAGTCTCTTATGTGTATTTTACAATGATATTTTGAGCATCAATAGAGGTATGAATGAGTATACATGTGCGTACAGAGCAGTAAGGGTTGGGGTGTGCAGGTGTGAGCATATCTGTAAGTACTATACAGTAATGGTGTGTGCAGGTATGAGCATATCTGTAAGTACTAAGCAGTAAGGGTTGGTGTGTGCAGGTATGAATATATGTAAGTACTACGCAATAATGATTGGTGTGCGCAGGTATGAATATATGTGTAAGTACTAAGCAGTAAGGGTTGGTGTGTGCAGGTATGAGCATATATGTAAGTACTATGCAATAATGGTTGGTGTGCGCAGGTATGAATATATGTGTAAGTACTAAGCAGTAAGGGTTGGTGTGTGCAGGTATGAGTATATATGTAAGTACTAAGCAGTAAGGGTTGGTGTGTGCAGGTATGAGTATATATGTAAGTACTAAGCAGTAAGGGTTGGTGTGTGCAGGTATGAGCATATATGTAAGTACTATGCAATAATGGTTGGTGTGTGCAGGTATGAGTATATATGTAAGTACTAAGCAGTAAGGGTTGGTGTGTGCAGGTATGAGCATATATGTAAGTACTACGCAATAATGATTGGTGTGCGCAGGTATGAATATATGTGTAAGTACTAAGCAGTAAGGGTTGGTGTGTGCAGGTATGAGCATATATGTAAGTACTATGCAATAATGGTTGGTGTGCGCAGGTATGAATATATGTGTAAGTACTAAGCAGTAAGGGTTGGTGTGTGCAGGTATGAGTATATATGTAAGTACTAAGCAGTAAGGGTTGGTGTGTGCAGGTATGAGTATATATGTAAGTACTAAGCAGTAAGGGTTGGTGTGTGCAGGTATGAGCATATATGTAAGTACTATGCAATAATGGTTGGTGTGTGCAGGTATGAGTATATATGTAAGTACTAAGCAGTAAGGGTTGGTGTGTGCAGGTATGAATATATGTGTAAGTACTAAGCAGTAATGGTTGGTGTGCGCAGGTATGAGTATATATGTAAGTACTAAGCAGTAAGGGTTGGTGTGTGCAGGTATGAGTATATATGTAAGTACTAAGCAGTAAGGGTTGGTGTGTGCAGGTATGAGTATATATGTAAGTACTAAGCAGTAAGGGTTGGTGTGCGGGTTTGAGTATACATGTGCATACAGGGCAGTAATGGGTTGGTGTGTGCAGGTGTGAATGAGTATACATGTGCATACAGGGCAGTAAGTCTACATTAGTGCTGCATCAATGTAAGATAATGAGCGATGTAGGTATGAGTATGAGTGTGTGAACAGGGATAGCTTTGAATATTAGGATAAATGTATTATTGAGTTTGAGTGTAGATCTGAGTGTGAGTGACTGTGTGATTATAGATCTGAGTGTGAGTGTGGCACAAAGTCTATATAAGGTTTTGCTGCTTAGTCCTGTTGCTGCTTTCTTGTCCATAACGCAGACTGAGTTTATGAGTGTGAGTATAGATCTGAGTGTGAGTATAAGTGTGAGTGTGGCATCGGGTCTACAGCGACATATCAATAAATGAAAATATCTGTGAATCGTTTATTTCTTTCAGTAATTCCATTAATAAAGTGACCTCGTATATTTTCTAGATTCTTTACACACAGAGTCTTCTATTCCAAGTGTTTTATTTCTGTAAATGTTGATTATGGATTACAGGGAATGAAAACCCAAATCTAAGAAAATGAGAATCTTGTAAGTTCAGTTCAGTCTTGTAAATTCAGTGTCACCTGCCAAGGTTTCCTCAGTCTGGTTCAGTAGGACACACAATCATGGAAGATGCTGAGTATGGATTGTATTACTGAATTACTGACCTGAAGGAACGTGTCACAGATATTCTCATTTATTCAGATGCGCCTGTATATGCACACTCAGCTCTATACTTACATTCATTCCTACACTTACATTTACACTCAGTAATCTGCTTTATGGACAAGAAATTCTAGAAGCAGCAAAACCTTATCTATAGGCGCATCTGAATAAATGAGAATATCTGCGAAACGTTCATTCATGTCAGTAATTCAGTAATACAATCCATACTCAGCGTCTTCCATGATTGTGTGTCCTACTGAACCAGACTGAGGAAACCTTGGCAGGTGACACTGAATTTACAAGACTGAACTGAACTTACAAGATTCTCATTTTCTTAGATTTGGGTTTTCATTCCCTGTAATCCATAATCAACATTTACAGAAATAAAACACTTGAAATAGAAGAGTCTGTGTGTAAAGAATCTAGAAAATATACGAGGTCACTTTATTACTGGAATTACTGAAAGAAAGAAATGTTTCAAAGATATTCTAATTTATTGAGCTGCCGCTGTAGAGCTGAGTGTGAGTGTGAGTGTGACACAAGGTCTGTATAAGGATTTGCTGCTTAGTCTTGTTGCTGCTTCCAGAATTTCTTGCCTATAAGAAATTCCACATCTGCCATAAGTCTTGCTGCCTGTAGTGCAGGGTAGAGTCATTGTATTGATATGATATTTCCGCCATTGACCCCGGGGTTCACATACTTTATTTCATGGGGCCACGGCCGATGTTCTGATTGTTTTTCGATAATTGTTACATGTTATAATAATATAAATATCTATCTACAAGTTTCTGGATATTCTCGACCCCCAAGTCAGTCTTATTAGATTTATATTTCAGTAACAATTTTGCTGATATCTGTAATTTACTGTCATAGTTATTCTATCTATTCCATAGCTACAGTGGGTACGGAAAGTATTCAGACCCCTTTACATTTTTCACTCTTTGTTTCATTGCAGCCATTTGCTAAAAGCAAAAAAGTTCCTTTTATTCCTCAGTAATGTACACTCCGCTCCCCATCCTGACAGAAAAAAACAGAAATGTAGATATTTTTGCAAATTTATTAAAAAAGAAAACCTGCAATCTCCCATGGCCATAAGTATTCCGAGCCTTTGCTCAGTACTGAGTAGAAGCCGCTTCCTTCTGAGCTAGGACAGCCAGGAGTCTTCTTGGGAATGATACAACAAGTTTCTCACATCTGGATTTGGGGATCCTCGGCCATTCTTCCTTGCAGATCCTCTCCAGTTCCGTCAGGTTGGATGGTGAACGTTGGTGGAGCCATTTTCAGGTCTCTCCAGAGATGCTCAGTTGGGTTGAGGTCCGGGCTCTGGCTGGGCCAGTCAGGAATGGTCACAGAGTTGTTCCTTAGTTATTTTAGCTGTGTGCTTAGGGTCATTGTCTTGTTGGAACCTTCGGCCCAGTCTGAGGCCCAGAGCACTCTGGCAGAGGTTTTCTTCCAGGATATCTCTGTACTTGGCCGCACTCATCTTTCCTACAATTACACCCAGTCGTCCTGTCCCCCATAGCATGATGCTGCCACCGCCATGTCTCACTGTTGGGATTGTATTGGGCAGGTGATGAGCAGGGCCTGGTTTTCTCCACACATACTGCTTAGAATTAACGCCAAAAAGTTCAATCTTGGTCTCATCAGAGCAGAGAATCTTATTTCTCATAGTCTGGGAGTCCTTCATGTGTTGTTTGGCTTTCCTATGTCTTGCACTGAGGAGAGGCTTCCTTCGGGCCCCTCTGCCATAAAGCCCCGACTGGTGGAGGCTGCAGTGATAGTGACTTTGTGGAACTTTCTCCCATCTCCCTACTGCATCTCTGGAGCTCAGCCACAGTCATCTTTGGCTTCTTCTTTACCTCTCACCAAGGCTCTTCTCCCACCATTGCTCAGTTTGGCTGGACGGCCAGGTCTAGGAAGAGTTCTGCTCGTCCCAAACTTCTTCCATGTAAGGATTATGGAGGCCGCTGTGCTCTGAGGAACCTTGGCCAGATCTGTGCCTTGCCACAATCCTGTCTCTGAGCTCCTTGGGCAGTTCCTTTGACCTCCTCATTCTCATTTGCTGTGACATGCAGTGTGAGCTGTGAGGTCTTATATAGACAGGTGGGCGCCTTTCCTAATCAAGTCCAATCAGTTTAATTAAACACAGCTGGACTCCAATGAAGGAGTAGAACCATCTCAAGGAGGATCAGAAGGAAATGGACAGCAGTGAGTTATATATGAGGGTCACAGCAAAGGCTCCGAATACTTATGGCCATGGGAGATTTCAGGTTTTCTTTTTTAATAGATTTGCAAAAATATCTACATTTCTGTTTTTTTCTGTCAGGATGGGGAGCGGAGTGTACATTACTGAGGAATAAAAGGAACTTTTTTTGCTTTTAGCAAATGGCTGCAATGAAACAAAGAGTGAAAAATGTAAAGGGGTCTGAATACTTTCCGTACTCACTGTATCTATCTATCTATCTATCTATCTATCTATCTTATTTTTTTATTTTTTTTTTTTTATCTCATATCTATCTATCATTATTAATCATTTTTATCGTCTAAAGTAAAATCTTAATTTGTAATTTAATTAATTTAGAATAATTAGACAGTTTTTGCCTCTTGTTCTGATCCGTTGCAGTTTGGTCATTTATTCACATATTCAGTATTACAGGATATCTCATATAACATAAGAATGTCTGTGTGTGTATAGACTTAGTATAAGCTTATAATAGGACTTTTTATACTATAGGATTTCACTAAGGTGGATTTGATAGGTTAGAGAAGACTTTCTGTGTATATCTGAGATGTTGTATACAGTGGGCAGTATATACAGCAGATACAGTGCATAGGCCTGATGATGAAGAAATCTATAGGACTACTAACATCATGTATTTCATATAGAGAACTGTGCAGTTATTACTAGTGCACAGTTCTCTCAATGATCAGGCAGAGTGCTATATGAGTGCTCTGCCCAATCACTAAATTACCAAAAGGATCTAGTGTTGCAGAAGTCCCCTGACTGTAGACTACAGACAGAGGAGACAGGAGGGGAACAGAGGAGGCAGGAGGAGGACAGAGGAGACAGGAGGGGGACAGAGGAGGCAGAGGAGGACAGAGGAGCAGGAGGGGGACAGAGGAGGCAGGAGGAGGACAGAGGAGACAGGAGGGGGGCAGAGGAGGCAGGAGGAGGACAGAGGAGACAGGAGGGGGACAGAGGAGGCAGGAGGAGGACAGAGGAGACAGGAGGGGGACAGAGGAGGCAGGAGGGGGACAGAGGAGACAGGAGGAGGACAGAGGAGGGGGGGACAGAGGAGCAGGAGGAGGACAGAGGAGACAGGAGGGGGACAGAGGAGACAGGAGGGGGACAGAGGAGACAGGAGGAGGACAGAGGAGACAGGAGGGGGGACAGAGGAGACAGGAGGAGGACAGAGGAGACAGGAGGGGGACAGAGGAGGCAGGAGGGGCAGAGGAGACAGGAGGAGGACAGAGGAGACAGGAGGAGGACAGAGGAGACAGGAGGGGGACAGAGGAGACAGGAGGGGGACAGAGGAGACAGGAGGGCGGACAGAGGAGGCAGGAGGAGGACAGAGGAGACAGGAGGAGGACAGAGGAGGCAGGAGGAGGACAGAGGAGACAGGAGGACAAAGGAGACAGGAGGGGGACAGAGGAGGCAGGAGGGGGACACAGGAGGAGGGGCAGGCAGGAGGGGGACAGAAGAGACAGGAGGGGGACAGAGGAGACAGGAGGGGGACAGAGGAGACAGGGGGGGACAGAGGAGACAGGAGGGGGACAGAGGAGACAGGAGGGGGACAGAGGAGACAGGAGGGGGACAGAGGAGACAGGAGGGGGACAGAAGAGACAGGAGGGGGACAGAGGAGACAGGAGGGGGACAGAGGAGACAGGAGGGGGACAGAGGAGACAGGAGGGGGACAGAGGAGACAGGAGGGGGACAGAGGAGACAGGAGGGGGACAGAGGAGACAGGAGGGGGACAGAGGAGGCAGGAGGGGGACAGAGGAGACAGGAGGGGGACAGAGGAGGCAGGAGGGGGACAGGGAGCAGGAGGACAAAGGAGACAGGAGGGGGACAGAGGAGACAGGAGGAGGACAGAGGAGACAGGAGGGGGACAGAGGAGACAGGAGGGGGACAGAGGAGACAGGAGGGGGGACAGAGGAGACAGGAGGGGGACAGAGGAGGCAGGAGGGGGACAGAGGAGGCAGGAGGGGGACAGAGGAGGCAGGAGGGGGACAGAGGAGACAGGAGGGGGACAGAGGAGGCAGGAGGGGGGCAGAGGAGACAGGAGGGGGACAGAGGAGACAGGAGGGGGACAGAGGAGACAGGAGGGGGACAGAGGAGACAGGAGGAGGACAGAGGAGACAGGAGGGGGACAGAGGAGACAGGAGGGGGACAGAGGAGACAGGAGGGGGACAGAGGAGACAGGAGGGGGACAGAGGAGACAGGAGGGGGACACAGGAGGCAGGAGGGGGACAGAGGAGACAGGAGGGGGACAGAGGAGACAGGAGGGGGACAGAGGAGGCAGGAGGGGGACAGAGGAGACAGGAGGGGGACAGAGGAGACAGGAGGAGGGACAGAGGAGACAGGAGGGGGACAGAGGAGACAGGAGGGGGACAGAGGAGGCAGGAGGAGGACAGAGGAGGCAGGAGGGGGACAGAGGAGGCAGGAGGAGGACAGAGGAGGCAGGAGGAGGGACAGAGGAGACAGGAGGGGGACAGAGGAGACAGGAGGGGGACAGAGGAGGCAGGAGGAGGACAGAGGAGGCAGGAGGAGGACAGAGGAGACAGGAGGGGGACAGAGGAGACAGGGGAGGACGGGAGGAGGGGAGGACAGAGGAGACAGGAGAGGGACAGAGGAGACAGGAGGGGGACAGAGGAGACAGGAGGGGGACACAGGAGGCAGGAGGGGGACAGAGGAGGCAGGAGGAGGACAGAGGAGAAAGGAGGAGGACAGAGGAGGCAGGAGGGGGGGGAGGGGGGGGGGGGTGCGGTAACCAGATGGAAGGTAACGCTGCAGTTGGGATTGCGGGGTGCAAACAGCACAGACTTGTCACGGTCTCTGGGCACGAGGGCGCAGCGCTGGTGCTGTCCCACGTTACCACCACTGGTACCGGTGATGAGGGGGCTGCACAAATGTTGGTGGTGATTGTTCCCCCGGGGCGCTTCCCCTATACTGTGCCGACTGGTGGTGTTTGGGGCGCCCTGATGTTGTCGGTGCAGAGTCAGACACAGAAACGGTTGTAAAGTTGAACTTTTACTTCCATGGGTGTGGAGGCACAAATGCTTAAACAGTTTCTTCAATACAAAATAACGGGGTACGCCTGGTGACACAGCAAAGTCCTGGGGTGCAGGGTAGACTTGATGAAAGGTGTTCCTAGCCCCTTATACTTCAGTGTTACAGCCCTAAGGTGCGTCTGGGCTCCTATTTGGCACATAGGAGGATGCCCACCATGATACTAGTACATAATATTCCCCACTCACGTTATGTGGCCCTGATAGCTCAGAGTTTCGGGGTGCAATAGTCAGGGTGGCAGGATATTCCACAGGTCTGGCCTTGGCCCCTGGATCCTGTGATACTTGCTATGGAGCACGTGTTCCAGAATGTTCTCTCCACAGTCTCATGCTGACAAGATAATGATGCTTGACTTCCTTCAGGGCAATGGCTAGGCAGACAGGGGACAGGATCTTCTGAATAGCTGGAGTATGTCAGCTCTCCAACCTTCCTGGGCCTGTCTAGGACTTGAGATTCCTGCACTAAACTCACTGCTTTCTTCACAGGACATCACACTTATCTCCTCACCTCCTCCTCCTAACACTCCACACTTCTAACTCCTCACACGCAGGACCTTCCTGCAGGGGTGTTACCATGGGGACCCAGTGATCAGCTGACTCCTCCCCTTTTCCCAGGCGATGTCCTCCCATTGGACATTTGGTTACTATTCAATCCTATGGGAGGTGTAATGCATGTGTGAGGCTCACTAGGTGGCGCGGTGTTGTGTGAGACTCAGGACCCCCTGCTATGTCACACAGGCTATGAAGCAACAGGAAATAATACAATGCACAGAGATCACCCTCAGCCCAGCCATAGCCAGCTCTGGGATGCCACAGGGGGACAGAGGAGGCAGGAGGAGGACAGAGGAGGCAGGAGGAGGACAGAGGAGGCAGGAGGGGGACAGAGGAGGCAGGAGGGGGACAGAGGAGACAGGAGGGGGACAGAGGAGACAGGAGGGGGACAGAGGAGACAGGAGGAGGACAGAGGAGACAGGAGGGGGACAGAGGAGGCAGGAGGGGGACAGAGGAGGCAGGAGGAGGACAAAGGAGACAGGAGGGGGACAGAGGAGGCAGGAGGAGGACAGAGGAGACAGGAGGGGGACAGAGGAGGCAGGGGAGGACAGAGGAGACAGGAGGAGGACAGAGGAGACAGGAGGGGGACAGAGGAGACAGGAGGGGGACAGAGGAGACAGGAGGGGGACAGAGGAGACAGGAGGGGGACAGAGGAGGCAGGAGGAGGACAAAGGAGACAGGAGGAGGACAGAGGAGAGGAGGGACAGAGGAGGAGGGGGACAGAGGAGACAGGAGGGGGACAGAGGAGGCAGGAGGGGGACAAAGGAGACAGGAGGGGGACAGAGGAGACAGGAGGGGGACAGAGGAGACAGGAGGAGGGACAGAGGAGACAGGAGGGGGACACAGGAGACAGGAGGGGGACACAGGAGACAGGAAGAGGGCTGAGAAGTGTAGAGGAGGACAGACAAGTCTTGAGAGGTGACAGAGGGGCCTAGAGGGAGACAGAGGAGATGGGGGGGACAGAGGGATTTGTAGGGGGGCAGACAAGTCTTGAGGGGCGACAGAGAAGCCTGCAGTATGACAGAGGGGTCTGGAGGGAGATAGAGGAGATGGGGGGTCAGACGAGACTAGAGGAGGACAGAGGAGTCTGTAGGGGACAGATAAGTCTTGAGGGAAGAGAGAGGAGACTGGAGGAGGAGACAATGGAGTCTGGAGGGGTCAGAATAGGGCAGTAGTGTCTGATGGGGGCAGAGGAGTTTGGCACTGGCTTACTCCCCATGCTCATTAGAACACATGCATGCTCGGTCGAAGGGATTATCAGGAGAGATAACTGTCAGCTAAAAGACATTTTACATTTTTGGCCAGCCTTACAGTCTGTGGGGCTCACAATCTAATCTCGCACACACAGATCCGTCTCACATGAAACCTGTGGGAGGGAATCTGTAATCTCAGAGAAGACGGAGAGAACATACAGACTGCAGACAGATGTGGTGCGAGGACATGGCCGTGTGCAGGAGATGATACAGGGAGTCCCTACAGTCCTGTACTATGGAGCTATACCCACTCTATGTGCCGCTATATTGTACCGCCATACGCTCCATGGAGATTTCCTTGTCTATGAATACATCTGTACTGCAGGGTCTGGCACAATTTGGTCTGTTGGATATGATGTGAGGGTGCGGGAGGGCCCTATAGAAGTCTATGGACCCCCTATCATATCTCCATACAGCTGAGTCATAATACACCCCTGGGCAGGGGAGCTTAGATAGATTTGTGCCCAGGGCCCCAGCGCTGCTGGGTAACAGCGAGGACCACCGAGCAACAGAGAGAACTATTCCTTATTTTTTCCTTTGGAGAATGTTGGATTTTCCTTGTGCTGCCGCTCACCGCCTGCGTCTCGGACGCCAGTGATATAAGTGGCGCTATTGATTGCACTTTATTGTGTCCTCCTGGGAAGTTGAAGGTGCGGAAGAGAAGTGAACGGAGCACATTGCAGAAGTCGATCCGTGTATCAATCAATCTCCTCTCCACCCGAACCCCGGCCGGAGGATGAATCTGAGAGATCTGCAGGAGTCAGGATCTAATGAAGTGCCTCATTACTGGGACCCCATTAAACTGTCACTTGTACTTAGCGGCCAAAACCGGGCGACTAAGGAGAGGGAACAAAATGCGCCACCGCCTGACAGACGCCATTACTCAGAGCGTGCAACATAATATACAGCACCAACTGGTAGAGGAGACAGAGGGGAAACGGGCACAGAGAGGACTGAGGGGGTAATAAGTAATATGTAAGATAGATAGATAGATAGATAGATAGATATGAGAGAGAGAGATAGATAGATAGATATGAGATAGATAGATAGATAAGAGATAGATAGATAGATAGATAGATAGATAGATAGATAGATAGGTAGATAGATAGATAGATAGATAGATAGATATGAGAGAGATAGATAGAGAGATATGAGATAGATAGATAGATAGATAGATATGAGATAGATAGATAGATAGATAGAGATAGATAGATAGATAGATAGATATGAGATAGATAGATATGAGATAAATAGATATGAGATAGATAGATATGAGATAGATAGATAGATATGAGACAGATAGATATGAGAGAGATAGATAGATAGATATGGAGATAGATAGATAGATAGAGAGATAGATAGATAGATAGATATGAGATAGATATGAGATAGATATGAGATAGATAGATAGATAGATGAGACAGATAGATATGAGAGAGATAGATAGATAGATATGAGATAGATAGATAGATAGATAGATAGATAGATATGAGATAGATAGATATAGATATGAGAGATAGATATGAGATAGATATGAGAGATAGATAGATATGAGATAGATAGATAGATATGAGAGAGATAGATAGATATGAGATAGATAGATAGATATGAGAGAGATAGATAGATAGATATGAGATAGATAGATATGAGAGAGATAGATAGATAGATATGAGATAGATAGATATGAGATAAATAGATATGAGATAGATAGATATGAGAGATAGATATGAGATAGATAGATATAAGATAGATAGATATGAGAGAGATATGAGATAGATAGATAGATAGATATGAGATAGATAGATATGAGATAAATAGATATGAGATAGATAGATAGATAGAGAGATAGATATGAGATAGATAGATATGAGATAGATAGATGAGAGAGATAGATAGATATGAGATAGATAGATAGGTAGATAGATATGAGATAGATAGATAGATAGGAGATAGATAGATAGATAGATAGGAGATAGATAGATATGAGATAGATAGATAGGAGATAGATAGATAGATAGATAGATAGATATGAGATAGATAGATAGATATGAGATAGATAGATAGATAGATATGAGATAGATAGATAGATATGAGATAGATAGATAGGAGAGAGATAGATAGATAGATAGATAGATAGATAGATATGAGATAGATAGATAGATAGATATGAGATAGATAGATAGATAGATAGATATGAGATAGATAGATAGATAGATAGAGAGATAGATAGATAGGAGATAGATAGATAGATATGAGATAGATAGATATGAGATAGATAGATAGATAGATATGAGATAGATAGATAGGAGATAGATAGATAGATATGAGATAGATATTAGATAGATAGATATGATAGATAGATAGATATGAGATAGATAGATAGATAGATAGATATGAGATAGATAGATAGGAGATAGATAGATATGAGATAGATAGATAGATAGATAGATAGATAGATATGAGATAGATAGATAGATAGATAGAAGATAGATAGATATGAGATAGATAGATAGATAGATAGATGGATATGAGATAGATAGATATGAGATAGATAGATAGATATGAGATAGATAGATAGATAGATAGATAGATAGATATGAGATAGATAGATAGATGAGATAGATAGATATGAGATAGATATGAGATAGATAGATATGAGATAGATAGATAGGTAGATAGATAGATAGATAGATATGAGATAGATATTAGATAGATAGATATGATAGATAGATAGATATGAGATAGATAGATAGATAGATAGATATGAGATAGATAGATAGGGAGATAGATAGATATGAGATAGATAGATAGATAGATAGATATGAGATAGATAGATAGATAGATAGATAGATAGATAGATAGATAGATATGAGATAGATAGATAGATAGATAGATAGATAGATAGATAGATATGAGATAGATAGATAGATAGATATGAGATAGATAGATATGAGATAGATAGATGATAGATAGATATGAGATAGATAGATAGATAGATAGATAGATAGATATGAGATAGATAGATAGATATGAGATAGATAGATAGATAGATATGAGATAGATAGATAGATATGAGATAGATAGATATGAGATAGATAGATAGATAGATAGATAGATAGATATGAGATAGATAGATAGATATGAGATAGATAGATAGATAGATAGATAGATAGATATGAGATAGATATTAGTTGAATAGATATTACATAGATTTTGCAGACAGATTTATTTCGGGGGTGACATCTGTGAACTCTTATTTTGGGTATGACTTGAGGACACTTCATCGTTACCTTTGATCACTATACACTCCAGTGGCGTCCATAGCGCAGAGTCCGGCCATGCAGCTGCTCTGGGGCCCTTGGTGGGCCCATCTGGTCGATCCATTTCAGATCTATTTCCAAGCTATAAGTGGCCAAAACATGAGGAGGGTGAAGATCTGTGATCTGTATCTAGCAGCATCGATTTATCCATCCCTGTGTGTGAGTGTCCCCCGTGGCCTCTGAGGGGTTAATGCTATAATAGTGCGCTACCTGTTCTCTGAGTTATTACACAACACCTGTTCGCCCTCCAGCGCAGCTCATGAGAACAGCAGGGCCGGGTCAGTGGGGACGCCATGTGCACCACTCCAACTTTTACTATCCAAATCCTGTGTAATGATCCTCCAGAGCTGCCGCTCCATCCAAAGCGGCCAAGACCGGATACAGGCGCTTATACCGCCAACACATGAGCCAGAGGAGGCCGCGCCGAGATGTTCTGCATGCAGAGCACAAACACCTCGCAGCAGCTCCCAGCTGAGGGTGATGTTCTCTACAATGATGGATGACTCTCCCTCCGTCTGTGTCATATGTTCTGCAAACACCGAATTAAAACAACGGATTCGTCTTTTAATTGAAGCTTCGATAAGACCCCCAGAGGGCAGCGCCGCGTTCTGCATGACTGGAAGTAACACAAATGTGAACACTCTGCTAATGCCTGCAAACCAAAAACTCAGAGCCAAAGCCGGAGAGATCCAGAACAGCAGCCCCGATCCAGAACAATTGTCCCCCCCCCCCATATTAAATAATACCGCAGAGAAACAGGAACTCTTACTATTATGCATCCATATCTTAAGGGGGCAGTATTATAGTAGTTATATTCCTGTACATAGGAGGTAGTATTATAGTAGTTATATTCTTGTACATAGGGTGCAGTATTATAGTAGTTATATTCTTGTACATAGGAGGTAGTATTATAGTAGTTATATTCTTGTACATAGAAGCAGTATTATAGTAGTTATATTCTTGTACATAGGAGCAGTATTATAGTAGTTATATTCTTGTACATAGGAGCAGTATTATAGTAGTTATATTCTTGTACATAGGAGCAGTATTATAGTAGTTATATTCTTGTACATAGGAGCAGTATTATAGTAGTTATATTCTTGTACATAGGAGGTAGTATTATAGTAGTTATATTCCTGTACATAGGAGCAGTATTATAGTAGTTATATTCTTGTACATAGGAGCAGTATTATAGTAGTTATATTCTTGTACATAGAAGCAGTATTATAGTAGTTATATTCTTGTACATAGGGGGCAGTATTATAGTAGTTATATTCTTGTACATAGGAGGTAGTATTATAGTAGTTATATTCTTGTACATAGGAGCAGTATTATAGTAGTTATATTCTTGTACATAGAAGCAGTATTATAGTAGTTATATTCTTGTACATAGGGGGCAGTATTATAGTAGTTATATTCTTGTACATAGGAGGTAGTATTATAGTAGTTATATTCTTGTACATAGGAGCAGTATTATAGTAGTTATATTCTTGTACATAGGAGGTAGTATTATAGTAGTTATATTCTTGTACATAGGAGGTAGTATTATAGTAGTTATATTCTTGTACATAGGAGCAGTATTATAGTAGTTATATTCTTGTACATAGGAGCAGTATTATAGTAGTTATATTCTTGTACATAGGAGCAGTATTATAGTAGTTATATTCTTGTACATAGAAGCAGTATTATAGTAGTTATATTCTTGTACATAGGGGGTAGTATTATAGTAGTTATATTCTTGTACATAGGAGGTAGTATTATAGTAGTTATATTCTTGTACATAGGAGGTAGTATTATAGTAGTTATATTCTTGTACATAGGAGCAGTATTATAGTAGTTATATTCTTGTACATAGGAGGTAGTATTATAGTAGTTATATTCTTGTACATAGGAGCAGTATTATAGTAGTTATATTCCTGTACATAGGAGCAGTATTATAGTAGTTATATTCTTGTACATAGGAGGTAGTATTATAGTAGTTATATTCTTGTACATAGGAGTAGTATTATAGTAGTTATATTCTTGTACATAGGAGCAGTATTATAGTAGTTATATTCTTGTACATAGGAGGTTGTATTATAGTAGTTATATTCTTGTACATAGGAGGTAGTATTATAGTAGTTATATTCTTGTACATAGGAGGTTGTATTATAGTAGTTATATTCTTGTACATAGGAGGCAGTATTATAGTAGTTATATTCTTGTACATAGGAGGTAGTATTATAGTAGTTATATTCTTGTACATAGGAGGCAGTATTATAGTAGTTATATTCTTGTACATAGGCGGTAGTATGATAGTAGTTATATTCTTGTACATAGGAGCAGTATTATAGTAGTTATATTCTTGTACATAGGGTAGTATTATAGTAGCTATATTCTTGTACATAGGAGGTAGTATTATAGTAGTTATAGTCTTGTACATAGGAGCAGTATTATAGTAGTTATATTCTTGTACATAGGTAGTATTATAGTAGCTATATTCTTGTACATAGGAGGTAGTATTATAGTAGTTATATTCTTGTACATAGGAGCAGTATTATAGTAGTTATATTCTTGTATATAGGAGCAGTATTATAGTAGTTATATTCTTGTACATAGGGGCAGTATTATAGTAGTTATATTCTTGTATATAGGAGCAGTATTATAGTAGTTATATTCTTGTACATAGGAGCAGTATTATAGTAGTTATATTCTTGTACATAGGGGCAGTATTATAGTAGTTATATGCTTGTACATAGGAGGTAGTATTATAGTAGTTATATTCTTGTACATAGGTGGTAGTATTATAGTAGTTATATTCTTGTACATTGGAGGCAGTATTATAGTAGTTATATTCTTGTACATAGCAGGCAGTATTATAGTAGTTATATTCTTGTACATAGGAGCAGTATTATAGTAGTTATATTCTTGTACATAGGAGTAGTATTATAGTAGTTATATTCTTGTACATAGGAGGTATTATTATAGTAGTTATATTCTTGTACATAGGAGCAGTATTATAGTAGTTATATTCTTGTACATAGGAGGTAGTATTATAGTAGTTATATTCTTGTACATAGGAGCAGTATTATAGTAGTTATATTCTTGTACATAGGAGGTAGTATTATAGTAGTTATATTCTTGTACATAGGAGCAGTATTATAGTAGTTATATTCTTGTACATAGGGGCAGTATTATAGTAGATATATTCTTGTACATAGGGGCAGTATTATACTAGTTATATTCTTGTACATAGGGGCAGTATTATAGTAGTTTTTATTATTATTGTGTATGGCCAGTTACACAGTTACAGTCTCATCCTCTGTCATCCGAGCACCTTGCATAGAGGTTGAGTCTCATCCAAGTCCAGCCCCCCCCCCCCCCAGCCCACACATTATTGTTGTTTTTAGTATTAGGTTATATTTATAGCCTATTATGTTGCTGGACTACAAGGACATGTCAAGGGTTTGAGCATGTGCCCCTGCCTTCACCCCCTGAGATATGCCTGACATTTGTTATTTGCCCCCTACAATTCCCCTTCCTCCCATATTACTAGTACTTATTTTATCATAACTTCTTCCCCAAACCCCCCGGGGGCGCTCTAGACAGCCGACTACTCCATCCCACAAACCAATATCAGGGTAAAATCCATGAAAGAAAAGTGATGTGTGTCCCTGGGTATTTTGTACTGTCCCCTTACATAGTCTGTCCTGTTCTTTCCCCCTTGGTTTTGTAGCTTTGACTTATATTTTCTCACCCTCCTGGCATATATGTATATATATATATATATATATATATATATATATACACCCCGGAGGCCGACCTAATGCTTTATACTGCAGTCAGATTATCTCTTTGTCTCTCTTATTGTTCGACATTATCCTGTTGGCCTTTGAAGCAGCAGACTGGTGTTGAGGTGCGTCTCTATGATGTGCAGGCTCCTGCAGGTCGTCTCCACCAGTAATCTTCCAATTTTTTACCATGCTATTATATATTGTGTGTAAATAATAGGCCCCTATGTAAGAAAATAGTGAGTGCAGCTTTAGGTGTTACTAGTGTATAAGACAAGTGAAACATAAGAAAGTACAGGAGTTGTGACGCTGAGAGGTGATTTGTATCGGATCAGGATCGTTCATCTTCCATCTCCATGTTTATTTGACCACTCCGTCCATAATACAATGGCCTCGGCTGCTGCACACTGACATTGGGTGACATCATCAGACGTGGGACATGACATTATGGGGGCAGTATAATGTATCCTGTAATGTGACAATGTATCAGGTTTTACACATCATCTTCTCTTCTCTCTGTTCTCATCCTCCTTCTTCCTATTCTCTGCAGCTCCTCCTGCCCTTAAGATGTCCGTGAACGAGACGTTAGTGGTGAATCCAGGAGATAACATCACTATGCAGTGCACACTTACAGGAGGCGACCCCACACCCAAAGCCGTCTGGTCTCACTCCCCCTAATCCTATGCCACCCAACAGCATCAGTAAAGGGGGAAATCTGACCATATGGAACATCAGAACGGAAGATTCTGGATATTATAACTGCACAGCCATCAACAATGTGGGGAACCCGGCCAAAAAGACGGTCAACCTGCTAGTGAGATGTAAGTCCTGTAACAGTTATGTGATCGCTGCTGATCTCTAGTATATGGATAGGCTGTATTCTCAGTGATGTCATCGCTGCTGATCTCTAGTATATGGATAGGCTGTATTCTCAGTGATGTCATCGCTGCTGATCTCTAGTATATGGATAGGCTGTATTCTCAGTGATGTCATCGCTGCTGATCTCTAGTATATGGATAGGCTGTATTCTCAGTGATGTCACTGCTGCTGATCTCTAGTATATGGATAGGCTGTATTCTCAGTGATGTCACTGTTGCTGATCTCTAGTATATGGATAGGCTGTATTCTCAGTGATGTCACCGCTGCTGATCTCTAGTATATGGGTAGGCTGTATTCTCAGTGATGTCACCGCTGATCTCTAGTATATGGATAGGCTGTATTCTCAGTGATGTCACCGTGCTGATCTCTAGTATATGGATAGGCTGTATTCTCAGTGATGTCACCGCTGCTGATCTCTAGTATGGATAGGCTGTATTCTCAGTGATGTCACCGCTGCTGATCTCTAGTATGGATAGGCTGTATTCTCAGTGATGTCACCGCTGCTGATCTCTAGTATATGGATAGGCTGTATTCTCAGTGATGTCACGTGCTGATCTCTAGTATATGGATAGGCTGTATTCTCAGTGATGTCACCGCTGCTGATCTCTAGTATATGGATAGGCTGTATTCTCAGTGATGTCACTGCTGATCTCTAGTATATGGATAGGCTGTATTCTCAGTGATGTCACTGCTGATCTCTAGTATATGGATAGGCTGTATTCTCAGTGATGTCACTGCTGATCTCTAGTATATGGATAGGCTGTATTCTCAGTGATGTCACCGCTGCTGATCTCTAGTATATGGATAGGCTGTATTTTCAGTGATGTCACTGCTGATCTCTAGTATATGGATAGGCTGTATTCTCAGTGATGTCACCGCTGCTGATCTCTAGTATATGGATAGGCTGTATTCTCAGTGATGTCACTGCTGATCTCTAGTATATGGATAGGCTGTATTCTCAGTGATGTCACCGCTGCTGATCTCTAGTATATGGATAGGCTGTATTCTCAGTGATGTCACTGCTGATCTCTAGTATATGGATAGGCTGTATTCTCAGTGATGTCACCGCTGCTGATCTCTAGTATATGGATAGGCTGTATTTTCAGTGATGTCACTGCTGATCTCTAGTATATGGATAGGCTGTATTCTCAGTGATGTCACTGCTGCTGATCTCTAGTATATGGATAGGCTGTATTCTCAGTGATGTCACTGCTGATCTCTAGTATATGGATAGGCTGTATTCTCAGTGATGTCACCGCTGCTGATCTCTAGTATATGGATAGGCTGTATTCTCAGTGATGTCACTGCTGATCTCTAGTATATGGATAGGCTGTATTCTCAGTGATGTCACCTGCTGATCTCTAGTATATGGATAGGCTGTATTTTCAGTGATGTCACTGCTGATCTCTAGTATATGGATAGGCTGTATTCTCAGTGATGTCACTGCTGATCTCTAGTATATGGATAGGCTGTATTCTCAGTGATGTCACTGCTGATCTCTAGTATATGGATAGGCTGTATTCTCAGTGATGTCACCACTGATCTCTAGTATATGGATAGGCTGTATTCTCAGTGATGTCACTGCTGCTGATCTCTAGTATATGTATAGGCTGTATTCTCAGTGATGTCACTGCTGCTGATCTCTAGTATATGGATAGGCTGTATTTTCAGTGATGTCACCGCTGATCTCTAGTATATGGATAGGCTGTATTCTCAGTGATGTCACCGCTGCTGATCTCTAGTATATGGATAGGCTGTATTCTCAGTGATGTCACTGCTGATCTCTAGTATATGGATAGGCTGTATTCTCAGTGATGTCACCGCTGTGATCTCTAGTATATGGATAGGCTGTATTCTCAGTGATGTCACCGCTGATCTCTAGTATATGGATAGGCTGTATTCTCAGTGATGTCACCGCTGCTGATCTCTAGTATATGGATAGGCTGTATTTTCAGTGATGTCACCGCTGATCTCTAGTATATGGATAGGCTGTATTCTCAGTGATGTCACCGCTGCTGATCTCTAGTATATGGATAGGCTGTATTTTCAGTGATGTCACCGCTGTGATCTCTAGTATATGGATAGGCTGTATTTTCAGTGATGTCACTGCTGCTGATCTCTAGTATATGGATAGGCTGTATTCTCAGTGATGTCACCGCTGCTGATCTCTAGTATATGGATAGGCTGTATTCTCAGTGATGTCACTGCTGATCTCTAGTATATGGATAGGCTGTATTCTCAGTGATGTTACCGCTGCTGATCTCTAGTATATGGATAGGCTGTATTCTCAGTGATGTCACCGCTGCTGATCTCTAGTATATGGATAGGCTGTATTCTCAGTGATGTCACTGCTGCTGATCTCTAGTATATGGATAGGCTGTATTCTCAGTGATGTCACCGCTGCTGATCTCTAGTATATGGATAGGCTGTATTCTCAGTGATGTCACTGCTGATCTCCAGTATATGGATAGGCTGTATTCTCAGTGATGTCACCGCTGCTGATCTCTAGTATATGGATAGGCTGTATTCTCAGTGATGTCACCGCTGCTGATCTCTAGTATATGGATAGGCTGTATTCTCAGTGATGTCACTGCTGATCTCTAGTATATGGATAGGCTGTATTCTCAGTGATGTCACCGCTGCTGATCTCTGTTATGGTGGCTGTTTTTCGTGATGTCACCGCTGATCTCTAGTATATGGATAGGCTGTATTCTCAGTGATGTCATCGCTGCTGATCTCTAGTATATGGATAGGCTGTATCCTCAGTGATGTCACCGCTGATCTCTAGTATATGGATAGTGTACATTGATGTTTATAGACCAGACTTAAGATGTTTGTTGTGAAGAAAAGACATCAACATTTTTTATTTGTTTGGTGTTTGTTTCATCTTTACATCTGTAATGACTCCCCACCCTGCCTCGTGGCGCCCTCTGTAATGCCCCCATCCCCATATATTGAGTGTCTCTAGGGCTCAGTCCCATTAGTCTTGTATTAATATATTGGTTGTTCCAGTTATTTGACATTTCCTATGAATGGAAATTCATTGTTGGTGAAAATCTGTCCCATTTGTTACAGTGTGTCAGCGCAGACTGTTCTCTATAAGCTAAGGGTAAATGTGTATAAGGCCCCTCCACTACTCACCATACAGGACCCCATGTGGTCCCCTCGGTGGTCCGGCAGTCCATGCTGAGGGCTGGCTGTGTATCCAGTGTCTTGATATGATGGGTACATGCTGTGGATTGCCCTAGTCCTGGTGTTATCTCCCCCACTTAATGCCCCCGCTTTCATCTTCTGCCCCTGCAGCAATGAGGAACATCACGTATCAGATCACTCCAGATGTCATCAAGGAGAGCGAGAGCATCCAGCTGGGCCAGGACCTGAAGCTGTCCTGCCACGTGGACGCCGTGCCCCAGGACAAGGTCCAGTACACCTGGTACAAGAACCAGAAGGTCATCAAGGCCTCGGAACGGATCATGATCACCAGGAATGACCCCGAGCTTCCCCCAGTCACCAGCAGCCTGGAGATCATTGAGCTTCGCTTTAGTGACTACGGCACCTATTTGTGTGAAGCCTCGCTACCCAACCTGCCCATCACCCTGAACAGCAGCGAAATCAACATCTCTGCAGAGACAGGTCAGGCCGTAGAGAAGGCTGAGCTATACTCCAGTCACATCCAGAGCTGCACTCAACTTGGTATCAGCCAACATTGTGCTGATGTACACACCCATAGCAACCTATAAAAAAGTATTCTACATATAGAAATATATATGTGTGTGTGTATGTATAATTATATCTGTATTATAACAGGAATATCCATACACAGATATAAATACACCTATAGTAATATAAATGCACATATATAGATACACCTATAGTAATATAAATGCACATATATAGCTACACCTATAGTAATATAAATGCACATATATAGATACACCTATAGTAATATAAATGCACATATATACACCTATAGTAATATAAATGCACATATATAGCTACACCTATAGTAATATAAATGCACATATATAGCTACACCTATAGTAATATAAATGCACATATATACACCTATAGTAATATAAATGCACATATATAGCTACACCTATAGTAATATAAATGACATATATAGCTACACCTATAGTAATATAAATGCACATATATACACCTATAGTAATATAAATGCACATATATAGCTACACCTATAGTAATATAAATGCACATATATAGTATATAATGCACATATATAGCTACACCTATAGTAATATAAATGCACATATATAGATACACCTATAGTAATATAAATGCACATATATAGCTACACCTATAGTTATATAAATGCACATATATAGATACACCTATAGTAATATAAATGCACATATATAGCTACACCTATAGTAATATAAATGCACATATATAGCTACACCTATAGTAATATAAATGCACATATATACACCTATAGTAATATAAATGCACATATATAGCACCTATAGTAATATAAATGCACATATATAGATACACCTATAGTAATATAAATGCACATATATAGCTACACCTATAGTAATATAAATGCACATATATAGATACACCTATAGTAATATAAATGCACATATATAGATACACCTATAGTAATATAAATGCACATATATAGCTACACCTATAGTTATATAAATGCACATATATAGATACACCTATAGTAATATAAATGCACATATATAGATACACCTATAGTAATATAAATGCACATATATAGATACACCTATAGTAATATAAATGCACATATATAGATACACCTATAGTAATAGAATGCACATATATAGATACACCTATAGTAATATAAATGCACATATATACACCTATAGTTATATAAATGCACATATATAGATACACCTATAGTAATATAAATGCACATATATAGATACACCTATAGTAATATAAATGCACATATATAGATACACCTATAGTAATAGAAATGCACATATATAGATACACCTATAGTAATAGAAATGCACATATATAGATACCCCTATAGTAATGAATGCACATATATACACCTATAGTAATAGAAATGCACATATATACACCTATAGTAATAGAAATGCACATATATAGATACACCTATGTACATGGCTGAGAGACCAGGCTGCAGCCCCAGGAGATCTGCTCACTATACTGGTGATATCCGGTATAACGCTCGGCTCTATAGACAGTGATAGCGCTGCAGGAGTATTTTTGCCTTGAGGAGTCTTTTAAGACACGTCAGGTGCCTGGAGGAGCTGTGGCAGTAGATGGGGGCGCAGGGAGCTGTATTTTGGGATGAGATGACTGATCTCTGGTTCTGATGACTCTTCTCTTGCTCTCTTGCAGTCCCTCCATCCATCAGTGTCCCCAGGGGGCAGCTTGTCATCACCGTGCGGGAGGGCTCCACGGCAGAGCTGCAGTGCGAGGTGCGGGGGAAGCCGCTGCCCCCGGTGCTGTGGAGTCGCATGGACAAGGAGGCCATGTTCAACTATGGCGAGGTGTTAGTGGAGACTCTGGACGGAAAACTGAGGCTGGAAAACGTCACCCGAGAAATGAGCGGAACCTATAAGTGTCAGACGGCGAGATATAACGGCTTCAACATCCGATCCAGGGAGGCCGCAGTGCAGCTCAATGTGCAGTGTGAGTACAGGGCTGTGGGATACTCCTCAGGAGACTGTATCTAAACAACAGTCAGATACCACGTAGTGCCCCTCTCTGTCATAGGATCTATTCTGATATCCAGTGGGGAAAAACAGTATTTAGTCAGCGACCAATTGTGCAAGTTCTCCCACTTATAAAGATGAGGCCGGCCTGTAATTCTCATCATAGGTAGACCTCAACTATGAGAGACAAAATGAGAAAACTAATCCAGAAAATCACATTGTCTGATTTTTTAAGAATTTATTTGCAAATTCTGGTGGAAAAGAAGTATTTGGTCACCTACAAACAAGCAGGATTTCTGGCTCTCATAGTTGAGGTCTACCTATGATGACAATTACAGGCCGGCCTCATCTTTAGAAGTGGGAGAACTTGCACAATTGGTGGCTGACTAAATACTTTTTTTTCCCACTGTACTGCTCATGAACAGAATACCAGAGAGTCAGTGAAGACTGACACACAAACAGAAGAGGGTGAACAATAAAGCTGGATGACAACCTGCCTGGGCACGGTAGTGTAACTCATGAGAGGTTGTCACTGAGGGTTTGAGCAAGAGCTGAACAAGGAAAATCACACTATGGAGTGTCCAAGTTGACATTTGGGAGGGGTCTGGGCTGTGATCACCTGGAATCTCTTGTTAGACAAGTTGATCCCTTTAATTGATCACTTTGTGGCATGGAGAGACCGTGAGATTTTGTGACTACCACACATGGAGTGAAGCTTGTGCCAATGGAATTAAAGGGGCATTCCTGATTGGGGGATTTCTTGGCCGACCAGGTGGGGCTTCAATAAATCCCTAGATCTGAATTGAAATGTTAGTAACTATGTATCGCTTTACTTCTAGATACATGTATCCAAAAGGTAGTCACCTAGGCAGGAAGTCAAGTGGTTGCTTGGCAACCGGAACTAAAACAACCCATAATATACAGTATGTGCTGGAGAGAGAAGGGATCGAACACTGATCCGTGGCCAGCGATGCCCCCTGGTTATACTGGGCTGCAGCGGAGTTCTCCTTTAACTATGTAATAGCCCCGGACCTGATCATACAGAGAGGCCTTATTTGGCTAGTTTGTGGGGTCCGTGGGGGCGACGGTGGGCGTTCAGTCCTGCAGTGGGCGCCGGGCTCTATGTGGCGTTATCTCACAGGAGATCTGCCGTGCCCTTGTAGCGTTTCGATGAATACAAAGCACATTGTGTGCAGCAGAGCGGAGCCATAAAAGGCAGAATTATGGAATATGTGCAACATATGGAGGTTAAAGAGGGTTAAAGTGATGCATAGACCAGCCGGGAATTGAATTTTAGGGCAGACGTAACGGAGAGCAGATGTTACTTCGTCTTCTCCAATCATTTTATTATTCCGGTCTATCCCGAGTGCCAGGAGCAGGACTAGCGCCGCAGTAATGATGTCACATTAAAGACCACAGTAAAGAGCCCTGATAGTTCATAGCCAGGCGGCATTATTACTGAGATTACATCGTCCTCCCACAATCCTCTGCTCATCTCCTCAATAAATGACAGGCTCTCAACTGGCTGTATCCTGACTGCAGAATACAATGCCAGAAATACAGTGAAGACTGACACAGTCACAGCGCCCTAGATGACAGAAATTAATAATCATAAAAATTCCATTGCCCTTCAGGATCTGACCCCATGAGAATTGTAATGGCCGCCATTTCTGGTTGTCACTCTCTGTTACATATGTAGGAGACCAAAAGTCTAAATCACAAATAAAAGACGTCAGACATGAGAACGAATCTTTGCATTACCAAATCGTGTTTATTTTTAGAGTCATGAGCTGAACATCTGAAAATGGCTGCAGGGAAGTCGGACAAAGTGATCGAAAAATCATGGATGATCCCATGTGTGTTCTCAGATATAGTTTAAAGGAGTTGTACAGGATTAGGAAAGCATGGCTGCCTTCTTCAAAGAACAGTGCCACCCCTCTACATAGGTTGTGAGGAGTATTACAGATCAGTCACAGTAATACCTCTCGCAACCTATAGACAGGGGGGGCGCTGTTTTACTAAACCTGTAGAACCCCTTTAATACTGACATATTGTCTATGTACCTGATAGTACATGCTGGGTATATAATAATAATAATAATAGTAATATCAGTAATAATATAAATAATAATAATAAATAGCATGTTCAGTAATAATAGTAACAATCATAATAATAATAATAATATGAATAATAATAAAAGTAAAACAGATTAAAGTATTAGAAGATCAGGCGCCTCCTCTATTATTATGACTGTAAATTGGTAAATTCTTGTATTCCCCTTAATATTCTAATAATAATGGAGCTTTTATTCTTATAACTTTTTATGTTGTGTCGTCCCTCTGTTATTCCTCCTGGACTTCCTTTCATGGATTCATATATTTCTATCAGCTCCCTGGCCACTGTAAAGCACTGGTATGGTAATGTACATGACAGGAATACAATTCCAACCAGACCTTTCAAATGCTGATGAGTCACCAGGATGTCTGTAAAAACCTGTTTTAAGTGATATGCAAATTAGCTTCACGGAGCACAGTCCCCATGTACAGCCGAGTCATCAATAAATACACCCATCCAGGCCTTTTGTTTGGGCCCCCTGGGGCAGTGGTAGAGCAGCAGCATCAGCCCTGCTGTCATTGAGCGCCGCACTGAAATCCCGCGCATGCGCATTGCACTCCTATAGTACTATAGGAGCATTCTGCACATGCATGGGATTTCACTGAAGTAGAAGAGTGTTAGACTGATGCTGGAGCTGAATAGGAGCTTTCTATTACAAAGTGGAAGAGCAGCATCATCAGCCCTACTGTCATTGAGCGACGCACTGAAATCCCGCGCATGCGCATTGCGCTCCTATAGTACTATAGGAACAGCCTAAAGTCATTACAAGTCAGTACTTCTCTGTATATGTCCTGCATGATCCTGGGGCTATTTCTGAGTGACAGAGAGAGTTATAGAGCAGATTCTCCTCTGCTTACCCAGGGAGAACCGCAAACTGCTAAATAATTCTAATAATTCATAGAAAATAGAAAATGGGATAATGAAATAAAACACACTGAGGAGCAGGAGGGTGACAATGTCCTGACCAGTCTCCAGATCTCCCATCATGTTATAGACAATCCTCTCGGCTCTCTCAGACATAAATGTGACTATTTGGCTTATGGTCAGTTCTGCAGATTCTTCTCATTGTTACTGTTTTGTTCCTGGTGGTGGAAAAATCTTTTCCTCTTGTATCCTACAAATGACAACCAGTCCTCACATTCCCGATAGCTCAGGGTGTTATTAGGAGGATTCCCAAGTGTAAGGTCACTGGTTCATATCCAGGATCTGCCATGAAGAAGAGAAACCGCCTCATCCAGCTCATCATACGCTCCATAATAGTCAGATCACAGAGGTCCACACAAGCACTGTGCGACACGCGTTACATAAGTCTGGAATGGTGGTGGTGGTGAAAAAGTGACGAAGCCTCAACTTTAATATCATCATAAGAAGCGTCGGCTCAAGTTTACCGAAAAGTACGAAAAGTGGAAGATTGGAAATGGGGGTTTGATGAGATGAAAGTCAATAGACTGGGCTCTGATAGGTGCAAATAGTTCTGGAAGAAACAAGGAGAGAGGGAGCTAAGAGATCGAGAGATCGGAGGAACTGTCATGTTTGGTGGAGGAAGCCTGAGGATATGGGGCTGTGTCACAGCCAAAGACGATGGATTCTTGACCAGGATTGATGGTGGTCTCACTGCTGAGCTATATGTGAGTATCCTACAAGACCAGTTACTTCATACACTCGAGTACTATGGGTATGAATGGCGGACATCGTGTACCAGCAGGACAACGACCTGAAGCATATGTGGAGATTAGAGAAGACAATGACAATGAAGTAGAGGGGCTGGATTGTCCCTCACAGAAGAAGATAAAGCTGTATTCATACCCAAGTGAGGCGACCAGTATACACCAACACTGGGAACGTATAGAAGAGACCTGGGGTCAGAGTATGGTCAGGACATGCAGGAATCTGATGGAGAACCGGCCCAGAAGGAGTCAGGAAGGAAGTCCTGAAAGCCAAAGCGGGATTTACAAAATACTAACAAAATAATAAAAAGTACAATTTAGATTTTTAGAAGCAAAACAGTAACAATGAGAAGAATCTGCAGAACTGACCATAAGCCAAATAGTCACATTTATGTCTGAGAGAGCCGAGAGGATTGTCTATAACATGATGGGAGATCTGGAGACTGGTCAGGACATTGTCACCCTCCTGCTGGAAATCATGGGGATACTGGCTACATTGTGTGTGATATGGGGAGATTAGAGTGTCAGCTCCTGGGCTCAGGGATGATGGGAGTGATACTGTGTGTGTGATATGGGGAGATTAGATTGTCAGCTCCTGGGCTCAGGGATGATGGGAGTGATACTGTGTGTGTGATATGGGGAGATTAGATTGTCAGCTCCTGGGCTCAGGGATGATGGGAGTGATACATGGTGTGTGATATGGGGAGATTAGAGTGTCAGCTCCTGGGGTCAGGATGATGGGAGTGATACTGTGTGTGTGATATGGGGAGATTAGATTGTCAGCTCCTGGGCTCAGGGATGATGGGAGTGATACTGTGTGTGGATATAGGGAGATTAGATTGTCAGCTCCTGGGCTCAGGGATGATGGGAGTGATACTGTGTGTGTGATATAGGGAGATTAGTGCCTGGGGCTCAGGGATGATGGGAGTGATACTGTGTGTGTGATATAGGGAGATTAGATTGTCAGCTCCTGGGCTCAGGGATGATGGGAGTGATACTGTGTGTGTGATATGGGGGGATCTGGAGACTGTAAAGCAAAATATATAAAAAAAGTAATATAAATAAAAATTGTATAAAACTCAAAAAATAATATACAGTAAAATAACAAAGGATGTAAAATAGAGAAACAAATAACAAAATACAACAAATAAAAGAATAAAATGCAAGAAAATAATAGAAATTATAAGGTGTAAAATAGAAGAATGACTGTGAGTCAGTGGCGTAAATACCCGGGGAGCTGCGGTAGTGGCCGCCACAGGGCCCGAGACATTAGGGGGCCCGGAAGGCCCTGATGTGTTTTTTTTTTTTTTTAATAGGCCATTATCTGCTGGAGTAACCCCAGCAGGTAACGGGCCCTATATACTTACCAATCCCATTCTGCAGAGGTGGCTGTGAGCAGGAGCGGGGATCGGGAAGTAAGGTCGCGGGCCCGCGAACCCCACAAACTCTGCTATCGTTGTACTCTGGGGGTCTTTTCAGACCCCAGAGTATAATGATCGGAGGCCCAGGGGAGGTGTGAGAATATAAAAAACACTGTTACTTACCTCTCCTGCGCTCTGGCAGGCTTCGGGCCTGTTTGGTGATGTCCCAGACGTTACCGTGGGCCAGGCCGACGTCATTATGCATTGCGACACATGCCTAACTCACTTGGACGTCTGGTCCAACATTGAAAGGGGCCGGGGCCCCGCCCGGGTTTTTTTTTTTTTTTCCCCCCCCCCCCCCCATGACCCCTCCCCACACGGGGCGGTCAAACACCTCCTTATATTTTTTTTTCTCCCCGCCCCCCCCCCCCCCCACCCCCCTGTCCGGGGGCCCCCCTCACGAACATAATTCTTTGTGCGGGGGCCCCCATGGGGCATAATACTGTGTGCAGGGGCCCCTATGGGACATAATACTGTGTGCAGGGGCCCCTATGGGACATAATAATGTGTGCAGGGGCCCCTATGGGGCACATAATACTGTGTGCAGGGGCCGCTATGGGGGGGGCATAATAGTGTGTGCAGGGGCCACTATGGGGCAGGGATACTTAATACCGTGTGCAGGGGCCACTATGGGGTTATTCTGGGGTGAGGGGCCACTATGGGGCATAATAGTGTGTGCAGGGGCCACTATGGGGCATAATACCATGTGCAGGGGCCACTATGGGGCATAATAGTGTGTGCAGGAATGAGGTTTGTACCAGGGACGTGGTTGCCTGGGGGAGGGGGCCTTTCTGTCTTTTCTTTACACGTTCTCTCAGTGTGCAGTCTGACATACAGCATAAACCTTCTCTGTCTTCCAAATAAACAGACTGTTTTTTTCTGTAGTCTAAGAATTTATTGGTCAACAGGTTGTAAATATGGTAATGTGATGATGATATTGATATATGATATGTTGTGTTAAAACTATAAGAATACAAAAGTATAGGTATAAGTATTGAGCATGAATACATGGCCATGACACTTAAAATCAACAGTGAAAGCACATGGTAAGATGGAAGCCTATACATATACACATATAACTAACAGTAATACATCCTGATTAAGCTATACATGGCTCACTAACAGTCCTGAACACTACATACATTCACATAGGAATAAGACAATTCCTACCAGATATGCTTGCACAAGGATAATGGAGCTCAAGTGTGGAGTAGTGCAAGAGATGGCATCCCAATGTCTTGTGGGCAGGTTTCTTGCTCCCAGAATGCCTTGCTTTACCCAGAGTGCATTGTAGCTCCCATAATGCAATAGCTTCATAAGGAGAATTCAACAGGTAATGTAACTGAAAGACCACTACATGGTGCTATAACCTAATTAGACTATACATTAACACAAGTATGTAAAATGAGATTATACACTTTTAACATCAGATTCTGATCCATTGGGCAGAACACTCCCCGTCTGGTATCAAGAGATGCCACTATTAGGCTCCTCTTGTGAAAACAATACAACAAGCTCAGCTGCTGGCCTGAGGAATAGCTTACTCTCGCCAAGCTTCCACACTTTGACCTCGGCTTTACGTACATTCCCATCTTTGCTTGGGAACGTTTGAGTGATGAGGCCCAGTGGCCACTCATTCCGGTGCAACTGGCTGTCTTTCATGAGCACGACGTCTCCAGGTCTAATGTTTCGCTTGTTAGTCTGCCACTTCCTCCTTGGTTGTAAGGTAGAGATGTACTGCTTCCTCCATCTGTCCCAGAAAGCATTGGAGAGACTTTGCACTTGCCTCCATTGTCGTCTGTAAAGGTCTTTGTCACCAAAATCTCCAGATGGTGCACTCAGAACACTGGTTTTCTGGGTCAACAACATGGCAGGAGTGAGAATAGTCAAATCTCCAGAGCCGCTAGATAGCGTAGTTAATGGTCTGGCATTCATGATGGCTGAAACTTCTGCCAAGAATGTCATTAAACTCTCATGGGTGAGTCTTGTACTCCCCACTTGCAAGAAGATTGAGTCCAAGATTCTGCGTGCTATCCCTATCATTCTCTCCCAGGCACCCCCCATGTGAGAAGAATGTGGTGGATTGAAAGTCCAGGTGCATCCTTGCTCACTTAAGTATCTCTCCACATTGGTAGTGTCTAAGTTGGAGGGAATTTGAAGTTCTTTCACTGCACCAACAAAATTTGTACCTCTGTCAGAACGAATATGCTTTACAGGCCCTCTGATGGCGATAAACCGTCGAAGTGCGTTTATGAAACTTGAAGTGTCCATCGATTCAATCACTTCTATATGGACAGCTCTGCTGGACATACAAGTAAATAGAACTGCCCAGCGTTTCGCACTGACATGGATTCCTCTAGTATGCCGTGTAGCTACAGACCAAGGACCGAATACATCCAGACCTACGTTAGTGAAAGGAGGATCTGTACTGAGTCTGTCAGGTGGGAGATTGGCCATCTTCGGATTCTGAAACTTGCCACGAAGTTTGCGACAAGTAACACAGTTGAAGATAAGTTTGCTCACACATCTCTTTGCTCCAACTATCCACAGTCCAGCAGCTCGTAGATTCCCTTCAGTAAACAATCGGCCCTGGTGCTTCACTTGAATGTGGTGGTGTTGCACAAGCAACGTTGTGACATGATGATGTCCATGAATTATTAGTGGATGTTTTTCCATAAATTCCACTTTGGCTTCATGAAGACGGCCTCCTATCCTGAGCAACCCATCTTGGTCGATGATTGGATCAAGCTTCTTCAAAGCACTGTCTTTAGGAATGGATTGCTTTTTATTGAGGTGGTCTATTTCTTTGGCATAACACTCACGTTGTACTGTGCGAATTATCAAGTTCTTGGACCTCTCTAAGTTGGGAGCAGTAAAAGCATGTCTACAGTGATGCCAACCTTTGCAGGGTTTCTGTCCCGTAGGTAAGGTCGACTTGTAAGACTCAGCTATATGAACTAAACAAGCAACCGCACGAACAAGTGACTTCCAAGTTGAGAACTTGCTGAAACGATGGGATTTGAAGTGTTCGTCCAAAGTCACTGTGCGCAAAACGGATACCTGAGGGCGGATTTCCTCATCGGCGTCTGGCTCTATTAGTTCAAATGCATCTGATCTGGCAACGCAGGATGTTGGATGGTATAAGAATCTAGGACCCGTAAGCCATGTTGTGTCTTTAAGGTGGCTTGGCGTGACAGATCTGGTCGCGTGGTCCGCTGGATTATGATTTGTAGGCACATAATGCCACTGCTTAGGACAAGTGGATCTCCTGATCCTTAGAACCCGATTGCTGACATAGACATAAAAGCGTCGGGTTTCGTTGCAGATATACCCTAGGACTACCTTGCTGTCCGTGTAGAACTCAACTTCCTTGATTTCCAAGTTCATTGCTGTCGTTACGAGTTCAGCCAACTCCACTGCAAGCACAGCAGCACAGAGTTCTAGCCTGGGTATTGTGTGTTCACGGAGTGGCGCCAGTTTTGTCCGGCTCATGACAAATCCTATATGGCATTGATCTTCAACGTCTATAGTTTTTAGGTATGCCACTGCTGCAATCGCTTTGACTGAAGCATCGCAGAAGATGCAAAGTCTTTGTATTTTGACTTCTGTTGATGGTACGGAAGCATAAGGTCGTGTCACATGAAGGCTGGACAAAGCTTCCAGAGACTTCCTCCAATCTGCCCACAGGTCTCTTTTTCCTACAGGAAGAGGATCATCCCAATCAGATTTCTCTTGGGTGAAGTCTCTTAACATCCATTTACCTTGGATAGTAACAGGAGCTACAAATCCCAGAGGATCATATAAGCTGTTTATGATAGACAAGACACCTCTGCGTGTGAAAGGCTTTTCTTCCTTGCTGATTTGGAAGGTGAATGCATCTACCTTTAAATCCCAGAGTAATCCAAGGCTCCGCTGCATGGGAAGGGAATCAGTGCTTAGATCTAAGTCCTTTAGGTCACTTGAGTGATCTTGAGAGGGAAAGGCCTCCATTAATTCGTGGCTGTTGGAAGCAATCTTGTGCAACCTTAAATTAGACAGAGCAAGCATTTCCTGAGCCCTTTTGAGGAGACTGATTGCAGACTCACTTGTGGGTGTGGATTTCAGGCAGTCGTCCACATAAAAATCTCTTTCCACAAAGGATCTGACGTCCGACCCATACCTTGTTTCACCCTCTCGGGCTGAATGTCTGAGACCATAGATCGCAACTGCAGGGGAAGGACTGTTTCCAAAGATGTGCACTCTCATTCGATACTCCACAATGTCTTTACAAGGGTCATTGTCACGGTACCAAAAGAACCTCAAGAAGTTTCTGTGTTCCTCCTTGACAAGAAAGCAGTAAAACATCTGTTGTATGTCAGCCATAAATGCCACCGAATCTCTGCGGAAGCGGAGAAGCACTCCCAGAAGTCTGTTGTTAAGGTCTGGACCTGATAGTAGGACATCATTTAGCGAGATACTGTCACACCTGGCACTTGAGTCAAATACTACTCTTATCTGACCTGGTTTCTTTGGATGATACACACCGAATATGGGCAAGTACCAACACTCCTCAGAATCCTGAAGCGCAGGTGCGATTTCTGCATGGTTGTTCTTAAATATCTTCTCCATGAAGGAAAAGAAATGTTGTCTTGTCTCTGGTGACCTCTGAAGTTTCTGTTTGAGAGAGACAAATCGATTGTAGACAAGTTCCCTGTTGTTGGGTAAGCGTCGTCTCTGGGGCTTAAATGGTAAAGGTGCGACCCAACTTTTTGACTGGTCTTTCACCATTTCCTGATCCATTATGTCCAAGAACAGCCTGTCTTCTATGGACATTGTGACCCTGTTGTCTTCTCTTGTCCTATGGAAAACTGTACACCCTATGTGATCTGGCTCACCATCACAGGCATGGCCTTCACAGGAAAGGTCTGCGAAAGGACAAGGCAGGGGAGCACTGTGTGGCAACTCTTTTACCAGGAAACTACTCGGACAAGGCTGGAAGAGAGAAGGACGTCCCTTTTCAAGTGTGCAAGTGAGCATACTGTTGACTGAAGTCGGCTTGTGTGCTCCTCCTAGACAGACATCTCCTACAATGACCCACCCTAGGTCCAGTCTCTGGGCATATGGAGCGTTCTGGGGACCGTTAATTAGTCCCCTAACCTTGTGGACTCGTAGTATGTCTCTTCCGAGGAGTAGGACTATTGGAGCCTCTGGGTCCAGTTGTGGTATCAGGTGAGCTATACGCTTCAAATGAGGGTGGTGTGCTGCTACCTCCGATATAGGTATCTCTGACCTGTTGTCGGGAATCTGGTTGCACTCCAGTATGGTTGGCAGAGATAAACAGGTCTGACCGTCCATGGATTCTACTTTGTATCCAGTCGCCTTTCTCCCCGCCGTCTCGACAGTACCTGCGCATGTCCTTAAGGAGTAGGGAGAACCGGGGCCTACTATGTTAAAGGTGTCAAAGAAGGTGGACTTAGCTAAAGACCTATTGCTTTGGTCATCCAAGATTGCATATATCTTAATAGCCTTATCTCGGTGACCTGCCGGATAGACTCTCACAAGGCAGATTTTTGAGCAGGACTTTCCTCCTACAAATCCTTTACAGATCTCTGTACAATGAGAGCTGACTATCGGGGTGTCTATTGCGTCAGTGTCCATCTGCTGTACTAATGGCTCCTCAGCTTGCGATGACATCTGTGAGGGTGGTCCAGGGTGTAAAGCCGTGTTGTGTTCTGTGCTACCACATTCTGTGCATTTGACACTGACCTCACAGTTCCTGGCGAAGTGTGACGTTGTAGCGCAGCATCTGAAGCAGATGTTGTTTTCCTTGAGGAAACTCTTCCGGTCCTCCAGAGACTTCTCCCTGAAGGCTCTGCATTTTAGTAGAGGATGTGGTTTCTTATGTAAGGGACACTGCTTGCTGAGATCCTTAGGTCTATTCTCTTCTTGAGAAGACTTGAACGTTCTGTAAGAAGAACCTGTGGAGGTAACATTAGTTTTGTGAACTGCCACCGGTGTTTTATAAGATTTGACACCAGGGGCAGTGGAACATGACAAAGTAAAATCAAAGCTAGGATCATTCCTAATTCTCGCCTGTTGTCTGACAAAGTCTACAAACACAGAGAAAGGAGGGAATGGTACATTGTTAACCTGTTTATAACGGGATCCATGCATGATCCACTTCTCCTGTAGGTTATATGGGAGCTTCTGAACAATTGGATTGACACCCCTGGCAGTGTCCAGAAATGCCAGCCCTGGTAGATCTCCTTCTGCTTGAGCAACCCATACCTCCATTAACAAGTCACTCAGCTCCCTGAGCTTCTGGTAACCTCCTTTACTCACTATTCTGGGAAAATTATCAATTCTCTTAAATAAAGCATTTTCTATAGCTTCTATTGACCCATAACACTCATCAAGCCTTTCCCATACCATCTTTAGGCCCGTGTCAGGATAATTTATGTTAATGTCTCTTATTCTTTTGGCGTGTTCAGCAGACTCACTCCCAAGCCACTTTATCATGAGATCTAACTCCTCACTACAAGAAAGATCCAAGTCTTTGATGGCGTTCTGGAAAGAGGCTCGCCATGACCTGTAGCTCTCAGCGCGGTCAGTGAACTTTACAAGTCCTTTGGTAACCAGCTCTCGTTTAGCAAAGAACTTAGCAAAGTCCATGGAGGCTTGGTTATTGCCGATATGAGCTGGTGTGCTGATGTGGTGTGAGTGAGGTGTATCACCATACCTTTTGGGAGCTTCTGGCCTAGGATAGTCTGTATAATATCGTTCTGAAGCGAAGGGTGATCCTTTTAATTGTAGCTGAGGCTGTGTCTTCTGCTCTGTAGATCGGTAGTTGTGGTCGACATCGCCTTGTTGCATACTTTCCTGTTTGCGGTACTGCAGTTCATCAGGGTTGGATCTCTTGTAATCTGCATAGGCTGGTTGATGAAGTGAATCATGGTTGTTGCCTGTTCCGGAATGCTGGTGGACGTATTCTGAGACGCGCCATGCTGGATCTTGTTGATCTAGGTCTGGCCCCAGTACACTGCTGTGTTTCTCAGATTTGGGGAACTCCACGGTTTCCAGGAACTCTGCTTTGGCTATTGCGGCTGCTGCCTCTTTCTCTGCGGCCAGTTTTTCCAGAGTCGCCTGCAGGCGTGCTCTCTCTGTTTCTTGATCTGCTTGCAAACGTGCGCCTTCTGCTTGCAAACGTGCGCCTTCTGCTTGCAAACGCGCTTTCTCTGCTTCTTGATCTGCTTGCAAGCGTGATTTCTCTGCTTCTTTATCTGCTTGTCTTAGCTTCAGTTGCATTTCTTGTGAAGCAAAGGACAATCTTACTTTTGCCGCCTCAGCTTCTGCACGAGCGAGAGCAGCAGATTCTTTTATTGAAGACTTGCTGGAACAGCTTGTTCGGGACCTCGTCCTGAGTGAAGATGCCCTGCTGATAGACATTGCGTGTCTGCTTGCTGACCACTGAATGTCTCTGTGTGCACCTCAATCAGATAGAAACAGATTTCAGCGTGGTCTGAATTGTGTTGGAGGGTTGCACACTCGTTACTTGTGACTGTATGGCGGCTGCTGCAATACCCGTATGTACGACCATGTGGGTGATAGCGGCTCCGTATAGTCTAATCCACTATTGCTTGTGACTAGCATCTGTTTTACTGTTCTGTCTTCTTACACGTTCTCTCAGTGTGCAGTCTGACATACAGCATAAACCTTCTCTGTCTTCCAAATAAACAGACTGTTTTTTTTCTGTAGTCTAAGAATTTATTGGTCAACAGGTTGTAAATATGGTAATGTGATGATGATATTGATATATGATATGTTGTGTTAAAACTATAAGAATACAAAAGTATAGGTATAAGTATTGAGCATGAATACATGGCCATGACACTTAAAATCAACAGTGAAAGCACATGGTAAGATGGAAGCCTATACATATACACATATAACTAACAGTAATACATCCTGATTAAGCTATACATGGCTCACTAACAGTCCTGAACACTACATACATTCACATAGGAATAAGACAATTCCTACCAGATATGCTTGCACAAGGATAATGGAGCTCAAGTGTTGAGTAGTGCAAGAGATGGCATCCCAATGTCTTGTGGGCAGGTTTCTTGCTCCCAGAATGCCTTGCTTTACCCAGAGTGCATTGTAGCTCCCATAATGCAATAGCTTCATAAGGAGAATTCAACAGGTAATGTAACTGAAAGACCACTACATGGTGCTATAACCTAATTAGACTATACATTAACACAAGTATGTAAAATGAGATTATACACTTTTAACATCAGATTCTGATCCATTGGGCAGAACA